>OX465101.1:2106071-2503571 GCA_949987565.1 Luidia sarsii | reverse complement strand
GCTGCCCGCCCGATGACCGTCCGTCATCACCCCGCCGCCCGCCGTCTCCTTCTCGTCGAACTCACTATAACGAACAAATACGATACACGGCCCGGTTTATAAAACGAACAACAAAATGAAAACTACGGGGAACGCAAAGACTCCTATTGAGGCGAGGTTACATGTCTGAACGAATAAGACTTACGGATTTGCATGGTGGGTGAATCAATATAGGAAAGTTTGCGGTGACACCATGTATAAGGTCTCTTAAAGAAGAAGTGTGGTTCTGAAAAGAACCCGAGTGGTAACTCGACGTTTCGACCAGTATGCTCTGGCCGTCATCAGGAGAATGCATTGGACTTGGTGGTGCGACTCGCCTCAGCGACCACCGGCATATTGGTGTCACCGCAAACCTTCCTATAAATGTCTGAACGACACATTCACAAGAAATATTTGGCCAAGCTGAAAATGGAGTCTTCAGTTTTCTCTTTGCAAAGTCAGCATAATTATTATTATACATGTAAATAATTATGGCGCTTGTGTCGTAAAACCGTTTTTCCCTTCACATGCAATTTAAGCGGGTGGGCTTTTTGCTTCAAGGATTTTGTTTAATGATCATAATTCCTCGAGACAGGACGTCATTATTACAACTCAATGACGTCAAAGATGTTCACGTCGAGCGTCGTTGGCTTTCTTTCGCGGGTCTATCCCCGGTCTGTTCCGTGTCGCTCATGACGTCATTGCTACTTTGCATAATTAAAACTGGGGTCACTGTATTGGGCCATGGATGCGTGATGGGTATAGTCCAAAATAATCTAGTCGTGAAAGTAAATCATTATAATATAGGCCTGTAACGCGCCTAAATTGGCACTGTGATTGGTATAAGGTACCCGGTATTGGTTCTCACGTCGTTATAAATCATTGTCTTTTGTAATCCAAGTTATTATTATTAACACCGCTATTATGAGTAAATTAACTTGTCAATAGATGAAGACTATCCAAATTCGTACCATCTCGGTATGCCACCAAATTAGGCCTTCTAAGACGACTCTCGTTAAATACACTGCAATGGTATAGGCTATAGACTATAGTGGTAAATTTCCGTAGCGAGCGGTATAGCCACTGGTTGTCTGTGTTTGCCGCCACTGTCAGTTATTCGGCCTATAATAAGCCTTTTTTTTCGAAAACCTGGCTTACATTTCGGCTCCAGGTTTTTCTCTGTTATCTTAAAGGTGGAAAACACAGGCTGGTTTTTCTTTATAAGTTGAAGCTTGGGAATATATTCCAAAACTCCAAACGGAAAACCTCCTGTTTCCACGCTAGGTCGTTTAGAGTGGGTGATACTAGACGATAGGGACAAAGCCCAAGCCTGAGCCTTAACCGCGGGTTTTTTGGAGAAGGACACGCGTGATTTCAAACAATCTCTGGGCCCTTTTCCGAAACCCGGTGTTATGCCAAATAGTGTCCCCTGCCAAATAGTGTCCACTCATTAGCATACTGATCGCTGATTGGTCCAATACGTATGACATTCAACCACCGTGGTTGGGGTATTGGTTGCGCACTACACACGCATTTTGTATGGTTGCTGGCCTAACACACACAACGTTGGGCACTTTGGTACCGTTGGACCCTAACTGTAACCGTAACGCTAACCCTAACCCAAACAACCCTAATCCTAACCCTAATCCTAATCCCAATCCTAATTTTAATCCAAACCCTAACCCTAACGACCCTAATCCTAGTCCTAACGCTAACCAATAAGCGATCAGTATGCTAATGAGCGGACAGTATTTGGCAGGGACACTTTTTGGCAGGACACCGGCTTAGGCTCAGGCTCCGGCTTTGTCTCCATTTCTTCCATCCATTTCAAAGTACAGGGCGTGAGATTGGGAAGGCATTATTTTGGCTTTGTTTTTCAATGTTTCCGAAGAAGAAGAACCCAAAGCTTCAACTTCACAAAGACCTCCAGCCTGTGTTTACAGCTTTGGGATGACAGAGAAACCGGAGCCGAAGCCCAAGCCGGGTTTTGGAAGAGGGTCCTGGATGGGAGGCATATAAGCGTCAAAACGTATGACGCTTAACCACCGTGGCTAAGCTATAAGTGCGCATGCGCGAAGCCAGGTTTTGCTGAGGCCTCCCGCATTCATTCATTCATTAATTCATTCATGCATTTCTCGGGTAGTTACAGGCACAAGCACGAAACAACCATAACCCTTATCCTAATCCTAACCCTAACAACCCTAATCCTGAACCTAACCTTAATCCAATCCTAACTCTATCAGTAACGCTAACCCAACCCGAACTCTAACTCTGTCCGTAACCATAACCCAAACTGTAGCGCCGTAAGCCTAACCTACGCTGGTTTACAAAACACGTCCTTGTATAGTCCCCACACAATTTACGGGCTACCAGCATGGCTGAACGACGGTGGTTAAGCGTCATATGCCGGTTCTCTTATATATCTCCTGGATGGGGCGTATACCTCGTGCCCTCCCCGTCCCCAGGGCGCTGCAGGATCTTGTCGTCGTCAGCGAAGGGCTGGTAGCGACCTCGTCCCGACAGCGGGATGGCGGACAGGGGCATGCCGAACGAATCCTTGCGCTTGAGCTGCTCCACCAGGGAGATCTTACTGGCGTCGTAACTGCTGCTACCGGCACCTATAAGTACCGAGGGGCGGGGGGAAAGAGGTGACATCGGGTGAAAGCTTGAGTAACGCCATGCAGGCTTGCGTTCGAGTGACAAAATATCGAGATCCAGTCCGAGTCCGAGTCATCGCATCTCGACAATCCGAGTCCAAGTCCCGAGTCATCCAAGTCGATTTTCAGATCTGTGTATAGGCCTAGAGGTTTTTTTTCAGTCACATGCTTGTTGCCGGTCAGCGTTCAATATTAAAGCGGGTGTACGCAGCTCGCCTTCGAGTCATAATGTCCAATGCATGGAATTACTCAGATTGGATATTGTTTTCATGCTCTTCCGCGGATTTGGACGCTGCTGCGGACATGCTAATTAGCCTGTGGCGGTCAAGTGACGTCATGTGAAAAAAAATAACACCTAGGCCTATTGGAAACTACTTCCTAATTTATGACAGTTTTCTTTTCTCTTACATTCACTAGTAGGCCCCCCTAGGTGATATACAAAAATGTTGCAAACTGCTTACTGACTAAAATTACCAAAATGTAAATCTAAAATTTAGTGGGCCTGACGTTTCGATCCTAGCAGGACCTTTCTCAAAGGCAGAGTGCATTCATTAGTACAATCAAAAATGCAGAGGCATTCACTAGTACAATAAGAAGCCTAATCGCTCAGTATTATCAAATAGAAACAGATATAAACCGTTGGGGAAATATCATTTTGAACCAGATGAACCAATGTGCCCCGATGACCCCAGTATAAATAATGCTACGCGTGATGTAAAACTAAAAGAAGCCGTTCGCTGGCCTGATGTTACCGATACCGTGCCCGAGTGTCGCAGGTCACGCAGCTGGTTGAGGTCAAGCCCGAATCAATCCGAGTCCGAGTCCGAGTCACGGAGACTCGAGTCCGACCTTGGCACCGTGTGATGCGAAATTCACCGAGGGAACCGATGAATTTCTAAGGCCTTGTCACACGGGAAATAGCCAGCAACGCGTCCAGGCAAGCAACTCCGTAGCGTTGAACGGCAATTCGCTAAAACTAAGCCTGTCTCTGGTTATTTTTCTCAAAAGTAATGCTTGGACGATTTGCATTTTCCTGCACGAATAATTTCGACCTGCACGCACGCAACTGGAATCTGTCACACGGTATATATTGCCCCTGTCGGTCGTGCTAAGGCCCATTTTTCGGACAGTCGATTCGAAAACAATTTTATTTTCTCAGGCTCTTGAAACTGAGTAGCCGGCTGAATATCCACTGCCGTTTCCAACATCGTCCCCGTTTCTCTTCATGCCGACCCGCCATGCAACATTCATACCCGTGTCCATCGGCTTGTCCTTCGCGTCTTCGCCCAACGTCGCCTGTTCGGAAGTTTCTAGGTCGTCAGTCTTCATCGTCATCGTCTCTGTGTGCTCCATGGCTCGGGAGGGGATAGCGAGGCTCCGAGTCGAATCAGCCACGAAAATCTATAAGTATACTGTATAGGCCCCCCTATTGCCCTAATGATATTAATATCATTTGGTGACGCACGAACTGCATACTGCACTAGTGCACTGCACTGCACGCACGCGGTGTGATTTTTTTAAGTAATCGGACGCGCGCGTTAAAATAAAACGCGCACGCATGAGACGCAGGGTTGCGCCTACGCTTTTTGTAGATTCAACACGCTCATGAGTTGGATCCACTTTCACAGCAGCTGCAGTGGTGGATTCTACAAAGCCCGTTGTGACCAAAGCATGATCCTATAGCCCACGAACCCACAAGATCATGGCCTGCTCTTGCTAAATCACACGCATCCGGGTGAAGAACGCACTGAATGCCATTTTAGTAAGCAAAGTCGCACGCATTCTGGTCACATCACATCGAAAGTTATCACATTCTGTTGACGCATCTTTGTTACTGTCCAGTGCGTGCTTCACCTTTTGCACAGAGTAATCTATCTTGTGCGCTTTGCGCGCTATAAGATCTCTGAAATTTTGGTTGTGACCGTACCAACTAATAACGTCTTCAATAAAATTCTGACACAAAGTCGTTGAGCTGGGAGGCCATAATTTATTTATGTGCATCATTCATCGTGTTGCGATAATTGGGCGTATAGGCTAATATTATAAGACAAGACATTGTAGGCCAATTATTTTTATGAACTTAAAACACCCGGCTTAACCAATTTTACGGATATCGGTTATGTATTTTACACTCAGGCTTTTCGAGAAGAAACTTTCGCTGGCTTCATAAATTATGAGATCGTTTTCGTTAGGGTATAGATAATAAGCCTCATTATGGTAAGCTAATTTCCACTTGTCAGCAAAAACCGTTGCCTTGTGTGGCATGGTACTGTCGACGTTCCCTCGAAATGGGCCTGCACTGACTCCATCTACAACGGCCATGCATTAGTTGCGCTCACACCCGAAAGATTCCTTTTCGAAATATCGTTTGAGACTGTTGTCCACACAGTCTTCCGTGGTGCTCAAATTAAGTTGTGACTATGTCGGTAACTTCACTGAAGTTTTCGTGTTCAAAACGCTCAGGAACTGAAGCGGGCCACGCAGCTTCTGATTTGATTTCATGTTTTTCTTTTTCTTGTTTAAATCGAATCTGGAAACGATTCGGAAGCTAATGCCTGATACTAAACAAAAACCGTAGACAGTGGAAACTTGGCCGCGAGATGTACTTCACTCGTACAACTCGAAGTATTAAAAGTCGGCCCTGTCCGAATCTGTCGGTCCTCTGGCCTGTTGAAAATCTCAAACAAAATTAATGTAAGTCAAACAAACCAAGGAAAAACTGACTGGGAACTTTTGAACAATTTGAAAAAATTGGCCAATAAAACGTTGACTGGACCGGGACTTGACCCGAGACCTCTAGACTAACGTACCAGTGCTCCGGAACGCAAGTCCAGAGGTCTCGGGTTCAAGTCCCGCTGCGGTCCAGTCAAAGTTTTCATTGCCAATTTTTCAACAAATTGATTTAGGAAAACTTATTGAAAAAATCTAGTAGATTTCACCATGCATGAGTTCACTAAAAGATCAACGCAACGACATTACCGTTTATACGCCTTATTCACACTGATCGTGCTCTGAATTATTCAATAATATGCAATGGGAATATATTACTTTGCTAAAGAGAAGAATGTCACGCTAATTAATGTTATATACAAAAAAAAACTGCTTACTGACTAAAATTACCAAAATCTGAAAATTTAGTGGGCCTGACGTATCGATCCTAGCAGGACCTTTCTCAAAGGCAGAGTGACAAGGACAACACAAATAGGCCTACATGTACACATGTATCTGTTTTGTCCTTGTCACTCTGCCTTTGGGAAAGGTCCTGCTAGGATCGATACGTCAGGCCCACTAAATTTTAAGCTAATTAATGTTGATATTAATGACTTTGCCCGTGGTTCGCATTGGCGGGGCTCGGCCATTGCGCCAGGACCTACTGTCTAAGTAATAGACCCAAAGACGTTGAGGGCGCGCGGTTTATGAAATTAACGGCTGTGCAGCGGATTAACTCAACATGGCCACATTTTGACGTCAGGGGGCGTCCCTGCTTGATGTTTTCGTTGTCGTTTACAAACCACACACACACACACCGGGCGTGAGATTCGGAGTTACGTGCTAAGTGGTCAAAGTACTGAAGTATGCTACACATACACCCTAGCACACTGTATTGATCGTCCCGTAGGCGACTACCACACAGATGGTCTGTGTTTTTCGGCCATTTTACGAAAATGACATTTTGGGTAAGTTGTTACTGGTGCTACCGTCGAAGCAGATGTCTTTGGTGGGGAAGTCTGAGGCGATCTGCGTGATACTTGATCGTATCGTTCGGGACGATTCAGCCCATTACTCGTCATTACTCATTAGTTACAGGTGTACTATTCCTGTCCAGCTTGCATCGTTAGTACTAGTAGTAGTACTAGTAGTAGTACTACTAGTAGTACAGTAGTAGTATAGTATTACTAGTAATATTATTATTATTATTATTACTAAGTATTAGTACTACTAGTACTACTACTAGTACTCATAGTAGTACTTAGTAGTAGTACTAGTAGTAGTAAGTACTACAGTACTACCGATGTATACATTATGATTATGTAAGGCCCATTTAAGATCTACATAAGTACATGTAGTAGTACTACTACTACAGTACTAGTACTGTAGTAGTACTAGTAGTAGTAACTCTATCCCTAGTCCATTTTGACGATTTTGACAACAATCTGGTATCAAATTTTGTTAAAAAGAGCATTGAGCAAAGACAGCAATATTTACTACATTTTTCATTACTAACCAGTACTGCACTGTCTGCAGTGTAGTAAAATGGAAGAAGTCAATAGGATTAGAAATAACTTTATCTGAGATACATGTAGATTAGTCAGTCCTGTCTGAGCACTGTACTCTGTAGCTGTCTATACTGTAGTAGTACTACTACTAGTACTAGTACTATTATTAATTATTACATGTACACCTGTACATGTACATGTACATGTAGCTACTAATTATGTAGGCTCACTTCTGATACAGATGGGTGTACACAAACACCAAAACGTCTTGATTGAAAGTGTGTGTGTCTTAACTTCATGAAAGACATTTAGAATGTAAACAAGGTGACCAAATTTTGCCTTAATTTGGGGCAAAATTATAAATGAAAATACACATCTTCACATGTTTTTGTCTTCTGTTTTGTCCTTGTCACTCTGCCAGTTTCAGAAAGGTCCTGCTAGGATCGAAACGTCAGGCCCACTAAATTTTGAGATTTGCATTTTGGTAATTTTAGTCAGTAAGCAGTTTGCAACATTTTTGTATATCATCTTCACATGAGATGTATTTTGGTTTGTTTACTGGGCATTTTATTTTGGTGTCACTTGTCAGTGCAAAATAAACCGGTTGAAATGTATGTACTGGTATACATGTACACTACAGTATGTGGTTAAACAAATTTTGCTACCTACTTTCCAAGTGGAGTGACCTGAATTTAAGTAAATTGATGAGTGACCACTGTTACTAATGATATGTACATGTAGTTTAGACTTACAGGGCCATGTTTTTCAATTTTCCTGTCTGTAAATTTATGCCAGTCTTTATGAGATTTCAAGATAACTGCAAAATAATCAAAATGGTCAGTCATCTTACATACATGTAATCGTCTAATTTGATTGATTTCTAAATACTGATTCTAATTTTACTTCTTATTCTATGTGACCAGATTCCTGATTATTTTTGAAAAAAAATACTATCACATCTACACAAAAGAGCTATGAAAAAATCACCAAATGTGGTCCGATAATTGTCGATAGCTGCCTTCATTTGTGCTAAGAATTGTCTCTTCAAGGTTGTCAGCAGTATGGTGAAAATAACAACCATTATTGCACACATTGATAAGAGCTGTACATTTATAAATTAATATACCGGTACTCTGACAGTGGCATGTAAGTCAAATTGTATAAATTTTTCAGTGTACACGACTACCGGTACACGTGAGAAAAAACAAATTACAATGACAAACTTCAAATGCACCATGTCATATTCTTTGTGATCCCCACTAAAATCAACTGAAGAAAAAGAGAGAAATCAACGTAGGCTTCTGCAATGGGTTTTGTTATATTATAGTACTTAGTATTATAGTTACAATAATAGTATTGGACTACACTATACGATACATGTATCAGGGTTCGACCTTAGCACTAGCCCGACTGTCATTGTCCAGTAAAAACAGCTGTGGGCTAGTAAAATGACCCACTTTGCTAGCCCGGCGGACTAGTAAAAAGTAGACAGCTGTGTGGCGGCAAAAAATGATGTGGGCAGGAATGAGAAAGTAGAAACAAAAAAGTGGTTTTACTTGACCTAATAACCTTGTTTTAAATTCGATATTAATTTTAAAGGGCTAGTAAAAGTTACTGCGGGCTAGCAAAAAAATCAATTTAATAGCCCGGTGGGCTAGTAAAAATAAACCTTAAGCGCAAGGCTTGTGTATGTATTTGGGAAGGCCACTATCTAAGGGCTGGATTGCTCAGTGTGTAAGAGCGCTGATCACACAAAAAACAATTCTCGGGCTCAATTCCCAGTCCAGTCAAAAAATCTGTTGCCATGTTTTCCTTCCAAGAGTTCAAAACTATTTGTTGTTTTGGTTTACAGCTGTTGCTTAGGACTGAGCAATTAATGCAAAAATGTTGTAAGCTGCTCCTTGATTCAGTTTTAAAAGTTGGATTCGTGAATCGTGACCAAAATAAACATCGCAAGAAATTAAGTGCCTTGAGGTTTTGATCCTAGCAGGACCTTTCTCAATGGTAGTTTTCCTTTGAGAAAGCCCCTTCTAAGGTAATCTCAGGTCCTCAAAATTGGCTGGATATGTAGGCCCACCGGTATGCGTACATGTTTGATGCATTTAGGCTATGTACATGTACATGTACATACTGTACAGAATTGATATGCTTGCTCATCATGCTCGTGGTACATTATTTCTGATTTAATTCAATTTTGCAGCCTTTTTTATTTTTAATTTTTTTCCACTTTAGGCAGACTAAAAAAAAAACCATGTTTTTCCTCTTGGGTTTTTTAAAAGGAGGAAGCAGGGCTTTTTATGTTTTATTTGTTTTTCAAGATGGCCGCTATTTTAATTTGTTTTTAATGTTGTAGTGCTTTTAATAACCGATTGATTTGTGGACTTTTTAGCTGTGTTTTTGAGTGCATTTTTCAAAAATAGATAATACATGTAGTTTTTACAAAATCCTGGCAGCTGGCAGGAATGCCAAATTTTTTTTTTTTTTTTTTTTTTTTTACTTCACCTCAAGTAGTTACTTAGTACAGTTCATGTAGTACACACATGTATCTTCAAACACCTTTGTGATTACATTACAATCTGACAAAACCATTCTTGTTGAATAGAATACATGTAAGCACGTACATGTACACGCACCATTGCTGTTGTGCAGTAGGCCTATCCTTTTCATTTCCCTAAATGAATTGCTTTGTTTAACAAAAAAAAATTATTTGATTGAAATTATTCCCTTCACCGCCATTTATCTTGACAACATCTCTAATGATTTTCAACAAGTGATGGATCGTGTCAGTCAGCTAATCAGCCTAACCTATCGGTACACTGTGTAGACCCCTTCTACTCTAAATTATATAATCTTAAATGTCCGTAATATATTTATGTACATGTACATGTACCATACATGTACATGATGTATAATTACTTGTTATGAGTCATGATGTACATGTACATGTACATGTAGGAAGAGAATTGGCTGTTCTTTGATGAATTTTTTTTTCATTCTTGACTTTTTTTTTTTTTTTTTTCTGGGGGGGGGGGTGGTTAATATGATTAATTCAGAGTATTACTGTACATGTGTAGAGTCTTGCATTAAATTGAAAGAAATGGTGGATATTGGGAGTGTTCCCCACGTTATTGCCGCATACATCTTGGGCTGTGTGTAATCTTTTAAGCAGCTCATTGTTCATTTTGTTTCAAGCCAACTCAGATAATACTATTATGACCATCAGAATGGAATGCTAGCAGTCCGTACATTGTTTACTCAGTGGGATGAGTGTTCCTGGGATTCCATTCCATGACATGATTAGCATGACTGCGATTCTAACTTAAAACCCCGGAACCGCCGTGAGATTGTCATGACAGAATAGCTCACTGCGTCGCAGTTATTAATTTGGGCGCGCGATACATGTACAGGTATGCGAATGGAATTGAGCTGTGCACAATATGTCTGGTCATGTGTGATTTGCTGAGCATTGTATACCATGGTGTTAATGCTGGCAATAGTCTGGCACTTACATGTAGTATGACAGCGTTGCAGCAGCACATTTTGACCAAAGACCCTCATTTACCAAAACTGTACAGTTGTTTATTCAGTTGCCGTGCATTGTGAGACAAGTAGATGTATGTATGTTTACATACCCGTAATCATATCAGCGGATTTGGGTTTTTTTTCCTTTTACCATTTTTATTAATATTTTACCTCCTTCCCTCATAAAATCAAACGCAAACATCAATGATATCGTGCCATGGGACATTTCAATGTTCTGTAAGAAAGAACTGAATCACAGGCTTTTCATGTGCAGAAGCACTACACTTGTATCCGGTATACATGTACATGTACATGTAGGCCTACTGTACATGTACATGTACATGTGTACATTAGGCCTACTGAATACCAACCGATTATTTGTTTTTGTGTGTACATGTACATTATGTATGTAGAGTATACATGTACATGTACAGTACATGTTTATTTTGTACAGGTGTTATACATGTACAGTACTGCTGTACATACATACACGTAAGTACATACATGTTCATGTACATGTACAATGTACAGTATATGCATGGACTGAGAGAATTTTTTTCTATTGATTAACAGGGGTTGACAGATTTATTCTGTTTAGATCATGTACACTGTACAATCTGCAAAGTGTACATTGTACATATGTACATGTGTACAGTACAATATGTAAACATGTTCAGTGTACCATCATCACAATGCATGAAGTTTGTCGTACATGTACATTTCACATGTTTAGAAAGCCGGAGAACAAATTAGAAAAATGGCAAAGAAAACCTTGAATGGACTGGGACTTGAACCCAAGAGGCCAAGACCTCTGGTTTTGCGTACCGGCGAGAACAAAATAATGTATATGTAGCATGAAATCCCTATAACTGTGTCAGTCTTGTTTTTCATCTGACAAGTTGAATTTTGATTTAACCAGTTAGGGCCTATTAATCCTACATTAATTATAAATTTCTAAATAATCTGAAAAGAGTACGGTAGTCATTGAATATAATGTACATCGTTGTACAATTCACACATGTAGTACTGTATGTGTGAGACTGCAATACATGTACATGTACATGTGTATGATCCTGTGCGATATCGGAAAATGTCCCCTAATAATACAAACTGGACAGTACATGAAAGGAAAGATAACAAAACCATGTTGTAGAAACCATGTACCGGGTACATGTTCTACTTTGAGCTAAAACCTTCGCAGTGAATGCATTTTTTTAATGTTTCATAGTTTAACAAATAACACATAAAAATGTGGCAATCCTTTGACCATTACCAAAAGGCATTAAAGTGTAGTACTGTGTAATGCATCACTTTGAATTCAGTCAGTCAGTCAGTCAGTCAGTCATTTTTCAAATGTAAACTGAAAATTCTAATTTGCAACTGGACTTTAGTAAAGGGGTGTTTGTACAGTGTACAGTCACTCCCTCACCGCTCACTGGTACATGTACGCATTTACTGTATGTATGCATTGGTACCTGTGCATGTACAGTAGTGGGCTAGTGGCCTAATGTTTAGTGTTGAACTGAGCCTTTGGACCTATTGCTCTGCGTTGTTATCACATTGTAAAGATTAACCTGGGTAAACAACAACATCGGCACTATGTGGAATTTCACTGGCAGCATGCATCAGATTTGCAGACAACTTCTTGCTATTATTTTTTTTTGCTGCATAATTTTATGTAGACTTAAGAAACAAGTGATATCCTCCGTTACCATGGCAACGTGCACAAATGCCTGCTCCTTCCAGATTAATAGTCTTATTTTTGTCTATTGTTCCTCAAATCCCATTAGCCTTTATTGGTTTGCCGATTGGCTTGGAAGTGCGTGCCGGCCACTCGGTGTCGTGCCAAAACCCAACTGAGAGATTGCATCCTGCAGCAAGGGGAAGGTTCCTGCAATTAATTGACATGAACAATTTCCTGAGTTGTAAGTGCCGGCCATGATTGATACACGTACATGTACATGTACGTGCACTTCATGCATGTGTACTGAACCTGCGAGGGTTTCCCCTGGTATTGAGTCTGAGTCTCTGAGGTGAAAACTGATCATTTGCTCAATAGACGAGTTTTGGAATCTTGTGGATGGCCTACATGTATGTTGAGGTGCCATGGGTCACAGAGAATTAATGGTCAGTTGGTCACAGATAATTTATCTAAAGCACTGTAGTGCATGTGCCTACAGAAATTCATGTGTATATAATGTGCATGGAAACAGATACATACAGTACATACGTGTACATGTATACCGGTACATGTGTACAAGGTACATGTACATGTATGTACATGTGTATGTACATGTACACTGTACAACAGATAACAATTTTGGTATCCTTGTGAGTACACATAAGACTTAAGGCTTTGCATGGTGGATGAATCAATATAGGACAATGTCAAACATTCCCACTCTGAATACCACCCAGTCAACTGGCAGGCAGCGGAACTTATCGTCCCAATACTGTACAGCAATGGCACTCAAGACGGATCAGACAGGCCATCGAATCCGCAAGCACGACACAGTACCCCAAGACATCAGCTACCATCTCAGCGACATTTGGCTCCCCCGAATCCCGACCAACAGATCCTCTATATCCAAGGTCACCCAAACCATGCCCAAACCAGTCTAAGCCCCTTCCCCAAGCCAACTTATGGATCACCTTTATCCACGGCCTCCCCACCGCCATCTGACACACCCCAGTGAGCACCCATACGTCCCCCCCCACTAGGCCCCCCTAGGATTATCCTCCCCAGAGGATTATCTTTCCCACACGGCATATACATGTAAGCAGATCCACCACCTAGTTCAAGGCATTCTCCTGATGACGGCCAGAGCATACTGGTCTAAAACGTCGAGTTACCACTTTTCAGAACCACACCTCTTCTTTAAGAGACCAATTATAAATGGTGTCACCGCAAACCTTCCTATATTGTATGAGTACACTTTGGTCCATTTTTTTTTAGTTCCCCAAGCCAGGATGAGGGAGGATACACCGGAACAGTGACCGGACATAGAAAATGGGAGATTTCCACTGAGACAATGGTTAGAATTCAAATGGGCAAATCTTACTGCCGTTCACATTATTTTGTACACATGTGTACATCATGTACATGTACACATATACAGTACATGCATGTGAGTTGGTGCTTTGCATTCATTTATTGATTTATGCCGTGGCGTGATTGATTCAGTTCAGCCAACAGTGCAATGCACGAGTGCTCACCAGAATGTGGGATTTGCACACCTGTTTTCATAGGATTGTGCTCTTGCTTGGTTTGGTTATTAACAAGCATGTACATGTACACTTGTACAGTATACATGAACATGTACATGTATACCCTCCGCATCTCACAAAGTGTACACAATGTACACCATGTACACTGTACATGTAGGTTTGTCCACACATGTACATGTACACTTGTACAGTATACATGTACATCCTCCGCATCTCACAAAGTGCTGTACAGCACACGTATGTCTACACAGCCAGGTGCAAGTACTTTTACTACAATTTATTTGCTTTGCAGATCTATCTGTCTGCAGAAGCATACAATACAGTTTACATGATGATGTGTACAGTATTTTCATTGTACACTGTGCAATATACACGTACTGTACATGTACATGTACATGTACAGTACAGTGAGTACACTGTACAGTACACACATGCATGAATGTGCTTCTACAGTACACTACATACCTGTGATTGAAAACCTGGTACATGTACATATGTACACTTGTGTCATGTACAAGCATGTACATATACATGTACATGTACATGTACTAAGCTTAACATGTACATGTACGGTACATACATGTACAGTGTAATGTGCATGTACATCTGTACATGTACAGTCCTACTTGTACATGTACGTATGTACATGTACATGGTCCCCACAGACAGTACAGTACATGTACCGGTACATTTGTAAATAAACAGAAGCTGGTGAGTTTCAGTACTTTGGACAGTTGTAAGAGTGATATACCGGTACAGTACATGTACATGTACATGTACATGTATGCACTGGGCATCAGTGTCACAAAAAAATTGATTTTTCTCATACTGTTTAGAAATGATAATACATGTGTCAGCTCTGTCCTGTGCACTTCATCTAGGGATGGCAAAAGAACAATCGATAACATTCACACAAACTCAGAAGCCATTTAACTAGCCACGAGGCTCCATACTGTATTTCTGCTGGATTGATTAAGTACTAAGTTTCAGTGTGCACTGCATTTTGTGCTGATGCTATTGCAAATTGGCTTAGTTGTTCTCCGGTTGTCAGGTGGTTCTGAGGGTCGTTGCTAGGCATTGGTTGGATTTTCAGTGCTGATGTGCACTGTAGGGTCAAGGAGCCTTCTAGTCTACAGAACTCCAGTCACCAGACAGATGGAGGACTTGATAGGGGGGTTGGGAGCAGGCCTACAGTAAGAGCCATGGCCTAAGAGTCCATGGCTTAAGAGCCCATGGCCTAAGAGCCCATGGTCTAAGAGCCCATTGCCTAAGAGCCCATTGCCTAAGAGCCCATGGCCTAAGAGCCCATGGCCTAAGAGCCCATGGCCTAAGAGCCTATGGCCTAAGAGCCCATGGTCTAAGAGCCCATTGCCTAAGAGCCATGGCCTAAGAGTCCATGGCCTAAGAGTCCATGGCCTAACAGCCCATGGCCTAACAGCCCATGGCCTAAAAGCACATGGCCTAAGGGCCCATGGCCTAAGAGCCCATGGCCTAAGAGCCCATGGCCTAAGAGCCCATGGCCTTTAGAGCCCATGGCCTAAGAGCCCATGGCCTAAGAGCCCATGGCCTAAGAGCCCATGGCCTAAGAGCCCATGGCCTAAGAGTCCATGGCCTAAGAGCCCATGGCCTAAGAGCCCATGGCCTAAAAGCACATGGCCTAAGAGCCCATGGCCTAAGAGCCCATGGCCTAAAAGCCCATGGCCTAAGAGCCCATGGCCTAAGAGCCCATGGCCTAAGAGTCCATGGCCTAAGAGCCCATGGCCTAAGAGCCCATGGCCTAAGAGCCCATGGCCTAAGAGCCCATGGCCTAAGAGCCCATGGCCTAAGAGCCCATGGCCTAAGAGCCCATGGCCTAAGAGCCCATGGCCTAAGAGCCCATGGCCTAAGAGCCCATGGCCTAAGAGCCCATGGCCTAAGAGCCCATGGCCTAAGAGCCCATGGCCTAAGAGCCCATGGCCTAAGAGCCCATGGCCTAAGAGCCCATGGCCTAAGAACCCATGCTGTTGCCTTACAGGCTACAATGGAGTACTGGTAATAGGGGCATCTACAGCACATTAACCTCTTCCAATGGTAAATTAACATTGGGAAAAATGGGATCATTTGTTCTCATTCACAATGTGTGCACATATCACTGTTACCACATATTGCACTGTACAGTACACCCATGCATGAATGTGCTTCTACGGTATGTTATTGAAAACCTGATACTGTGTACATGTACATGTACATGTACATGTACATGTACGTACATTGTACATAAGTACACGTACAGTATGTACATGTATGTACATTTCCCCACAAAACATTAAAAGTAATTCACATACTGAACGTTGTTTGCACATTTCTCTTGCTCTGCAGTGTGACTGAGTAGCCCAAGTGACTGTGCGAGACTTTCCTGACAAGCGGAACAATGAGTGGCAGTGGAATCATGCAGGTGGAGATGACCTTTGACCCCACCCCTACTAATGGACCCTCCAGCAGTTTCTCCGCCCTCGGCCACGCCCCCGACCTGGTGACGGAGGGCGGAGAGTTGACCGGCCAGTTTGGTCTGCCAGATGACGGGGACTATGACCAGATACAGGTCGGTGGAAGATTGTTTGAAGAATTGATTGGACGAGGCAAATGCGAAGACCCATGCCAGGGGGGGAGGCAGATAATCCTGTGGATTAAGGGGATGGATTGTAGTATCAGAGGATGATTCATTGAAGGGATTAGTGTGAGGAGATTCAGGGAGAGATCAGGGGAAGGGAGGGATTAACAGAGGGAGATTGGGCGTTCACTGTTCAGTGTTGCCCCAGTCAACCCTGCTCTACCATTGGCCTCTTGCCAAAGTTGCAAACATTTTCCCAGATGACTGTATTAGCCAGCCTAAGGGAGCTTTAGGTGACTATCATTCAAAAAAGTTATACTCATGTTACCAAAGGTACATGTTGGTACATAGTGGTACAATTCCATGTACATGTACATACCAGTGTAGGGTGACAAGGAATGCAGTGAGTCGAACACTGTAGGTAGGTCTGCAGGAACAAATGGGCGTGGGTTGCCAGTTGAAATGTCGCAGGTAAATGTTGTATCGCATGCTGGCAGGGAAACATCCCTGAAGGTGAGCGAAGATGAAGAATTGCGAAGATGTGCAAGTTCATCACTGGCAAGCTGTAACTCTGCCATCTTGCAAAAATCAACCTGTGCAGACTGTTCCGGGTGAAGGGCATTGAGTTCGATACGCGAAAGGGCATCGGCTGCAGGGTTCTCTTGACCTTTTACGTGTCTGATGTCGCAGGTAAACTGAGAAATGAAGTCGAGGTTGCGGATTTCGCGTGGGGGAATGTCTGTCTGCCGATGACGAGAGTGCGAACGGGAGGGGTTTGTGATCTGTGAGAACATAGAATTGTGTTTATTTCATCCCAACACTAAACCAGTACAGTGTGCAGTAAATAAGTAAATAAACTTCATGTCAATATGTACATGTACATGTCACACACCTGCACAGTACATTGTACCTGTGTATACATACCGGTAGTAGGCCTTCTACATGTAGCCACAAGCCAATTGGTAAATTGCCTTCAAAATCATTTTGAAACTGGGTTTGGTGGAAAAAAATTTCATATCCAATTTTGAACCGCAATGCTTAACCTCTACGATAATTAAAAATGTCTTTAGAGAATGGAACAAAAATACATGTACATGTACATCATGTACATTATGTACTGTAGCTAAAAAGGCCCATATGCAATGCATTATGTACACAATGTACCATGTACATGTGTACTTTACATGAAGATCACCAGCAGACTTGGCCCATTGAGATTGCCAGGATGGCCCATTTTCTAAAGAGTGAACTGCCAGGCATTTAACCCATAAATCCTGGCCCTCCATTCAGGACCAAGTTGAATAGAATGCCTGCCAAGTGGTCTGTACAGTTGTAAATAGCCTGGTTTGCATGCAGATACATGCACAACCTACATGTACATACAAACTGTACACGTACAGTACATGTACATGTAGAGCTACATGTACATTTACATCACTGTCCCACTACATGTACTATCATTGTACATGTAATGTACATGTGGACTGTGGAGTGCAAAAATGTGAATGCTTTCGGTTCAACGTGGGGGATGGGCTTATGCTTGGCTTCTGATAACATCTTGATGCTTGACACACAGCAGTACCCTGCATTCTGTACATTTTACATGTTCATGTTTATTTGCTTGTACTGTTGTATAGGTACACTTCTGAAATGTTCAGCTAGTGGGACATGGGTATCCATCATTGCTGGGATGGATGGTGCTTCATGGACATGTACACTGTACATGTACATGTACATTTCTACATACATGTACTGTACAATTCTTAGACAACTACACATTTAGATACATGTACTCTACATGTACAGCGTACTGTTTGTACTGTACAGTACATGTATAAATGTACAGTGTACATGTATTGTACAATGTATATGAATACATACATTGTACAGTGTACTTGTACTGTATATATGAATGTACATGTACATGTACTGTATGTATGGTACAGAACTGGTACAGGTACATGTACATCTATGTACAGCATCTACAGGTGTATGGCAAAATTTGCCAACCACTGACTAGTAACTGCTACATGTACAATGTACATGTACATGTACTGTACATGTAGCTGTACAATGTTTACATATTGCCAAACCATGAACAAATATCAACTGTTGGCCAGGTCTGGCTGACTTGTACATAAAAAATATACATGTACATGTACACATGTACTGTACATGTGTGTGTAAATTTGAACTTTCTATACATGTACATGTTTATCATGTACATGTACATGTACGAGTACATACCGGTACTACATGTACAGTGTACAAAACAGTTAAAAACACATGACTGTACATGTACATTTACCGTATGTGTATTAGCACATTATACATTTTACAATGTACATGTACACATGTACATGTGTACATGTACATGTACATGTATACATATACATACATGTACATCAGTATGTGTCATACATGTACTGTACATGTACATTCAAATTTTGTCAATTAGTAACAGAAACAGATGGTGCTCAGGGTCACAAGATTTTATATTGTACACTGTACGGGTATGTATACATGTATGTATGTATGTCAGGTAATGGTTTTTACAATGTGGTAATTTTTACCTACATGTATCATCTTTTCCCTGTCTGTTTGTTCAGGATTTGTTTTTGATGCTGGAGATGAGTGAGGGCGATGAACGCTTTGGTTTCTCCGTCATGGGAGGCATTGAAGAAGGCTTCCTGCCCAGAGTGGATGAGATCCTACCAGGTAAGAAGTTACCGATAACCTTCCAGCAAAGATTTGGAAATTGATTGAGAGTCTGCACTTGGCTCAGGCTGAACTTACATACTGTATATAATAATATGCGTGGATGGGATGTCTGCATTGTTCACATAATGTACAATCCTTACATGTTATCATCATCATCGGTCGGCTGCGAAGTAGGTGACTACAAGCTGTCTCCAACCACTGCGGTCTTGAGCAGAGTTGACAATATCATTTGGTTGTAGCATCCCTTCATAGTCTCCCATTAGTTGTTGTATATATACTGCAAGTACAGTGTCCTGGGCCTTCCTGGTTTCCTTTTTTCCATGTGGTGGAATGTAAAACGCCTACTGCCGTCTACAAGTTGTTTCCAACCACTGCGGTCTTGAGCAGAGTTGACAATATCGTTTGGTTGTAGCATCCCTTCATAGTCTCCCATTAGTTGTTGTATATACTGCAAGTACATGTACAGTGTCCTGGGCCTTCCTGGTTTCCTTTTTTCCATGTGGTGGAATGTAAAGCGCCTACTGTCGTCTACAAGCTGTCTCCAACCACTGCAGTCTTGAGCAGAGTTGACTATCATTTGGTTGTAACATCCCTTCATAGTCTCCCATTAGTTGTTGTATATACTGTAAGTACCAATACATTGTCCTGGGCCTTCCTTGTTTCCTTTTTTTCCATGTGGTGGAATGTAAAGCGCCTACTGTCGTCTACAAGCTGTCTCCAACCACTGCAGTCTTGAGCAGAGTTGACAATATCATTTGGTTGTAGCATCCCTTCATAGTCTCCCATTAGTTGTTGTATATACTGCAAGTACATGTACAGTGTCCTGGGCCTTCCTGGTTTCCTTTTTTTCCATGTGGTGGAATGTAAAGTGCCTACTGCCGTCTACAAGCTGTCTCCAACCACTGCAGTCTTGAGCAGAGTTGACTATCATTTGCATAGCATCCCTTCAGAGACTTCACAGACTTCAAGTTATTGGCTGATGTGAAGTTCCAGAATTGTACTTGTACTGTACATGTATGGTACATACTGTACATGTACTGTAGTACAGTACATGTGCATTACAGTAGTCTACATGTACTGTACACTGTATCTAAAACCATTAAAATGTACTCACTACTGTACATGTATTAGGAAATTTACAATGTACATGTGTACAAGTACTGTACATGTACAATGCATACCGGTACTGTCTCTGAGTCCTATACTGTCATGTATGTACATGTATGTACATGTACTGTGTGTACCTGTCATTGTGTGCATATTGTTAATTATGATACCTTTTTTAGTACAATTATGCTTTGCGGTTAGTGCTACAGGTTGTACATGTACATGTAGCTTAAAAAGGGGAAACAACATGTGCATGATTGCGTGGTGTTGAATGATTGGTACAGTACATGTACATGTACATGTACAGTACTTGGTGTATACTCTGTACATGTACATGTACACATACATGATGTACATGAACAGTACTTTGTGTATACTCTGTACATGTACATGTACATGTACACATACATGATGTACATGTACATGTACAGTACAAGTACTTTACAGTGTACAAACATGTACCAGTATGTCTTGTATAAATATATATAATATACACGTAGACACTTTGTTTAACAGTATGTAGTTTTAATTAAGGGTTTTGTTTTGTGGCGTTTTACTTGTACAGTATACAGTTTTATGTGTGTACATACTGCACAATTTATACCTGTACATGTACATTGTACATGGTACTGACCGCTGTATATGCACACGCAGTAACTACACTGTATTTACATTCCCTGATCTCTATGACTTAAATCAATGCAATCCAAAGGCAATGAAATGTCTTCGTAAATTGCACCGGTAAACCCGTTTAGTTCATCTGATGTGCAGGGCTGCTTGCACATTCCTAATCAACGTTATTCATTTACACGAGACAGTCTGTACATTTTCTGTGGCATTGCACAGGCATGCTAAATCAACAAACCAGGGTTGTAAATGGGTAACTTGCAAATATTGCCACCTGTCCAAAGTCCAGATATCAGAGGGCAGAACGCCCAGCAGTAGAAAGGGCATTAGGGATTTCACAGTGCTTTTGGCAATTGCTGTTTAACTCTCATAGCTCCCTCTGTTGCCCTCTTTTATCCAAAGTGGATTTTTTCTTCAGTTTTCACAATGAGCATATTTGTTCAGCAGTACTCTATGTTTCTTGAAGAGCGCCCTCTTGTGGCCAGATCCACAGAGACTGCAGTACAAGTACATTGTACATAAAGCATGTAGAGTACAGTACTGGTGGTACAGTACATGTACATGTGTGTACACATACAAGTACACGTACAACTGTACGGTACATGTACATGTACACATACATGTACATGTACACATACATGTACAGTACAGTACATGTACATGTACATGTACATGTACACATACATGTACATGTATGTTCCGGTACCCTACATGTACGTGTACATGTACATGTACATGTACACTGCCGTGCAAATGTTATTTAAATCAAATTTAAATCAAATTTAAATCAAAGTGAATTCTTAAGTTGAAAATGTTGCAGTGGGTGCGTAATCACATTTGCACGGCAGTGTACGTGGGGTTAGTCTCTGCTGAAGGAGATTTTGGAGTCATTTTGAACTTGAAGGGATGAGCATTTGCCTATCTGTATTCAAACACTAATTGGGTTTTATTTAATGAAAGCGGTGTTCAATCGGATTCAATTGCACATTTTATTACTGGCTTAGGCACAATGTGTACACCGTGCATTTATTTATCGTGCTGAGTGCACAGTTTCATATAAAGAAAACTGTCCTTTCACATGTAGAATTCAATTAAACTACTTAGGATGACACGGACAATTACCATGCTTATCAATCTGCTTAATGTACATGTGCATACACAGGTTGGTAGTGAAAGTAATTAAAAGATAAAGGTTCCGCACCAAACCCTTTAGTTAAACCCAAAATGTTGTAAATTACTTACTGAAAAAGAGGTGTTCTTCTTCTTAGAACCTTAAGATAATGGAAGGTGATCAACTTGGCTGTCTATGGATACACATGTACAAGTGTACAGTACATTTACAAATGTACATTGTACATGTACATGAATACAATTCCATTTGTTTTGCTTTGTTTATATTGTGTACATTAGCAACACACTTGTACCAAACAAAAATGTACTTACTGCAATGTGTATGGGCATGGTAGGGGGCATACAAACTTGTACAACCACTCTTACATGTGTACGTGTATCCATCCATTCTTAACCAGTCCTGGAGAGTTACTGTACATGTACATTAGATAGAAATGTGAAGGACACAGACTCCAACCAGTATGGTACATGTACTCTACAGCATAGTCACTGCTGTCAGTCTCCTCTCCAAATTTATTTTTATGTGCAGAATACTTTTTCTTGTGTCCGCTGTCCATCCTAAATGTTGGGTTTTTCAGTTGCTGGGCCATACTTTGAAAAGTGGAGCAAAATGTCACACACATGACCAGACATCGTCAAATACAGAAAATATGCATAAAATGTATATTATTCCCATTGATTTTTGTTTTCTTTGAACTCATACACCCCCGTACATCTACAATGTACATGTACATGTACGTTGTACTTTATAGCGCATGTACATGTACATGTACATGTACATGTACTGTACATTCTACAAGAAGATGAAAATTGACTTGAGTAACATGCTTCCGTGTGATTTCAAATATATTTGTACGTGAGTCCGTGACCAATCATGGTTGACCTTGGACCCTAAAAAACTCAGATCTCAGAATAACTCCGTAAGTAAAAAAATTCACCTGATAAAATTGACCATCATTAAGTAATTTTCTGAGCCCCACCAGTTGTCATTAATGTTTAGCAATCATTGGCTGGAGATAGTCTCATTGATAGGCACAGGAGTGTGTACTGTACCTACATGTACATGTACAGTTTATTCCAATACTAAATCCTATGGAGGGAGGGCTTTCCAGAAAATAGCTCCGGACTTATGGAACTCACTGCCACAGCATTTGAGGGATGAAACAAATTTTGATACATTTAAGGTTAAACTGAAAACACATCTGTTTAATCTGTAGATTATAATCGGTTTTGTTTATTTTGTAAACTGTTAAGCGCATTGAGGTTTCTTTCAGTAATGAAATGCGCTCTATAAGAATCACCTATTATTATTATTATTACACTGTACATGTTGCTCGCTATCCTTTGTACAGACTGGACAGTGGGGAAGGGGGAGGGGGGTTGTCCAGAAATCCCCAGACTCTCCGTATTTTGACCACAAACATTCTACCAAGAGGCCTTGAATGTGTAGTTTACCCAAAGTATACTTCATCATCTCCCTCTTGAACTTAGTGGGTTTTTTGGGGGGTCTCCGTTTTCAATAGGTGCATTTCCACTGGGAAAATTATCACTAGTTTATTGCATTGAAATTTTTTTTTTAATGGGGGCGCGCATGATCGCACACGGCAAAATAAGCGAAAAGTGAATTGCGATTCAAATTTTTTGTTTTTTTGATTTTTTGTTTGTTTTGGGTGCTGAACTGCGCTACCCTAAAATGTGAACCTGCACTCGTTTGGTTTGCACGTACCGGTACTGTACACTACAGTGCAACGGTTTGCGCACAACACAACCACATGTGGAGATTAATGCATATATAGTACATGTACATGTACATGTACATGTACAGTACTGTTTATCTCCATGCACTGAATTAGGGGATGAACATGGGTAGTTTTTGTACAAATGTATACTTATATCCACTACTGTACATACATGTACATATACATGTACTGGTACCGTGTATTCTTGATTTTTCCTTTTTGTAGTGTTCACACACACAGTAAGCAGCAATAATCGCGTCGTATCAAAACAAAATTGCAAGAAGTGCGATTTGGATTGCAATTTGAATCGTGATTATTAGTGATATTTTAGTGATCACACATGAAAAAATAAAATAAAAAAAGAAATTGATTCTTGAATGCCGTTTCAAAATTCAGAAGTGCAAAATTGATGCATTTTTTGTGCTGGTGTGAACGCTTCTAAAATCTGCTTTGCGTTAGTAGAGTTGATTTTTTTTTTTTTGCCCCTTACCTCTCCATAAACAAATGTATCCTAATCCTCTCTCACTTGCCTTGCACGTCTGCATAATTCCCACCTGTTCAGGGGACCCTCGCTGCTTTCTTAAGGGGGGGGGGGGAAATCATTGTTTTTTCCAGTGCAGTTTCTCTTTGTTAAACTTAATGCATGCAGTCTGAGATGACATTTGCTCGTGCAATTTCCATGTGATAACATGGAGGAAGTGAAAAACAAAGATTCTGATTGAACTGGACGCTGCACGACCCATCATTCGCCCCAGAGCTTTTGCAGAATTGTCATCAGTGCACTCACACTGTACATGTGTGTGTGTACATGTTACTATTGTATCCCCATCCAGCAGCAGCTCCTGACTGGCTGAGATGGACAGGTGTTGGATCTGGAGGGTAGCAAGGAACAGATGTTTTACTTTTACTCAGTTTGTCTCCCGTGACTCAATGCCTGCCCCGATATTTGTCTAGATACATTGTACAGGGGTAGTACACTCTACATGTAAGTCAAAGACCATCCGTGCAAAATGTGCCATACAATGATTTCCCCACTTGATACCATCATAGCAGCACCCAGTCCCCAAACCAAGAAAATAATGAAAGACAGATTTCAATTGTTATCCTGTATGTTTTAATGGGAAAAAATTATCTTTTTTTTGTGTGACTGACATTACGTTAAGCCTTGTGTTGTATTGATGCCACCTCCTGGGGATCTAACATTTACCGGTAATTCAATCTGAATAAAACTGATTTTCCCTAAAATATATATTTGAGCACTTGTAAGAGTGTATTACATAACAATTAATTACTGAAAATACCAAAAGAATTAAATTTTGTGTTAGGCTATAACGTTTGAAATAATTGGCCAAGAACATTATCATTCTAGAAACTACAAAATGCAGGAATTTTGAAATGTTGACCCTTGTGTCGCACATGTGTGGAATCGCCCTGGCACATACATGTACATGTACATGTACGTATACATGTACCGGTATGTACGCATGTGCCGGTACATACATTGTACCTATACTTACACATGTACATGTACATGTATCTGGGGCCAACTGCATTAAAAATGCAATTTGCAGATGCAGATAAAGTGGAACGTCGCTATAACAAACGCCAATTTACCGAAAATTAGACAGTAACGAACATGCCCTTTGGCTCCCGATTTGTGTGTACAAAATATGTGGCCACAACTAATGTACCTGTACACTGTACAATGTACATGTACAGTACTATAATGAACAACCACTATATCAAACAATTTTCATGGATCCCGGGATGTTCATTATAGCGTTGTTCCACTGTACATATGTAGGCCCCTACATGTTTACATGTATAATGCAGATAATGTATACTGCAATTTACTGTACTGTTTGTGTAGCCAGCCATTATGCACTTATGTAATTTAAGATTGTTACCAGGTTACATGTATTTCAGATGAACTAGACAGATATTGCAGCTTGCTGTTATCTCTCTAGGCCAGGCAGTATACCTGTACATGTGTGTATAATGTACTGTACATGTAGCATACACAAACTACTGGTACCCATCTCCACTGAGTGACACACACACACACACCCCCACACACGCAGATGGACGCTGAACAAGGACCAATAGCAGAGAACCTCTTCGGCTTATCATCAGCTATAATACCAGCACTCTGTGCACAGGGGTGGGCAGAGTCAAGTCAAGCGTACACATTCATCTGTCGGTCCAGCGAATCAACTGGTTGTTGTGGTGGTACATGTAGAAGTGGGGGCAGTGGTGGCAGCGGTGGTGGTGGTGGTCGAAGTCCCCTTCCCCATCTGAATGCTCACCCCGCAACAGTGGGCATACACGTACCGTAATTAATCCATTTGGCAAGACCCAGGGGTAGGCTGGTGCATGTGTGTGGTTTGTTGTATGGGCCAGTACTAGTACATTGATAGTCGTGGCCTTGTGCACTGATGTGCAGTCTGCCTCGCTGGTGCTGACAGTTGCAAGCGGACACGTGTGTCAATTGACAGGCATGCCTATCACATCCAAGGGTGGTTAATGGACCATTGATCTCATTTTAGGCAAGCTCTGTTTCAAGTCGCGGGAGAATTTCCCTGTGCCCTGTGCGCACTCCTGGTTGGATGCGGGGAATTTCTCTGTCACCTTGCCCATCGACCGCCTGGCGCTGCCCCTGTGCTAGCCACCATGCAGCTATCTACCCCACCGGTTGGATCATACCTTCATTCTTGCTCGATTTGAAGGCGCTTCTCCGGATGCTTTTGTGGCCGACACCAGTACAGTCATGACGGATGTTGGAGGATATGTTATCATGTTGGTCGAGACCAAGAATCGGGAAATTAAGCTCTACGGTGAGCCAATACCAAATCTTTTTCTTCGCATCACTTTTGTCAGAGCTAAAGATACACTTTCAATGTTTTGTTTTCTTGACTTGGATTCATCATTTTCCTTTGCGAACATGTTCATGTACATTGTACATGTAGGTAATGATGGCCTTTGGCAAGGGGTGGGTGAGGGGGTGGCCCTGGTGGGTGTGCTGGGGGTGGTTTGTTGTGTTGTATTTGCTGAGCTTATCTTTGTCCTGTGAAGCCACAGTGTGGGAACTGGGGCAGTTGGGTCACTGGCTCAATCCATGACCATAACACTTAACAGTCCCACTTGGCCTTGTGGAAAGCATGCCATGGGCAATAGATCACCCCCAATTGACCCCATGGATACTTTATTTGAAGCAGAGACAAAGCACCAACCGGGAGCCCAGCTGCTCGCCCTCCTTCCCCCTCCCCACAAAGACATTTTTCCATGATAATAAAAAACTTTGGTCGGGGTACTGTTCAGTGTAGTCTGGGCCTAGAAGTTCAACAAATTCAAATTGATATTGAGAGGAAAGTTTGCGGTGACACCATGTATCTCTGCCAGGGTTGATTTCTGTACACAGCACATGTAAATCGTGTTAACCAAATTTTGTTTACAAAAAATCCTATTTTTAAAATTTAAATCAGATTTAGCCTATTTGATTTAATTATTTGTTATATATAAAAACAATTAACATCATGACTACTTGCTTTAAAGTTTTAACACCCCACGTTCGCTTTCAACAACCATATACATGTAAATGCAGTTACAATGTACATGTACTGTACTGTACATGTACAGTACCATTGTGATCGTTCAAATGTACCAAAAACACAGAAATCCATGAACGTTTTGCTGACTGTCAAGAGCTACAAGCATACCACATGTGTACTGCTTCCTTGTTAAAATGCTTACACTGTATATATGGGAGGGCTACATGTACATGTGACCAAATGACCAAAGACAAAGAGGTACAGTACCAAGTACATGTACTGTACTCAGTGTACTATACATGTATCATCGGTGACTTGTATGTGTACATGTACATGTAAGTTGTATAGCATACATGTACCTGGTATTTTTCAGGGGGGGGGAAGGAAGAAAAGAAAGAAGTGATTTTCATGAGTGATTTTTTTTAAATTATTTTTTTCAGTGTTTTAAATCAAACAACCTTGTTAGCAGAAGACTTGATTGTACATGATTGGCAGACCGACATACGGACAAACTGATCTCCCACAGATGCAACAAGTGAGCATGTTTACATTGCATTTCAAATCAAATCAAATTTGACAAATTAGGAGGACCAGACATTTTTATTCTAGTGCTCAGGACCTTTCTCAATTTACATTTCAAATTAACCTTGTAACAAATAAAATTTGGATAAATCTTTATTCAGTCTGAAAAAAACAAACTTGGGCCATAACATCAAACCCTTTACCGTTGTACCCCCGGTATTAATTTTTTTATCGTTCACATCATTCGTCTTAATCTTATTGCTACACTGTACATTTTCTGCATTTGTAACAATGGAATAAAATCGATTGTAGACCAGCAGAAAGATCATGCATTTAATTAGTAAAGATCTATTTTAAAGGAATGTTATCTCAGAAAGAATTAAAAATGGATTTTATTGTGTATACATGTACATGCACAGTACATGTACAAAACTGACATGCACTGTACATTGTGTACATGTTGTGCTGTATGTACTACATGTATGTACGTATACATGTACATGTACATACTATGTACACATGTACACATGTATGCTATGTACAGTACTTACTCATTGGGGTATGGAGATGGAGATACATGGAGATGGAGTCGTTTTACCCCATTTCCCACACCATGATGAGTGATGACTACAAATTGCAATGGCGGTGCAGAGGTGATCAGGGGGAAGTTACCCGGTACAGTTGGAAGGAGTTTAAGCAACTGGTGTACCGGTACATACATTTATGTACATGGTGTACATACTGTACATATACCGGTACATGTAGTACTGTTGTACGCATCATTGACCAGCACAGGGTCACAGCCATTGTGCAGCATGCCACGCCAGCCCTTGTTGCCATGGCAACAAATTACTAAAATATGGCAGCCATGAATTATGCCGGCTTTGATGTCTGCAATATTACAGTCAGTTTATGACTGCATGTTGGATCTACAGTATAGGCACGTGTGGTAAATGTTGTATACATGTAAGTGTATATGTATAATGTACATTTGTACACTTACAAGTACATGTTGTACAAACAGTGCATACTGTACTTTTTGTTTACATATCGTACTGTACATGTAATGTACATGTACAGGTCTGTACATGTACATGTACATTGTACCGGTACATGTGTACAGGTACCGGTAAATAATTTACATGATTACTCACAACATTTCTTGCTTTGTACTGTACATACACACAACACACACAAACAATGTACTGTACATGGATGTGTACATGTACATGTACATGTACCTGTACAGTACATGTACTATAGTACATGTACAATGGACGTGTGTACAGTACATGTATGTACATATATGTACATGTACATGTACACGTGTATACCGGGTACATGTACTAACATGTACATGTGTACATTTTTCTCACATTAACTGTGTACATGTACATGTAAATAAAAGAAAAACTGACTGGGACTTTTTGAACAATTTTGAAAAAAGGTATTTAAAGAAAATTGTAATCCCTTTTTTCGGTTCACATTCAGTTTGATTTCCATTTTTCTGCTTGCACTCAAACGATTGTGAAAACAATCTACATGTACATGTACTGTACATGTACGTACATGCATGTACTATAAATTACTATACAGTACACGTGTACCGGTACATGCATCAGCTGCAATCAATGCACACGTATGCATTAAGTAAGATGGTGATGCTGTATTATACGTATATGTACATGTAAAGGTAGTGTAAATTATTACCTGTGTACGTAGTACACATACAGTACTAATCATTACATACAGTACATGTATGATCATTACACAACCAACATTCCATGTGGTTTCAAAGACTTAGGAGTAGTTTTTGTTTTAATGGAATGTAAACACGGCTTGAATTGATGCTCTGACCCTCTACCTCCATGCTCTGACAAAGTTGATTAGAATGCCAACGCCCACTTGGCCATTTCTGCCTGGACTCTTAGTTTGTTGTAATACACAGGAAAGACCAGCTTAAGGACCTACTGACGACAATGAAACAAAAATCAGGCGGAAACGGATGAACTTTGCATTGGCAGGCTTGAGTCCCACCTTGCACTGTATCCATTCCAAAGCCTCCATTTTATTTGGGAAGACGTTCTCCACGGCAGTTGTCTGATCCTATCTTTCCTGTGTCGTAATTGAGCGAAGGGCAACAAGGATCTGACTCGGTGCCTGATGCTGTTCATTACCGTTCATATTCCTGTTATTTACTTTTAATATCAGATGATCCCGTTCCCTGGATCCCAGCTGGAATGTTAGTTTTATACGATGCATGTTTCAGAAATTCCTCATTCTGGTCAGTGGTCATTTAATATTTGGTTTTTGTTTTCTTTGAGGCACTGTGCTTGCGGACTGAGCACTTGACAGGCGGTAATCCAGGCGTTGTTGAGATGCCTTTGTTTTCGGGTGTGACCCAGTGATTCAGAGGTTTTCTGGAATCCCCTCGTGATTAGCGGAGTCACCGGGCATGAGGGCGTTGCACACTGTTGCCTCCATCAGCCTTGAGGCCCAACTTGTTTGCCCAAACATGTTTAGTTGGCTCTTGGTGGGTGGGCAGCGGTCACGCCAGCATTTCGGACGGAGACTGGGCTGGATCACGCGTGCTTCCATTGTATCTAAACTTACACATGTACACGTACATGTACATGTACTGTACATACGTGTTCATGTACATGTAGCCTTGTTTTGCCATTTGTTATACGTACCGGTATATGTACGTACACACATGTACATGTACATGTACACTGTATGGTCATTTTAAAAGTATGGATGCCCACTAGATGCTGAAGCCAACAAGCAAGGTTTGTTACTCTTTTATTTTAGGACACTGATCCACATTTCTTAGGGTTTGCATGGCTAAACTGAAGCAATTTATGTACTTTACATTCATGTAGGGGCCTACGGTACATGTACGTGTACCGTACGGCACCAGTCAAAAATAAGTAGACTCCACATGAAAGTCCTTTCGCGAAAATATTTTCGTGAAGCATGAGGATTTCGAAATTTTGACCCACCCCCCCCCCCAATTTGCGCATTTCGCGAAAAGGTTTCACGAAAATTGGTTTTAGTCAAATGAGGTTTTAGTCAGCCGCCAACATGCCTTCTCACTGAACATGGACTGTACCAATCAGGTATGGCCGGGGTGCTAGTCAGCCGTGCCAAAACTTTCTCGTCAAAAATGTGTGAATAACTTGAAAAACGATCATGTTTGTAGGCCTACCTGTCGAGAAAGGACTTTCGTGTGGAGTCTACCGGTTCTTATTTTTCACTGGTACGGTATGTACTGTACAAGTGGACGTACATGTACATGTACATGTATGTACATGTACATGTACATACTGTACATCATATATGTATCTTACAATGTACCGTACATGTACCGTTATATCATCACTTTAAAACAGTAATTTCAAAATGTCTGGAATATCGATCAGTAATTACGGTACATACACCATGCCAATGTACAGTACATGTACCGGTACATGTACCGGTACCGTACTTGCTTCATAAATGTTTGTATAGCATCATCAATGTGCAGTGTGCAGGAAGAGCAAGACAGTTTGCTTGGGTCAGCTTTAGTAACAGTTGAAGTGCAAACAGTGTACGTACATGTAATTATTATGTACATTACATCTACACTCATCATAACTGTACAAATGTACATGTACATTGTACATGTACACAAAAATGTATTCATGTGTACACTGTATCAGTATGTACCAGGCTGCCACTGCCATTCAAAAGCATTACCAGTGGAAATGGGAGTTTCCTTGTCCTTCAGTATCTGGCCTAATTGGACTCCTGAATCCCATATAATGGCAACAACCTTGCCTCCCAAGCAAACATTTACAAAACTAGTATGCATTTACTGTAGGGTATACTCATGTGGTATACAAATTACCGGTACATGTGTACAGTACATGCACTGGTGTATGATCTTGTGTACATGGTCTTCTATACATGGTCTTCTAGTGCATAATTAATACCAGTAAGTACTGTACATGTACATGTACATGTACCATAAGGGACAAAGCTGTCTGCGTCCTTGATCGTTGATGCAACTCATCAAGGAGGTACATGTACACTGTATCGGTAAACCTGAGCAGCAGTCTCTAATGAAACTTGAAAGCAATTGATTTTAGCTGCAGTACCGGTACACATTCATGTACATACATGTAAATCTCCCGCATCATTGACGACATTAATTGATGTACAGTACACTCAGACTCAGACTACTAGCAAATCTTTTGTTTCCAGAAAAAAAAAGTCAAGGAGCAGAGAGAGAGAGAAAAGAAAAGACCATGGGCAAGATACATGTACAGTAAAACTAGGCCTAAAGAATTAGAATTTCAAGAATAAAGTCTCGGAAGATAATCTGCAGGAGCAGATGGCCGATCGGTTTTTCATTGAACTGAGCTTTTCATGGGAAAGTTTTCTCATTGCCAAAGAGCTCAGGCATGTCAGGGTACCAGTACATACCGGTACATGTGTACCATGTTCCTACATGTACGTGTACATGTACATGTGCACCTACACAGTACATGTACACATACATGTACTGTACATACATACATGTGTATGTATGTACATGTACATGTATTTCGGATTAATGGGAAGGGAGGGATTTCCTACACTTACATGTATGTCTGATCTACCGGTAGTCCATTTCTTGGTTGCTTGGTTAACGGGGGAGGTACTCCGGTACATGTACATGTACATGTATGTATTGTACATGTACACGTACTGTAGACTACTGTATATGTACATGTACTGTACAATGCCCCCATTACCCTGGATGGCAAAAGGTACTGTAGTGTACAGTTACACTACACTCTACATGTACATGTACTTGTATGTACAGTACATGGCCAGTTTTAAAAGACAGTTTGTACTAGGCCAAACCCTATAAATCCTGTCAGCTTAGGAATGGGCCTGTAAAGTGTAAACAGATCTGTACATGAACTGCACATGTGCTGGAATCAAGAGTGAAATATCAGGTTTGAACAAAATGGTAAAATCTTTCACTGACGATTCCGAAACAGAAGCCCAAAATTTTTGTTTTTTTAACATTTGAATTACAGTATTTTTTTGTATAGGGTATGTACCGTAAATTCTGTGCATCAGGATTGATTTACACATACCGTACATGTACATGTGTACATGTACGGTATGTATGTGTCATTGTCAAGGAAACATCTAGGAACTATAAGTACCGGTTCATTGTACCACATGTACCGTACATGTAAATGTACCATGTAACCATACACGTGTACATTTACCGGTACTGTATATTGTATACATACATGTACATGTACATGTACGTACATGTACAGTATATTGTATACATGTACATGTACATGTACGTACATACATACATGTGTACATGTGTAACAAACAGTACCGGTACATGTTGTTTATCTTTTGGGCATGTGAAAGGCTGAAAGCAGGTTTTTGGGTATAAAGTGTATTGACCATTAGCACTTTGGATGTCACAAGGCTTCCACTGGTTGATAAGTCATGATGTACAGTACATTGTACTACTGTACAATGTACGTATCGCATTATACATGTACATGGGTACAACGCTCGCCTTATACCTCCTTGGTACAACCATGTCCTGCCAGTATGGATTTCAGACATCATACAGAAGCCGACCTTACATTGTATAACATTTTAACAATGGGGCTGTCAATCATTGTCCCCACTGCAAACTCTCCAGGGTTTGTTTCCCCCAGGAGGTAACTTGGGCTCAAATAGATTTTTTTTTTCATTCCGAGGGCGATAATCCCTTGGTCATCATCCCACTTTTTTTCCAAATGAAACAAATGGAGGCATACATGTACATGTATCTGTGAAGTTTTTTTTTTCAGTCCACTTTTTTTATGGAAACTGATGTTACATTGTACCACAACTATAATTGTGTCACTCACTGTGCCCATGGATGAATCTTATTCCCCCACGCTGTGCCCAAAGCCCCATAGCCTCCTTACTGCTTCCAGTACATGTTGTAGGTTCTTGACTGTTGGGCTATTACTGTATTACTATTACTATTAGGATTTGGATGGGCACACAATACTGATTGGCCTTGACCTAATGTACACTCTACATGTACACATACACTGTACCTGTAGTGGACAGAAGAGGGAAGCTGCTTCAGTACGGTAAACACTCCTCTAGGAGCCCTGTCTTACAGCCACACAGTAATTGCCCCAGCAGTTGAAGAGCCTGCCAGGATTTCCTGTGAAGCTGCGCCATATCATGTTCAGATAGAGTACATGTACATGTATCGTGGGAACCCCCGTTTTCGACGCTACACGTTTTCGACGCTTAGCCTTCTAACTCACATCGCACTATGAAAACAACTCCGTATAACGATCTCAGACTTCGTATCTTACAGGTGATTTCCTGCTCTTGTCCGTCACCGAAAATGTTATTATTATTCAAAGACAAAAAGTAACATGGCCCAATAGCCTTTAAAAAAAAATTAAAAAAATTAAAGGGCAGCTAGAGAAAGTACCAAGAAGGAGGAAATGTGTCTCTGGAGTGACATTGGGAAAGGTCATAACTGAAGAAGCAGCGAGAAAGAGGATTGTGGAGTTTTTTTTAAACGTCACTTAAGAAGACATCAACCAGACCAATACGTTTTAAGCATAAATTATGAATGATTTGAGGAAAGTGTTAGAAGCAGTGTGGAAAAACAAAAACAAAGATGAACACAAAAAAACATACAGGGAAGAATTTTACAGTGCCACACAGCATTTTGAGTTATTTTAAGAATTTATTTTGCGTTTGGCTGCACTGGGACACCTTATTAAACACCACCGACGAAAATAGGTGACAATGCTTACTGCGCGGTGCGCCGCGGACGTCAACAAAACCGGGTAATATTACGGAAGTGACAGGCTTGATCAACCTTCTCTATGATTATTCTAATAGTCTGTGGTGTGGACAAAGTGACTGAGACCTCTTTTAGTGTGATACTTTCGTCCACATTGTTCAGTTTGAAGAAAAGTCCTTATATCGTCGAAAACCGGTTATTGGAGGATACACATGTGCACAGATGCATTGATATTTGGATCCTACAGACACATACCTGTACATTTACACATACCCGGTACACTACACCCCTACATTACTGTACTGTATAGTCTAGAAGACTTCAGAATCATCCTGCTGGGATGGAAACTATATGTGTGTATTTTACATACATGTACTGGTACGTACAGTACATGTACATGTACATGTACATTTTGTATACATGTAGGGGATTGTAGGCCCTACATGTACATGTACACATGTATGTACATGTACCTCTCACAAGTAACATGTACATTTACTGAGTCTGTACTGTACTCTTTTACAGCGTGTACATGTACACTGTACACGGTACTATACATGTACATAGTACATGTACATGTACATGTACAATTTGTACATGTATACATGTACTGTACAGTACATGTACATGTACATGTACAGTGTGTATGTACATGTACTGTACATGTATTGGCACGTACTGTACATGTACTGTATAGTGTACACTGTACATACAGTACGTGCATTGTACATGTGGTTTGTACTGTACATGTACATGTGATGATAATCTGGAAAAATGTACCTACATGTATGTCCAGCTCATTGCTTAGCAGTACGAGTACAGTACCCGTACATTACACGTTGCCATGCAGCAATTTTGATAGAGGACACCCTTTCTTCTCATGACTTCAGAAATCCCTGAAGTGAAGGTGAACATCCCGCTTCTGCACTGCCTTAAACTGCATGTACACCGGGACTGAGCACCTTGTACATTATGTATAGATGCAATGCAACCAAAGATTATCCCGCTTCAGGCCAAAAAAACTTTGTTTGATTGCCGATGCCTCAGCCGCATGGATTCTAGAGCTGTACAGGGTGGCCGGAACCTCGGAGAGAGAGAGAGAGGGGGAAAAAAATGTCAGAAAAGGATTACGAAGTGATTCCTAAACCTTTTCATGAAGGACAATGCTCTGGGCTTGCGCATTCAGGAAGGTGGATTACACGTACACCAGTCCAGTGTAACAGGGGATACATAAAGGTAGCCCTCTCTTGCTCCTTTTCTAAAGGCATTTGTCTGAATCACATTCCAGAATTGTTTGGAGGGAGGGTAGAACTAAGTGAGCCCTAGATTTGAGGTTGAGTTGAGATAGATTTTAAAGTGGCTGGAAGTAAAGCAGCTCTCTTAAATTAATCCTAAAAAAAGGTTGGGTAATTTTTAATTCTAGCAAAGCATCCGTGAGCTAAGGTGTGTTGTGTTCTTGGTTTTCTCTGATCTACATAGTACATGTACATGTACATATACATGTAACTGTACATGTAACTGTACATGTACATATGTACATGTACTGTACATGTGCTGACTGTACATGTACTGTACATGTGTGTACAGTATGTACCAGTAGACTGCATATTCCAGCAGTTTTCCTTGTCCATGTCTACAGTGGATTTTCTATTATATTTTTCCTTTCTTTATCGAAGGTTTATTTTTTCTATGCATTGGTCATGTTCAGAACTGGTGGGTTACTGTTACATGTACCAGTAATCAGTTTTTTATATTTTGGGACTTTTGACTCATGCATCAAAAGTTTGGCCTGATTGGGTGATGGATACATGTATGGTACGTACACCACCTGTATATGTATGGTACTTGTAATTTCAGCTTTCCATTTAGACAAATTTATTTCATGTACATGTACATGTATGCATTTACATGTACATGTACTTTTTTAGACTCTTGAAAAAAATTACTAAAGTTCCAAATGACTAATTTCACTTTCAGTGCCTATAGTAGGCACTAGGCAGGTTTAATTCAGGATTTTATGTGAACTGTGCCCCTGCAAAGTCCCTGTGAATGTCCATTGCTGGGGGGTCAAGGGAATACAGAATAAAGTTCTAAGCAGAAAGTCAGACACAAGGTAAAATTACTTAATTTGTCAAACATGGCAATTTGGAAGATTGAAGGTTAACTGCAATATATTTTGGATTTTTTTTTATTGTTTCAAATAATACTGTGATATTACATGTACATGTAGTAAGATAATATGTTTTGACTAAAATGCACTTTAATCAAGACTGAAACAAAAGTGACAGGTGATCTGGAATTACGATGTATAATGTACATGTACACACATGTACATGTACTGTACGTTTAGTACCAAAACGGGTTTTTATTTTTGGGGTCTTCAGTTGACCTTTAAATACAAGGCTAAATGTAATGTACAATAGCAAAATATTACAAGGTACGTATGTATGTACATGTATGCTCTAAGTGATGGTCTCATTGAAATGCATTAGGGATTCATACCGGTACTTGTACTACCTGTACACTCTGCAAATAACTAGTAATGTACAGCAACGCCTACTTTTCATGTTCATGTACACGTATGGACTGTACACTATACATTACTGTATACCGGTACATGCACATGTTCTGCAATTTTAGCCTCAAGCCCTTGCACTACTGTATGGCTGTAATATTTGATGTACAGTACATGTACAGTACATGTACGGGGTACATGTGTAACATTACATTTGTATCTTCACTTTTGCACTTTGCCTACATGGCAAAATATTGCACTGCACACCAATTCACCCTTTCAGTTACTTTCAGTGTTTTCTCATTTTAAATAAGCAGGGGTGGCAGTTGACTGTTGAGATACTTGTTCATGTACACTGTACATGTACATGTAGTGAACATTGTACGTACATGTACATGTACTGGTAATGTACATTTATATTGTATACGCTATACATGTACATGTACAGTACATGTACATGTACATGTACATGTACAGTACCGGTACATATACAGTACTACAGTACATTACAATTTTGGCTTTGACATTGTTCTGTCTGCTGTTGTTTGGACATCAAACAGTCTGGGTTTTTTAATGACTACTGTACATGTACATAGAGAACTGTACACACATTGTACATGTCCTGACATACAGTATACACTGTACAGAGTACATGTACATATGTACATGTACATGTACAGCGTACATGTACATGTACATGTACACAGCACGTGATACCGTATCTATACAGTACTTTGCCAGCAGTGCATTGTGTATACCGGTAAGTACAGACATATCTTCATGTACACGATATGTACATGTACATGTACACGTGTACAGGTACACTGTACACGTGTACAATGTGCATGTTAAAGCATGGCACATTTGTGCATCAGTCCAAACGAATAGATGTTCAATTTAAGGAAACACCGTTAAATTTGCATCAGTGACAAATTGACAATCCCCCTGTCCACCAGATGCTGTACAATGTATGTACATGTATGTACATGTACATGCACATAAAGGTGTAGGCCTATTTGACCGTAATCAATTGTCTAATATGAGATTTGAAGGTTTGCATGGTGAGAATAGCAGGATAATTACGTTTGCGGAGACACCATGTAAATTATCTATTGTGAGTTAGTGTTCTGAAAAGAACCGGAGGAACTCGACGTTTCAAACAGTATACTCTGCTCGTCCTCAGGAGAAGTTCCTCCGGTTCTTTTCAGAACCACACTTACTCACAAAAGAGAATTTACACGGTGTCTCCGCGAACCTTATTATCCTAATTGTCTCATTGCAGTCTCTCTAGTCTAGAGAGAGAGAGTGAGGGAGGGAGGGAGAAGGACCAGACATGAGACTTCTCCTCAAGCCCAAGGTTAAACCGGTACCTTTTTAGTGTGCATGGGCAGTGTGTGCACCTACAGTATGCACATGTACGCTCCAATGACTGAGCTCACTTTGGAGCGATGTATGGCTGGCAAAATTAAACAATGACCCAAATGCAGAGTCATGTATGTTTGGATTAAGATCCAGGCCCTAAGTGTTTTTATTCCCCCAGCAGCCGATTGTGCAATTAGCAGCCATTGGCCTAGCCCTAGTCCTTGCCCTAGACCTCGCCCAGGCTGTCTTGACTGGCAACTCATATGTCGCCTCCACTCTTCTATCAGCAATTTAGTTCCCCCACCATCTTACACACATGTAGTTCACCCACCCGCATCTTACACACATGTTGTTCACCCACCATCTTACACACATGTACATGTAGTTTACCCACCATCTTACACACATGTAGTTCACCCACCATCTTTAACATGTAGTTCACCCACCATCTTACACACATGTACATTTAGTTCACCCACCATCTTACACACATGTACAGTAGTTGCTGTTCACCCACCATCTTACACACATGTAGTTCACCCACCATCTGGCCTTCCTTCCATTGGTTTCAACCTGCACAGTTTCTGATTGGCCAATGCCCACATTCTTTAAAAAAAAGAGTTTGACGTTCTGATCCTAGCAGGACCTTTCTCAAAGGCAGAAAGGATGTCTTTTGAGAAAGGTCCTGCTACTGTGCTAGCAGTACGCATTTTGGTCAGTAGATACCCGGTACTGGAAGTCAGTACATGCATGTACTGTAGTTGGCAACATTTGTTTTTATTTAATTAATTTTATAGAAGTGTCATCAATTGATGTGTGCGAAAAACACCAGAACTGCTTGCATTTACCTTAATAAGTGTGTATTGTATCAGTTATGAAAAATTGTTGTTGGAATTGGGGGAAAAAAAAGCGGTAAAAAAAGATTGTGGCATCTCATATTTTTTTGGAAGCGGGTCACCTGTTGAGGTCAGACACCAGACAGTCGGTGAAAACTGATTGAGTAAGTGAACTGTGTACAACCTGAGATCACAGTTACTGGTAGACAGAGTGAACTTTTCCACCCTGCTCTGGTGGGATTCAATCCGGCACCATCAATCAGCGATATGGGCTACATTGTACCACACAATACCCAGAGTCCCAGACAATTGAAGTTGGCCTACATTTGTGTATATATTGATATTCAGGTGCTACAGTAATTCATTCAGCAAAATTCTACTTGCAAAAAAGTCTTCTTGTACATGTATGTACAGTATACATTTGTACATAACTTGTACTACAGTATACATGTACATATACACACTGTAAACTTGTACATACAGTAGTGTACATTATACATGTACATACCTGTTGGACAGGTTTTGTATGGAATCAGTCCACTTGTGTCTGAGTTGCAACCCCACTTCCCCTCACACAAAAAAAGTCAACTGTAACCGACCAGCGACCGACCGCCTTTCTCTCCGCAAGTTGAAAAGTTTATTGTTGTGCAACACTCAGCAGGTTTGTCATTTGCAACACATAGGCTACAGTAGTCCCATGAACCAGGCATTGAACTTTGCCTCCTGTGACTACCTCGGGGTTTAATTTTTTCTTTCGCTTTTCTTAAAAAGCTCAGCGGCATGCCTGGTACAACAAATTATGCAGAAAGACAATTAGGACGTGCGTTCCCACTAGGAAAATGATCGATTCCAAAATCCATGAAATCAGTTTTTCAGGACTGGGCTGCACATGCCTGGAATGTGTCCCAGCTGGAGGCAGATTGCACGTGCTTGGTTTGCTAGTACAATTAATTGACTGTACCGGTACGGTTTGTGTGCAGCAGGTGGTTGTGTTGCAGTCGGATAATCTGCGCGCACTGAATTGTGGGATGTACATGTACATGTGACATATCGGTTTTCTCTTTTCGACAGCATTCGCACATACAGTGCCCGGCAAACACTTGCGATATTAACAGGAACAGGATTATAACAGTAACTGCATTTTGAAATGCGATTCAAAGTGTTTGTGAAATTTCACCATTCCCACACATTTTTCTTTCTTTCAAAAATAAAGTTGCTAATTTTTCATGCTATTCAGAAGTCACTGTAGTTCCTCTATTCTACAATGTACATTCTAGTAAACCACACGTTTTTGAAAAAAAACTGTACAAGTTTTTTTAGCCAACAACCAAACAATACTGTAGTCTGTACACGTGTTGCAGTTGCACAGTATACAGTAAGTGTTCTTCCTGTACATGTTATTTTTTTTGAAATTTTTATTTTGACCCTCACATTATCATTTGTGGGCACAGGGCCTACAATTTGCAGAATGGAAATTTCATATTGAATTAGAGGGACATGCATTATACAAGTGCGTGGCCATTCCATCTGGAGAACACAGTTGGCTGATTTTTCATTAATTTTATTGAAATAATTATTTGCCTGAGCCCTCCCCAGTATCGACCAATTGTAAATCTGAATACAGCATTCTACGCATCACTGCATTACCATTTACCAATTATTGTAGTTTTTTGTGTGAATACAAGTCTGAGATGATGTACTTATTAAACAATGATAACCCCCAGATTTTAAAGGCCCTATACAACATTGGTAAAGATTGACATGCAGTACAGACCATTTAACATTCCAAACAGTGCAAACAAGTCACGGTTTGCGCACCGTTCTGTAGTGTAAGAAATAGTTTATTACTCGCAAGTAAAAAAACATATGTTGATGTGTGAGTGAAGGTTTCTCAAAAAGTACAGCATCCCAGACTGTAAAATTTCAACTTGAGGATTACCGGTACTAGTACAAGGTACATGTATATCATCATCTTGGCATCTACAAACTGTGTAAATTAGAAGGAAATCTGTGGACATGTTTTCCAATGTTGGCCTTTAGAGCTGACATTGCCACCTACACTGTACAATGTACATGACACATGTAGAGTACTGTAACTGTGTTCTGTATGTTCATGTACAATGTATATATACCTTGTGCACGGATCACAAATCTTCTTTTGGAATACATACTATATCTCAACCATGTCTCAACCAACAAACAGCGCACTACACGACCTTTGCAAATATGTGCGCAAATATTTGCGACAAAATTTTCAATTTGCAAATGTGCGAATTGCAAATATCTTTGAAGATATTTGCGATGTCCCTTCTTGGCATTTTGCTTTTGGGACAGGTCTTGCAGGAGTTGAAATACATGTATGTACATGTAGAAGGCCCTCACCTGACCTTCTGAGGTCAATATAATTTCATCCCAAAGTGTTTCTTTTAGAAACTCACAATGACCTCATTCTGAAAAAGGGAACAAGAATAAGAAATATCAGGAATGCTGGGGTTCATTGTTGAAAGATTAACGAGCATCACAACATTCATGTCTTATTAATGTCTATAAATACTGCACTTGCCAACTACTGTATTGACACATACCGGTACGTGTAATTACAACCAAAGTGCAAAATCAATCTCATGCATATTACACACACTGTAGATGCGCACTTTTTGTTTAACCCTACATACATGTACACTGTACACTCCAGTTTGTCTTCCACAGGTGCACCAGCTCACAAATGTAGCCATTGTAGTGCGCATACATGTACATGTACAGTACATTACTTTACAGTATACATGTACATGTACATGTACATGTATACATGTACATGTATATGTACATGTACATATTGTACATACATACATACATATACACACTGTACATGTACATGTACATACATGTACACTGTACAGTATACAGTATGTGCCGGTACTGTACTGTACACATGTACGTGTACATGTCCATATGTACATGTACGTGTACATGTCCATACAGAATGTATGGGGGATACGTACAGTGTACATGTACATGTACAGGTACATTACTAAGTACACTTTTTTGGTCGGGAAAATTATTAGGGTGGCAAAATGTGCCAATTGAAATTACATTGTAATAGCACATGTGCACATGTACATGTACCGTACCGGACTACCGGTACAGCACTGCGGCAGGATAGTGCCTACCGAAATGCAAGAATTGCCTCACACTCACACAGGTCTACAGTTTCACAGTACATGTCAGTGTGTATCATACACTGTACAGTACAATGCAAGCTTTCTACATATACTGTACACGTATGTACAGTACGATATTTAATGAAGAACAAGACAGTGGACAGAACCCGTCCTACATGTACATGTGTACATTTGTAGCGAGGTTTTTGGAACAAGATCAGAATCCGTTTCCTCTGGCTGATGCCTGATCCTCCTACAGTAGCAACTATCAGACACCACACTAGTCCCTCCACCAAGACCTGTTCTGGTATTGTGTCCATGCACACAGTAGGCCGTGTACAATGTGCTGTACTTGTGTTAAAGTATCAAGTTGCAAGACTCTAGCCGATTGATGCAGCAGAACTGGGGCTTTTGGTCACATAAATGTACATGTACAGTACATGTACGTAATTAGATGAGAGGTTTCATGGGGAGCAATCAGGGAGGCTTCTCATTGCCATTACATTGGCATTGATTTGATTGATGGCCTTCCACCCAATTGTTGATGCGTGCCACCTTGTAATGGACTTGACTGTGCAGGATGTACATGTACATGTACATGTAGGCCTACTTGTACACGTATGCACATGAATGTGTACGTGTACATGTACGGTACATGTACACGTCACGTACACATTCATGTACAGTACTGTACATGTACATGTACACCATGCCTGCATGTGTACATCATGTACATGTACATGTACATGTACATGTGAACATGTATATAGTATGTACATTGTACATGTACATGTACCAGTACAGTGTACATATACATGTGCATGTACAGTACATGTACACCACGCCTGCATGTGTACATACATGTACATGTACATTGTACATGTACCGGTACAGTGTACATATACACATGTGCATGTACAGTACATGTACATGTTTACCAGCACACAATGAACTGCCTGAACGGAGACACAATGCTGCTGCAAGCATCGCTGAACATTTCCAAAACTGACTGATTTGTGACTGCTACTGGTGCATCTGCATATATGATAGTATCTCCCTCACTCATTTGCATTCTCCTCGGCTCTCGGGCAAAACATCTGCTGCATTGTCTGACGGGCTGCAATTGTGGAATCAAGGGAGAGGCAGCCAGTCAGATGTGGTCACAACCACCGGTGCAGATGACACGGCCAGGGATTGAGCAAGAGGGAGCCATGAAAAACACATGTAACGGTAAACAAATTACCCACGCAACATGCAGTTGAAGTGAAGAACAAATGAAGATTATATACCATTTTTATTTTTATTTTTTATTTTGTGCATCCAACACAACACAACACAACACATGAACGCAACACAACTGGATGAAAGGTTCAAAAGATGCACATTGATTTTTTTTTTAACATCTTTACCGTCCAAAAAATTGGCAGATCAAGTAAACCCATTTACACGTACATGTACATGTATCAACGCCCAGGGGAAAAGACTCGCTGCAGACACACGAATGTACAAATGTACAGTGGGGCTCGAAATTCGTTACCAGAGAGATGTGCAAAGCCATTTTGGCCTTCTTGAAGTCAAGATTTGGAGGGAGTACCAGTAGGTGGCATGAAGGGCATTTGCAAAGGCACAAAGGCCCCCCCCCAAAAAAAAAAAAAAAAAAAAAAAAAAAAAAATGACAAGGACCTTGTCAGTCTGCCTTGTCACTCTGCCTTTGAGAAAGGTCCTGCTAGGATCGAAATGTCAGGCCCACTAAATTTTGAGATTTGCATTTTGGTAGATTTAGTCAAGTTTGCAACATTTTTGTATACATTGTATATCTCTGTAAACTATTTTAATTAAATTCCCGGTTTTTAAAATTGGCTTTTATCATTAGCCAATTAAGCCTTCCAGAAGCATTCATATAAAATATTAGGAAATATTATTCTAGAGAGTAAATCTTAAGGGCCGTTCCCACTACACCAAATAAATGCGATTATTTTGATCGCGATTTGAATTGCGATTCAAACTCCAATATTTTTGCATGTGGGGACACAATAAACGCGATAATTAGTGGGATTTGAATCGGACTCCACTAAGAGTGAGACTTTTTCAAATAATCGCGTTTATTTGCGATGCGATGTGTGTGGGAACGCTCCGCTCAAATCGCACCGGTTTTTTTAAGCCCACAATGCATTGCGCAAGCATGGCATTTCCTGCCAGCAGCTTACTGCCAAGAAGTGCGGCACAGGGTTTGTTTACTTTCGTCAGCGAGTCCCGCCATTCCCGCTTGCGCAGCGCGACTACATGCTAACCGCAATCGGCTTGCGTTTATTTGTGACGCGATTATTTGGCGTGTGTGAACACGACAAAACAAAGGGGTTTTTTGAATTGCAATTCAAATCGCGATTATTTTCGTAGTGGGAACGGAACCTAATGTCTTACGTACGTGAAATTATGCTGTACATGTACGTACTGCATGCGTGAGAGGGTCAAGTGATTGTAGTGGCTGTGCAGGAGAATGCGTTCATGCATTTAAAAGAAATGAAATCATGCTCACTACCTGTATTTAGTTAAATGCTTGTTTAATTTTTTGGTTGGGATTTGTTTTTTAGCCTCCTTGAGGGCACTGCGGCCAAAATTTGAAAGGGCTCCGCCAAGATGGTCATTGGATTTTTGGACGGGCACCACGGCCAGCTGGTGGAATGAGCAACGGTAGCCATGGCTGGTCCTGCCTGGCGGGAATTTCAAACCCTGCAAATGCTTGCAAATTTAAAGCATTCATCTTTGAAAACTGCCTAGATGCTTTGGACTGGTGTTGTTAATTTTGTTTGCCTGTTACAGAATTCACGGCTATTTTTGTTCTCCTCTAGCTTTAGAATTTGACCTTGCATGCAAATATGTGATACACACGTCTTGTACTGGTACGTGTACAATGTACAAGCTTCTGAAATCTTCTTTGTGGTGCCATCACAGTTGGCTGTTCAGCTGTTCACTCACTCAGTCTGTTGGACTCTGTCACGCTGTCCACTCCAACTCCAAGTTGATTGAAAAGCTTGTAAAAAGCAATTTGTTACTCAGGATGAAAGCATTTACAGGATCTCTTTCTCCTTGGGAGATGATGGTCAGATGATGGTAAAAAAAAAAGACACGCGTGCTTTTTCCAATCTTGTAACTGAAGTGCCAAGTTGAACCGTTCATCTGATCATCCATGGGCATTTTCCTCTACGAATGAAAAAATCAGTCTAAATATCGTAGAAACGTACAAGTATCCGGTACAAGTACGGTAGGCCTACATGTACATGTACGTGCTACATGTACATGTACATGTCGTGTACAGTACTGACTTCTGAATGTACAATGTAGAGACCGCCTCACACTACGGTATCTTGTACTGTACATGTACATGTTCATTGTACATGTAGTATACATACTGTTTTCGTGTACTGGTACTTGGGTACATGTACATGTGGGTACATGTACGGTACACACGTACAATTGTATACTGTACATTTGAGAGCCTGCTGAAATCCAATCAACCAATGATCAAATGCAAAGGTGAACTGTGCAGGTGTAAGGCTGATGTGCTTGTGCGGCAATCACGCAAGTGTTACCGGGGGTATTTGGATTTTCCATCAGATTCCTTTTGCTGTAACCACATTAAGTGAAGTCCAAACATTAAACTTAAGGGGACCGTGTTCTGTGTTCCAGGTGGAGAGAGGATTTAAGGGGTGTTTAGCGAGATACATGTACATGTACATGTACATGTACATGTAGATCGGTGGACAGTCCTGAATGTTCTTTCTTACAACTTTTCTTACAACTTTTTTTTTCAAAATTTAGTGGACCTGACATTTTGTTCCTACATGTAGCAGGGCCTTTCTGGAAGGCAGAGTGACTCTTCCTTTGAGAAACAACAGGCCCACTAAATTTTGAGATTTGTATTTTGGTAATTTTAGTCAGTAAACAGTTTGCAGGATTTTTGTATACACTGTACAGTACATGTACTGTACATGTACAACGATGTACATGTACATGTACAAGTACAATGTATGTACATACATGTAACTTTTTTTGTTAAAATTGTTCAATCATTTCTTTTGTAGGGGTCATATAATGTCTTTAAATGTATTGGATAGACAGAGTGAGAAAACAAAATAATTTATGATTTCGGAAAACTTGTTATTAATGAACAAACAAAGGGAAGGAAAAGCTACATGTACACATACCAGGGGAATTCTTAAAAAAGGAAGAAAAAAAAGTTGCACAATTTGAAAATTGCAAAGAAAATTTGACTGGACTGGTACCAGTACTTGAACCCAATACTGTACATGTACATGTACATGTACATTGTACCTCTGGTTTGAATACCAGTGCTTTGGTTTGAGTGCCGTTTATGCACATGAATGTTTTAAAATCTAGAGGTCTCGGGCTACACACATGTACATGTATGTACTGTAATTCCCTCTCCAGTCAGACTTTCTTTGCCAATGTTAATCTTATTCTATGGAGTTGTGGGGGTTTTTTTTCATGAGAAGATCTGCAATTCTTGTTTCTCCATGAAATTGCCCTTTGTTCACATGATATACCGGTAGTGGTCATAAGAAAACTGGTTAAAGGGTTTTGATGGCAGCCTGGCATGAACTTGGTCAAGTCAAGGGGGATATAGATTTGTCAGCATTATCCAGGAAACATTCTGGCTCAAACATCAAAGGTCAGAAGTCACGAAAACATTTTGTGGTGCCAAAACTACTGGCAAGTTCCTTAGCGGTGGAAGGCTTTCAAGCCCAGAAAGCCAAGGTGAAAAGTCATTTATTGTCAAGGTGAAAAGCTGCAACAAAAGCAACCTGCAGATGCTGTTGTTTTTGCGTGTGGTACATGAACCGGTACAATGTACACGTACATTGTTGTGTACATTGTACGTGTACATTGTACGTGTACATGTACATGTACCGGTTCATGTACATGTACATGTACATGCACATGCTTGATTTCACAAAGCCTTACGATACGTTGTAACTCAACTTACGATGGATAAACCATCATACTTTGTGATAGGCCATGTGGTTTCTGTGCATTGCTCATCATCTTGCGATTGATCGTACACTGTAATGTACATGTACAAAGTTACGATGAGTTTTGTGAAATTGACTGTTGAAAATAGAATTGTTGTACAGATGCATGGAATATAGAGCCAGGAAACTGTCCCCTGTCTTTTCAGCTGGGGCAGGTGCTCAGATGTGTGGCTAATTTCCTCTGTTGTGCCTGACCGTAGGTACATGTAGGCGACGTGGGAAAAGACTGATTGTGCTGTCAGTGTACCGGATGCGCTTTCTTATTAATTTGGGTGGGATGAGGTGGGAGGGAAAATGTGGCCCAGGTTTTTTTTTTGAGGGTGGGGGGAGGGAGATAAAGGGTTTGGCCTCTACTGCGTTGCTGCCCTGCATGTACACATACATGTACATACATGTACATGTTCATGTACAGTACTTTGCAGACATTTACTAGCATATGTACAGTATATCCAGCATAGGCTTCTGAGGGAAAACTACCAGTGCGTTCACCTGTCTCTCCTGTCACAATGACTGATATTTATGTCACTGCCGGCTGACTATGATGGAGCTTTTTATTAGCCCCAGCTGAGCACCACCTTGCCCATTAACTGAGTGTGTCCCACTCTCCCAAAGCATCCTTGGCTAGGCTGTCCCACTGATTGAAGGAATCCCTGGGGATTCACCCTGGCATTGATACAAAATGTGGTACAATGCTTCATGTACATGTACATGTACATACAGTAGTGCATGTACACGTACATGTACATGTATGTTTAATGTACAGGTACATGTGTACCTGTACATGTACATGTACATTATGTACATGTACGGTACATGTATGTACAATGTACTGTACACATACATGTACATGTACAATACATACGTACATGTACATGTACAAACTGTACACATGTATTGTATTGTTCATTGTCCCGGTACAGTGTACCATACTTGTACATATATACTAATTCAAAGAGGTTTTGCCCTTACTCGACGTGGTAAACACTGAATGCTCAGTTTACCACGTCGAGTAAGGGCAAAACCTCTTTGAATTACATTCTCCTCGACGCAAACATCATGTTATATCTATGATGCAACGCGGTACCCGCCGCTATACATTATTCGAATCCACCACACGACCTCGACCAGCTCGGTGATCCAGTGGTTAAGACATCCGTACTAGAATTCGGGAGTCGCGGGTTCGAATCCCGCCCGAGCTGCCTGAAATGTTTATCAGGCACCGGGCATAGCACTGAGCATTCATTGTTACCTGTCGAGTAAGGGCAAAATCGCTTTGAATTACATTCTCCTCGACGCAAACATCATGTTATATCTATGTTGTACATACTAAATGTACAGTATACATGTACAAAGTACAGTATGTACATGTACACTACTAAACTGTAAACTTGTACAATGTACAGTATAATGTACGCACATGTAGTACATGTATACGTACTGTACATGTACATGTGGTTGTACTGGTACGTGTACCGGTATCTGCATGAGACTTTGTGGACTGGACACATTTACTTCTAAATGCTACATGCCATGCTGCAGCATGCTTTAAAATTGATCTGCACATACTGTACTGTACAGTACCGTACTTGGTGCATGCACTCACAATGTGCAGTAAAGCCTCTCTTTAATCCTATACAATGTGCATGTACAGCACATCAATCTTTCTTCTGAAAGATACCATTTCCTGCAGCATGGAATGAAGCTGCTTCCTCCCATCTGCAGAAACATCCGGAAGTGCTTGTAAGAGCTCCATTCCTTTGATGGGCATCGACAAGCTCAGGACATCGAAGCGAAGAATTGGTCGAGGTCAAAGAATAGCATCCATACGTTGTCTGATCCAACATACCTGGTACAGTACATGTAATGTATGCATGAAATAGCATACTCTGTGAAAATTTCAGTCTTGAGAAAATAGTGAAAAACTGCTTTTTTGTTTCGCAAAAATGCAGCATTCGACGAATTGCTCCGAAAAAGAAAGAAAAAACGTTAAGATCTTGGTGAGACGGAAACAATTTCTTTTACTTTTTTACATTTTAGGCAGAAATATTTCAGTGCGAGGTTTCTACTGTACTGTAATAACCCTTTTCAAACTGTATAAGTTAAGTCTCTTGTTAATCTGTAAACATTTATGTTGTTTGATCTTATCAATGTTGCGTAGGGGCTTTAACTCTGACCTGAGAAATAAACAAGAAAAAATCATCAAAAGTTGAAGGCTTGAAGGGAGGGTTCGTCGTTTCCATGTCAACAGAGTCTCTTTTAAATGGCTGTTCTCGGAGAATAAACAAATCACAGTTTCAAAGACTACATGTATGTAGATTCTGTACCCCAAGGACATTTATGAGAATAATCCTGCTTCTTCTTCTTTTTTTTGTGAGAATCATAAATTTGTGGAAAATTTCCTCTGGTAATCTGGTTAAAAGCCATTGTAAATATTACCCTGTATGTCATAGTAAATTACCCTTGACATTTCAGGGAGGTTTGGTGCCCCTGCTGTCATTCTTTTTATTTTTCTAATAATGGTAACCATGGTACCTCAAACTGTGACAGTTTAATGTTGGATTCCTTACAGGATGTCATCGGGTCAGAATAGAAAAAAAAATGTGGTTTATCTATGAGAAAAAAATACCCTTGTGAATCTTTTGGTGAGAAATATTCACACATTTTTTACTTGTCTTATATTTAAATCTTGAAGTCTCTATATGTACTGTACAGCCTGTACATCATGTACGTGTACAGGTAGCTCCATTTTGGGTTTTAGTTTTTTCTTGAGAAATATTATGGCCAGCCAGATTTCATTTCATTTTGATTTATATTTAAGCAATCTTTACACTATTTTTGTGACCCCAATTTCAAGTCGTTTGTGCATGTGGCTCTCAAACTTTGGGTGGAATTTTATATGATTTGACAAAAGGGGTCTGTTGAAGGGAGACCAAACCAATTTTAACCAAATCCTTTGAAATTGCTCTCCTCTCTGTGTGATTATTTGTCAACGTTTGATTCTTTTGGTTTGAAGCCGGTCCGCGTATTGTCCAGCTTTTTTATAAGACTCCAGGAGAGCGGCCAGACGGGCATGGGTGGGGAGCCATGCTATTGCTGGTTGTCTTTGAAATCATTATGGAGTGCACATGATTAAATGCTGGGATGGATTATCAGTACCCCGGTACTTGTGTGTGTGTTTATCCGGAGAGCATTTCCACCAGTCAGTCTGTTATTGCAGAGCTCGCGGATTTGAAATTTAAAGGGCACTGCAAACAGAGGCAATGTAATTGGTTAATGTGTCAGCAGACCAAACCATACCCCATAAATTCACCAAGTAAACTACCGGTACTGAAATCAGACTCAATAAATTCTCTTGTACTGGTAGCTCAGAAAGTATGCGAGACAAACACCCTGTTTGACACTAATGACAGGTGTTTTTTTTTCTGACCTGATCTGTCTGGTTTAATATCAATCTCAAAATTTAGTGGGCCTGACATTTAGATTCTAGCAGGACCTTTCTCAAAGGCTTTCTCTGCCTTTGAGAAAGGTCCTGCTAGGATCAAAACGTCAGGCCCACTAAATTTTGAGATTTGCATTTTGGTAATTTTAGTCAGTAAGCATTTTTTTGATATCTCTTTGGTTTAATATGAAGTGAGAATTAGTAAACACACTGAGTGCTGTACTGGGTACATTGTACATTTCTGTACATGTACGTACATGTACCGGTACATGTATTTGTATACATCAATGTACATGTACAGTGTATACTACACTGTACATGTATACATGTACATGTACCAGTACATCATACCGGTACATGTATTTAGGAGGACCTTTGAATGAATATAAGGACGTGTCATAACTAAAAGCTGGTTTGGTTGTTTGTGTTTTGGCTTGGTGCTGTAAGAAAATGAGTCTATAAATAAACCAGTTCCCAGATTCCACTGCCAAACTGTGCACATGTTGTACAATGTACAGTGTACATGTATGATACATTGACTGATTTGGTTGTATAGTGCCCTCTTGTGGTGTAGAAGTTGACAGGAACATCCATGTGCACAGTGCAGTACAGTACGTGTACATGTACATGTACATACACATGTACATGTACAGTACCATGGTCTACTGGGTACATGTACACGTACCCGTACATGTACATGTACATATACTTGTACATGTAGACGCTTTCCTCGTACTGTACTGTACATGTATTGTGTACATGTGCATAAATGTATGTACATGTGTGTACATACATGTATACATGTACAGTATACATGTAAGCATGTACAGTATGTACAGTGTACATGTACATGTACATCTACTAACTACATGTACATGTACATGTACCCCGGTAGTTCTAGTCATATGAACGGTACATATACATGTACGTGTACAATACTACAGTACATGTAGTTCCTTTTGTACATGTACATGTACACGTGTATGTACATGTACCGGTACCGTATAGAAGTTTACAATAAGATTAAGAGACCTACAACACACACACACTGTACATGTACCGGTATACAGGTACATGTATGTGTGCAGTATTTATTAGAGCTACCGGTACTTAATGTTTTTGCCCTATATGTTTTGGATTCAAGGGCATAAAGTTTGCTGCATGCAATCAACACTCAACCTACATGTACATGTACAGTAAGTCTTTGTCTAAGTATCGGTTAGGTCATTTTCACATCTGACTGGAGATTCTGGAGACTTGCTTCTTTCCCCGGCACCTTCTTCTCACCCAAACCCCCGTAGACTATGAACATGCTTTGACCCTATGAGGGAACTGTGCTGCCCAGGCCGTGTGAACATTCTGAGCCAGATGTTTGACAAATACTTGATTACTTTCCCTAATGTGTACATGTACCAGTAATTGGCAATATGTCTGTCCTTTTGTTTTGTTTTTAGGGTCTCCAGCAGACAGATCTGACTTGGACATCGGGGATGAGATATTGGAAGTGAATGGCAAGTCCCTGAACAACGCCTCCCACTCCGAGGTCATAAGTCACATCCACCAGGTGGGTTTGTCCCTCAGATTTGGAGTTTTTCGCAGGGAAACACTCACAGGACTCGATAGTCATGTAGGTGGTTGCAAACTGATATTAGGGCCGTACGTTCCCACTACGAAAATAATCGCGATTTGAATCGGGATTCAAATTCTTTTCTTTTTTTTAGTTGTGTCCACTCAGTCCGAAAAATCCCGTATCAAAAAATCGCGAGCCGATTGTGGTTAGCGGTTGTGGTCAAATGGTGGGTTTGTCCCCGAGGATGGCCGTGCAGGGAGACATACATGTACACGTGTATAAACAAGCAAGGTACTTCCTGTCAATAAGAGCGTGAGCGGTGCATTGTGGGATTTAAACAAACCTGGTGTGATTGAGTGAAGTGTTCCCACACACACTGCGTCGCAAATAAACGCGATTAGCTGAAAAAAAGTCTCACTCTTAGGGGAGTCCTAATCGTGATTCAAATCCCACTAATAATCGCATTTATTGTGTCCACATGCGCAAAAAAGGTGGAGTTTAAATCGCGATTCAAATCGCGACCCAAATAATCACGTTTATTTGGTGTAGTGGAAACAGCCCTCCTATTAACAGGAATGACTGGAATTGTACGAATCAGAGGAAGTTAAATGGCCGGACATTTTTATTCTCATAGATATAACATGATGTTTGCATCGAGGAGAATGTAATTCAAAGAGGTTTTGCCCTTACTCGACGTGGTGGTAAACACTGAATGCTCAGATTTCGATTTTTTTTTCTGATTTTTATTCTCGCAGGATGTTTCTCAAAGGCAGAATGACAAGGATCATATAATGTATTTGCCTTCATGATAAAGGTCCTGCTTGGATTAGAACTGAAGGCACTCCAACTCTTAAAATATTTCTACTGGTGCTGTGATTGGGACAAGGGCTCGAATTTAGCTCGAAATTAGCTCGGTGGCTACAGTGTACAGTAAATGACAGTCAAAATTGTCTCAGGCCAGTTGAAGGCTATCCCCAAATGGCCAGACGAAAAAAGGATGTCTAGACACCTACATGTACATGTACAGGTGTATGTAGTACTAGTACATGTACATGTACCTTGAAATTTCCACTAGACTGTGGAATGAGCCTAGCGATTACAATGTCGGACTAGTGCGGTGTGCGACCAAACTGAACTGACTGTCTACAATGTACCGGTAGCTCTTTTTAAAATTCTTGCACAGTACAGAGAAATGCCCACAAAATCAGTTGTCAGATTAAGATTGCAAGCCTTATTTTGATTGCTTCATTTGTGAAATTTCTTGCCTGTGAGCTCCGTGCAGAATTGGAACCAAGGTCTCTGCTCCATCATAGACTGCTGTACGTGTACATCCTCTGTTACGCGAAATTGTATTATATCTATCAGACTAAATTAATAGGCATGCATGCGAATTTCCACGAATGTAATTCGTTTAGAGCACTAGTACATCTGCCAAAAAAGTTCAGGTCTACTTAGATTCTTCAGTTGACTAGACATTTTTTGCATGAAGTGCGACCCTGGTGTAGCAATCTTCAATTTTGAGCTTTGCCTGTGATTGTTTAAAGACTCGTTGTAAACCCGAATGAGAAAGTCCCAATGATAAGAAATTCAGCATAACCAGGCCACAGATCACCTACCGGTAGGCCTAAAGTACATGTACTGTATCTTTGTCTGAATTTTAGCCTTTGAGATGTGCATGATGTGGCAAATTTTGCAGCTGACTAGAATCAACAAAGATCAAGCGTCCCACTGCACAATTTGAGCCAATGAGACAATTGGCAGACCATTTAAAACATGGCTGGTTACTGTACAGTTACAGTAGTTACATGTACATGTACATGTACAGTACTGTACATGTAAGTTCTAGATCTGCATTGGAGGTTTCCCCTATGATCCTGAATCCTGACGTTTTGCAATATTTTGCTTTCACACTGAGGGAGACTTTTCACAGAATCACGCTTTTGCCCAATTTCCTTGAAAAAAATAAAGAAGAAAATATGCTGACAGTCTGGTCGAATCTGTGCAATTGATGCCATTCTTAACCACTTCGCGCCAGGACCTCCGAATCCGGAGGTCAATTGGATTGCCTATGCAACGGGGCCCTCCGAATCCGGGCACCACTATTGTCCACATTCTTAACAAAGACTCTTTTCAGCTTAGAACAAAGCAATACGAATCAGTACAAAGACCCTTTTTGACGCAAGTTGCCACATGAATTGCAAGATTAGCAGCAGTAATTGTGCAATAATTGTGGGACTTCTACTGTGGAGGATCGAGGGATACCACGCTGCAGCTGAAAGCACGCGGGGGATATTGTCTTTGCATGCCACACAGCCCAACGGTCGTTGGTCTGGCATTGGAATTCTCCCCACATTCTTTACCGTAATCTGTACGCTCGTTTGTTGCTGACCAACTCGAAAATTTGACTGCCTGGAGTGGAGGCTGGAGTCTGCGGTCAGGGATTGTCAGCAGTGTACATGCACGCACACACACACGTCCGTTACGGTCCATTGATGACGCACAAAGGGCCCTTTTTCGAACGGATAATCTCTTGACAAAAGCCACAACGACGTCCGAATTGTGCCAGGTTTTACTCTCTTGTACCCATAGTATACCCTTGTCGATTTATTTCACAGAAATATATTGTTCCGATTGTTTTAGCAAGATTTTAAAATGATGCATTGTTCAAAAACCCCCGTATGGCGGTCATCGGCGCTGAAAACCCCCCCCCGGCGCGAAGTGATTAAGGCCCATTACAGTCACTATTACCAGGTACTAGGCCCAAGCTTTTAGATTTTCAGGATCACATCCTGCGCCTAATGCAGCGATGATGTCTTGTTTCACCCTGCAGTGTGTGCAGTCTCGAACCATCTCCCTGCGGGTCAAGAGAAGAATGGGTCTGGCTGGAGGTAAGTGTTTGCACGGAGTCAGCTTTTCACGTCGTTTCTCCTCGGTGATGTCATCACTCTGGGCCATTTCTGTTTTTCCCATTTTCTGTTTTGTCTGCTACCACATGTACATGTATTTGTGTGCGATATACACTGTACAATGATGTCTGGGGCTTCCTTTCATCCAAATCTTAATACACATGTACCGGTAGTCTGTCAGGATGACCTCATATGAGTGTCAATATTTTGATTTATTTCATAGCCGCAGCAGTGTTCTGTCTCTGTCAACCTCTTTAATACTGTACCTTGTCTGCAAAACTACTCGTAATCCCTGATTCAAATAATCGAGTGGCCCTGCCAGATACAATTTCAACAAATTGCTCATTGATGGCCACACAGTGTAGCGTGTAAACATTGTCAGACATGTAGCCGACCCGTCAAATCGTGCATTATTTTGTGTAATCATTTATGGGGAGCAAAGTGGTTTTGTTTTTTTTTTCTCCAGAGGGATAGAAAATCTTCTCATACATGTACATGTATGTACCGGTATTTCTGAAACTGGGCACGTACATGTATGAACTGCGAGACCGCTTATCTGCTGCGGTCAGGAAATGCTGTTTGATTGCTTGTGGTACCAGACATTAATGCTTGTTGTACGTGTACACGTACATGTACATGTTACTCCTTGTGTTTTTATTCTTTCATGATATTACGCATTACCTACATGTACATGTACAGTACATGTACCTACAATGTACAGGTGTACACATACATGTACATGTACATGTAAAGTTCTCCTTGTGTTCTTATTCCTCCGTGATATTACGCATTACCTACGTACATGTATCGTGGGAACCCCCGTTTTCGACGGTACACGTTTTCGACGCTTAGCCTTCTAACTCACATCGCACGATGAAAACAACTCCGTATAACGATCTCAGACTTCGTATCCTCCAGTTGGTTTCCTGCTCTTGTCCGTCACCGAAAATGTGGAAAGTTAAGGCTCTTCCAGTAGGCCAAACTCGTGTGATTCAAAAGTTGCTCTTTTGGGGTCTATTTTCCTAGGTACAAAATTGGCAGTTGCTTTGAAGCTCCAGTTTTCTTTATTGTTGGTCCTAAAAAAAATCTGAGTGTACCATAATAAACCCCAACATCCGTAGAAACAAAATATATCACGCAACTTGAGTCAGTCCGTTCTGGGTAAAAACTATGGAGGCTCCTTAAGGGCGTATCGCTTATATAATTTTAAAAAAAAATTGGTATTTTTATTTAAAGACATAAAGTAACATGGCCTAATAGGCTTTTATAAAAAAAATAAAAAAAATAAAAGAGCAGCTAGAGAAAGTACCAAGAAGGAGGAAATGTGTCTCTGGAGTGACATTGGGAAAGGTCATACATGTAACTGAAGAAGCAGTGAGAAAGAGGATTGTGGAGTTTTTTTAAACGTCACGGAAGAAGACATCAACCAGACCAATAGGTTTTAAGCATAAATTATGAATGAATTGAGGAAAGTGTTAGAAGCAGTGTCGAAAAAAAACCCCGAAGATGAACACAAAAAAACATACATGTACATGGAATGTACATGTACATGTACCGGTACATCATACAAACATACCGGTATACATGTATGTACATGTACATGTACATGTACAGGTACAGTACATGTGTATGTACATGTACATGTACATGTACATGTTCATGTGTACCAGTACTGTATGCATGCACAGTACTGGTGCATGTACTGTACACGTACATGTACTTTTTATTACCGGGTATGTGGAGAGGGAAGGGGATGCAGTGTCTGTTTGAGCCTACATTGTACTGTACATTGTACTGTACATGTACCCTGGTATCTCTAATCATACTCATAGAGCTCTAATCAACCACTTGTTGGTGACAAATTACTACAATTGAACAATGATTACTGATACTGATAGGATTAGGACAGGGAATGGAAAACAAGATTGAATCATTTTTGTCCTACTCAATTGTGGTCAGTAAATTGGCAATGGTTCAACAGCAGTGATACATGTATGACTATGTACTGTAGCTGGAACAAATTGGAATTTGGTTTTGTTCTGCCCCCTCCCCCCTCAGAAAGAGCCCACCACAACCACATGAATCCATTCCAATACAATTACACTTTTACAGGTACCACTGCTAGTGCTAATAAATACAAACCCAAGTCAGGTCTAATATATACTTGCTTACCACCATGGTTCAATGCCCCTCAATGTTTACCCCCATCAAACATCCATTGTTACAACCTTTCCCTGCATAGTGGTATCACCCAAGAGGTCAAGAATGCCAGGAATGCCTAGTGTGTATTGCGGGTCCCCAGCCAGTCTCTGCTGCTGGGTGGCTGGGTGCCAACATTGAGGCCAACAGGGATGAAGCCTTGTGCACTCTTGCCAAGCCAGCGCCGGGACTGTGTGCGCTACTGCTGCATGGGTCGCCCAGCACAGATTTCCTTTTTGTGTCTATTGAGCAGGGTTGTATGGTATGCTGAGTGAAGGCCGTTGAGATGAATGGGAAGCGGATTGCTGGCTGTGAGGCATCACTGAGGCATTTTGGGGCGCTGGGCTCTTGTGTTTGAATAGTGCCGTGCCAGGACTAATAGTGCCACACTAGTCCGGCCGGCTGCCCGCCTTCTTACGGGATTTATACACTGGCATCTTAAGATGTCCCAGGAATGTGCATTAAGATACACCCATGACGGACGGATCATATACTGAAGGGAGGGAATATTATTACTGTGTGGTCCACAGGTAGTTGTTGCCTTACGTCCTGGTAAGTTTAAGAATGAAATATGCACACCAGTCAACTGTGATTTGATGCCAAAATTACTCTTTGGGGGTGTATGTTCTGAGTACAGCGGTCAGTGGTGTCCAGTGGCTGTCTTACATGTTCAGTATGTTATAATACAAAATGTAGTGTAGACGTACTGTATGTGTGTGTGTGTGTGTGTATGGTTTCATGGATGGTTGAGCCCCCAAGTTACATGTACATGTACTGTATGTACTGGTACAGTACCAGTACAGCATGTACACACAACATGTACATGTACATGTTGTGTCTAGGCTTGATTAAAGCATGCAGGAATAATCCTCCATGATTAAAGCATGATAAAAGTACTGTAACTGACCAGACATCCTAATAATAACCCTTATTACAAAGTTACATACATGTATGTACAGGTACACTGTAATGTTGTTACACTGTACAGTCATGGGTTGATACTAACCAGACATTTACAATACAATGCACATGTACACTGTACATGTACCGGTACACACTTTACATCTACATGTACATGTACATGTAATGTACATGTGCACAGTGTACATGTCCTGGTATACAGATTGTTTCTATGGTGCTGCATTTACACAAGTGAGCTAATGAAGGCGAAGCAGAAAATCAAAATACTACATGTACAATGTACATGTACACACACATGTACTCTACATACAGTAATACTAATAGGCTGTCCATAAACATTCACATACTGTACATGTAAATTGTAATGTCCAACCTGAACCATGTGCAGGCATTATTATAATATTAAAGGATGTTGATGCAAACAATACAGTACATGTACAGTGTAGTGTACATTCATATTCTGCCCTTGCGACAGGTTTTTCTAAAAACTAATTCCGGTAATTGTACATAGTTAATAATGACACTAAATTACATATATATATATACTGTACATGTACAGTACTGTACATGTACTACGTAGACTTTACATGTTCATGTATCATGATTTTGTACATGTACTGTACATCATGTGATCATGACTGCATTTACCCACGCATGTACATGTACAATGTACATGTACATGTACACATGTACACATGTATGTACATGTACATACAGTACATGTACATAGTACAGTTAGTACATGTATACTGTACATTTACATAAGTCCACACTCCACAGTAGCTGTTAGTGATACTGTTATTCGTCCCCTGAAGTCCATATTGTAATTACCGGTAAAGGGATTTATTAAAAAAAAAAAAAAAATTGCCTCTGATGGAAAATCCACCCAGAGGTAAAACAAGGGAAAGACTGTAACCTGAAATACTAGGCCTTTTCACACTACAGCCTCTCAACCCGGGTTGAACTTGAGAAATTCTCGCCAAAGGTTGAAACACGAGATTACCGCAAATTTTTCACACCACCGGTAGTAATACATGTACATGTATCTTGTGTCACAGCACATTACGAGTGCAAATAAACAAATCACACAATGCAATGTATTCAGAACTGCAACATGGCTCCTGCACTTAATCACGTTCCATACAAGGGGATCTTTCTATTGCCGTTTTAACACGGATTTGCGCAGGCAGAGAACTCGAGAGAATGAGGCAAGAAAGCACCAAGAAGTGCTGCATTCAAGACGGAATGTATCGTATGATGCAAGCAAGGCAACGTCGAGCCAATTTGGCTGAAAACGGCGTCAATAGCCGCGTCCGCACTGGACTTAAAATGGGTAAACTAACCGAGCAAATGGGTAAATTGACCATTTGAAGTCCAGTGCGGACATCCCAGGAAGTTTTCCTCCCAGGTACTGTAACTTACCCGACTCCAGTGGGTAGTTTAACCGCCCAACTTCTGCCCGGTTAAATTGACCAGGTCAGTTTAACCGAGTCGACAAGTCCAATCCGGACACGACGTCTTGGTAAATGACTCGGTTAAAAACCACATCCGGCGCCCCGCATGCTACGTTACTGTATGCAAGACTCGTGCGGGCACTGGGTAACAACGTGTCTGTGTACCTAGAGTACATGCACATGTACATGAGTCGGTTAGTTTTACCGATCGTCTCGGTTAGTTTACCCGAGTCGAAAAGTCCAAGTGCGGACGCCGGGAAGATTAACCCATTGGAATGTTACCCACAGGCTCTGTAAAAAATAAGTCCAGTGCGGACACGGCTAATTTCAGCGGTGTTTTCAGGCCTCCCGATCCCGCGTTCGCATCCTGTATGTCATCGCATTGTCCAGGGCTCGACCTTAGCCCTAGCCTGACGGTCATTGTCTTGTAAAAACAGCTGCGGGCTAGTAAAATTACCCACTTTGCTAGCCCGGCGGACTAGTAAATTGTAGATAGCGGTGTGGCGGCAAAAAACAATGCAGGCGGGGATGAGAAAGTAGAAACTGATCATTTGTTTCATACTTGACGTAATAACCTTCCAGGGTTAAATTCAATATATATTAATTTATACAGGGCTTGTAAAACTTGCTGCGGGCTAGCAAAAAACTCAATTTACTAGCCCGGTGGGCTAGTTAAAAAAAAATTGAGCGCGAGGCTTGTTGTCGACATTAATCGTGGGAATTACAGTAGTCTCTGCAACCAATGGCATACCAACATTTAATAACCATCCACAAAAAGCATGCACTCTGTTTCCATGACCTTTGTACAGTCTGTAAGCCAAAACAAATCCCACTGCACTCAACCCGGGGTGAACTCAACCCGGGGTGAACTCAACCCGGGGTGAACTCAACCCGGGGTGAACTCAACCCGGTTCTTTTCACACTAGCATTTTTAACCAGGGGCAAGAGTTTCAACCCTGGTCTGTAGCAGGGTTGAGTTCACCCCGGGTTAAAACCAATCTTGGGGTTGGCGCGGGGTTGAAAATTCACAAAAGTGTGAATTGTCAACGATTTTTAAACCCGCATCAACCCCGCTGTCAATCCCGAGAATTGTCTAGTGTGAAAAGGCCTAATGGTTAGGCTATGCTCTTGATAATTTCTATTGACAGAAAAGGGCTGACATAAACCGATACTCTCTGACTTTAGGTGAGAATACAAAAATGTTGCAAACTGCTTACTGACTAAAATTACCAAAATGTGAATCTTAAAATTTAGCGGGCCTGACGTTTCGATCCTAGCAGGACCTTTCTCTGACTTTATTGACTTTAAAAAGTTCACAGGGCACAGGGCCACATTGAATGTGGACCACTGGAGGTTTCATTATGAAGTAAGGCATGCTTGGCTTGGCACAGTGAATAATTTACATATAACATGTACGTAACCTGTATCTGTACTGTGTACCTTTTGAGACACACCAAATCAGCTGTGGGTATGAGGGTTGTGCCATTTGATCAAGGTTGGGGACTTGGGGCGCCAGTTGGGCTAATTACAGTAAACCAAGGTCTTGGTGGTCCATCTCAAAATGTCAGGCAAACTTGGAAACAAAACGGTAAACCGCCCAAGCCTTACATGTATTTGATTCTAATTTTGACCTTTAAACTTGAAGGTACATGTACAGTACATGTACATGTACATGTACTGTGCACCGTAACCGTAGTCCATGTACATGTACACTGTACACTTGTACATGTAGCAAGGTTTGGATACAAACAACCTGAGGTGGCACATACATGTACATGTACCTGCCTGGATATGTGCCATCTCACACTTACAGACACAGTTGCTTCATAGCTCCAGTTTTCTTTATTGTTGGTACTTTAAAAAAAGAAGAAGAGTGTACCATAACAAACCCCAACATATGTAGAGAAAAAAAATGTCACGCAACTTGAGGCAGTCCGTTCTGGGTAAAAACTATGGAGGCTCCTGTAGGGCGTCTCGCTGATATAATTTTTTTTTTTTATTATTATTATTTAAAGGTATAAAGTAAGATGGCCTAATAGGCTTTTGAAAAATCAAAAAAAAAATATTAAGGGCAGCTAGAGAAAGTACCATGAAGGAGGAAATGTGTCTCTTGAGTAACATTGGGAAAGGTCATTTTAACTGAAGAAGCAGTGAGAAAGAGGATTGTGGAGTTTTTTTAAACGTCACAGAAGAAGACATCAACCAGATAAAAAATACAACCCCACCAAAAGGGCAAAGAAAACAAAATCTGCTTCCATGCCTGAATCACAATTAGCTTGGACCAAGCCAAACAATCACATCCTGCCTCGATGTACATGTACAGTGTATCTTCTGATGTGGAAATTAACAAGGATGAGAAATGCTGCGTGTGTCACTCATAGTAACATGTACCGCCCTACCGTATTTCATCTCAGATATGGTTTACTTGAAGATCCAAATTCAAAAAAGTTAAAAGATATCTTTCAGTTAAATGAACTTCTTTTCATATTTTAAGTAAATTATTCTCAATTTGAATTATTCATTATGGTGATTAAATTTATTTCCTTATTATAATGAGGACAGTTTTGATGATTTGGAAAAGAATGGGAAAGGAGAGGGTAGCATGAAGGGAAAGGAGTTGATAGGTGATAAAAAAAAGTCAATCCAACTTCCCCATCTCAAAGTGGCTCAGGGCAATGGGACAAAATTAATGCAAACCAATAAGTTTTAAGCATAAATTATGAATGTTTTGAGGAAAGTATTTGAAGCAGTGTAAAAAAAAAAAAACCGAAAGATAAACAAAAAAACATACAGGGAAGAATTTTAAATGCCACACAGCATTTGAGTTATTTTAAGAATTTCTTTTGCGTTTGGCTGCACTGGGACACCTTACTAAAATAGGTGACGATGCTTACTGCGCGATGCGCTGTGGACATCAACAAAACCGGGTAATCTTCCTTCTCTATGATTATTCTGATAGTCTGTGGTGTGGAAAAAGTGACTGAGAGCTCTTTTAGTGTGATACTTTCGTTCACATTGGTCAGCTTGAAGAAAAGGCCTTATAATAATTATATCGTCGAAAACCGGTAACTGGAGGATACATGTACATGTACATGTACGGTATATGTAGGCCTACTGTACAAGTACAATTGTATATGGTGTCTTTGCAAACTTTCCAACTAAGTTCTCCACCATGCAAACCTTAGTCTTATCAAAAGATTGTAATAATGAAACATTGTATCTCGCTTTCTCTTACCAGTACAGTGTGTACACATTTTGATCCTACATGTACATGTACCGGTACAGTACATGTACTGTACATGTGCTTTGAGAAAGATGTTCCCATCTCAGCAAACAGCAGCTGGGCTTTCTTGAAGTCCCTTCACTTCAGAGAGGTCATGCTACAGTACATGTACACACTGTAGGCTACATTTGCAGGTTAAAAATGCCAAGCCCTCTCATTTGTTTGCCAAAAACAAGAAACGTAGTGAAACTGAAAGGTTATGTAATGGAATGGCAGCAGTCTGTTGTGGGTCAGGTGATACATGTACATGTACTGTACAGTGTACACGTGTGTACACGTTGTGTACAATTGTACGTACATGTACATTGTACATGTGATGTACATACATGTACATGTACATGTACATGTACATGTACATGTACACTGAACTGCATATGTACAGTACCGGTACATATACATGTACCTACACTGTACACACTGTACACCATACACCGTAAATAAAAATGAGGGTACAGGTACATGTATGTATACATTTTTGCTGCCAATTGTCTGGAATGCTGTTGTTGTGTCTGTCTCAATTCCTCCCTCCATTTCATATCTTGCACGTACTGTACAAAACACATGTACATGTACACAATGTACATGTACATGTACATGTACATACATGGTGTACATCATATGCTGTTACATGTACATACATGTACATGTACATGTAAGCCTAAGGATAGAATTTGGACTTGCTGTATAAACATACAGTCCTGGTATTTGGTGTGCAGACAACACTTGTGTACTAGGAGCAGGAGAGAATATTTACTCATAACATTCCTGAGGGCATTGAATTACTCGCATTACACTGCTGGGCACTGGCTTGGCAATTGAGTGTGCATTGATGAAGAAAGGGGAAGAGGGTGGGGGAGAGGGGGTAGGCCAGTAGGGTGCCTGGGTATTTTCATGGGGGCTGATTGCAGTCAGAGACCTCATTCTATACAGCAATTGAAGCGAGCGGAACAGTGCCAGGAAGTGTTTGACTGTGGCTGCTGTCAGTGCTGTTTATCAGTAATGTGCCTGTAGAATGTAGATCCTGACAAAATGCACTGAAATGCAGTTAATCCAATGGCAGTCATCAGACACTGACAGGTGTGTACATGTACATATACATGTGTACACACATACAGTAACGTACATGTACAATGTACCTGTACATACTGTACATGTACCGGTAACTCAATACTGTATTGGAAAATGTACAGAGAACACTCTTTTGTTGCTTGTACATGCACATGTACATGTACATGTACAGTGTACATGTACACAATGTAGTGTAGGCCTACTGTACATTGTACTTTGTAGGTCTACATGTACATGTACATGTATCCTCCAATAACCGGTTTTCGACGATATAAGGACTTTTCTTCAAACTGAACAATGTGGACGAAAGTATCACACTAAAAGAGGTCCCAGTCACTTTCTCCACACCACAGACTATTAGAATAATCATAGAGAAGGTTGATCAAGCCTGTCACTTCCGTAAGATTACCCGGTTTTGTTGACGTCCGCGGCGCACCGCGCAGTAAGCATCGTCACCTATTTTCGTCAGTGGTGTTTAGTAAGGTGTCCCAGTCAGCCAAACGCAAAATAAATTCTTAAAATAACTCAAAATGCTGTGTGGCACTGTAAAATTCTTTCCTGTATTATTTTTTTGTATTCATCTTTGTTTTTGTTTTTCCACACTGCTTCTAACACTTTCCTCAAATCATTCATAATTTATGCTTAAAACGTATTGGTCTTGTTAATGTCTTCTTTTGTGACGTTTAAAAAAAACTCCACAATCCTCTTTCTCACTGCTTCCTCAGTTATGACCTTTCCCAATGTCACTCCAGAGACACATTTCCTCCTTCTTGGTTCTTTCTCTAGCTGGCCTTTTATTTTTTTCATTTTTTTAAAAGCCTATTGGGCCATGTTACTTTTTGTCTTTAAATAATAATTAAAAAAATATTTAAAAAATTATATAAGCGAGACGCTCTATAGGAGCCTCCATAGTTTTTACCCAGAACGGACTGCCTCAAGTTGCGTGATATATTTTGTTTCTACGGATGTTGGGGTTTGTTATGGTACACTCAGATTTTTTTTAGGACCAACAATAAAGAAAACTTGAGCTTCGAAGCAACTGCCAATTTTGTACCTAGGAAAATAGACCCCAAAAGAGCAACTTTTTGAATAACACGAGTTTGGCCTACTGGAAAAGCCTTAACTTTCCACATTTTCGGTGACGGACAAGAGCAGGAAACCAACTGTGAGATACGAAGTCTGAGATCGTTATACGGAGTTGTTTTCTTAGTGCGATGTGAGTTAGAAGGCTAAGCGTCGAAAACGTGTAGCGTCGAAAACGGGGGTTCCCACGATATACATGTACACTGTCTGTACACGTGTACATGTACAGGTACACTATACCCTACACTACAGTGTACATGTACATGTACATGATGTACATGTACATGATGTACATGTACATGTACTCTATACCCTACACTAGTCTACAGTGTACATGATGTACAGTTGTACATACATGTACAGTACATGTACATGTATGTATGTGTAAACTGTACAAACTCAAGCCTGGAAACAAGACTAGGCCACTTACTGTGGGGATTACTCCCAGAAGCAACAAGTGAGAAGGTTGTTTTTTGCCGTAACAAGTTGCATCCTGATGCCAGCCTAAATGCGTGCTTATTGCAAGGTGATTGGGATATTGGATAATTCCATTGTTCCTTGTTTATCATGGCATGTACACAAATGTATGTACACGTACGCGTACATGTACATATAGGCAGGCATATAGCGTACTGTACATGTAGTCATGTACACAAATGTACATGTGAGTGAGTGATTGGTGCCACTGTATTTTGCAAAATGGTGTTGGTGCAGTCTTGTCAGAAAGGTACGTACATTACACGTATACTTGCACATGTACAGTCACTTAAGCCGTGTCCGCACTGGACTTATTTTTTACTGAGCCCATGGGTAAAATTCCAATGGGTAAATCTTCCCGGCGTCTGCACTTCCAGACTTTTCGACTCGGGTAAACTAACCGAGACGATGGGTAAAACTAACCGACTCGTGTACATGTGCATGTACTGTAGGTACACAAACACGTTGTTACCCTGCGCCCGCACGAGTCTTGCATACAGTAACGTAACGTATGGGGCGCCGGATGTGGTTTTTTACCAAGTCGTTTACCGAGACGTCGTGTGACTCGTGTCCGGATTGGACTTATCGACTCGATTAAACTGACCTGGTCAATTTAACCGGGCAGAAGTTGGTCGGTTAAACAACCCACTGGAGTCGGGTAAGTTACTGTACCTGGGAGGAAAACTTCCTGGGCTGTCCGCACTGGACTTAAAATGGTCAATTTACCCATTTTAAGTCCAGTGCGGACGCGGCTTCAGTCAATTACATGTACATGTACATGTACATGTAGTGTTACTTAGCCATTTTGAGCCAGTCCCTCAGCGTGTTTGGACATTGTCCCCTCTCACCTCAATCCATGTGCACATCCTATGCCTATGGGCTATGGGCATATCATCAGACCCATTGGACTTTTGGAGGTTGAAGTTGCTGGTTGATCATTAGCCACCTGTACATGACCACAACTGTACATGACCACAACGGTATGTGACTTGAGCCAAGAAGATGCCACAGTCCATGTGTATGGTACAGTACATGTACAGTACAGTGCTGTACATGTACATGTACATTTGTACACTGTACATGTATACAATAGTACAGTGTACATGTAATGTACGATATTTACATACATTTGTAGTACATGTACATGTACATGTACACTGTACCTGTACATTTGATGTAGTGTACCGGTATATCCATGTACTGTATGACTGAGACAGAACTTGCTGCAGGGAAAGCAACTGAATTGGAGGCAGGTGGTTGTCAGTTGCTACATACATACTGGGATTTTGTTTGCTGTTGGATGAGATTAATGAATAATTGTGTAAGAAATAAGTTGCGCTGCATGTGGCATATCTGAAATACCTGACAGTGGCTGAAATCTACCAGTGAGTCATGATATTGGCTGCGATCCCTTCCCACAAACTCTAAATGTTCAAATGTTTGAAATTGCTATTACTGAAGGAAACAAGAAACCTGAGACATTCCATTATACTGTTTCAAACTTTCATGCATGTGAGGTCCAGTACTCCAGTTTCACAAACTTAAGGTGACAGTCTTGACTCATGTTCCTGACCTGTTTCCTCGGCAGGTGAACATTGGCCTGCTCGCTCGCTCGCTCGCAGGAGCCATTTGTCCGAGGAGTTTTGAGGCGCAGAAAGCCAAACGGCGCGGTTCCCTTTAGTCTCCAATCATTTCTGGTGTACAGTACTCCTAACGTCTGGCTTGTCTGTGTTGTGCCAGGCATCCGAACTTCAGAAGACATCTTTAGATCGTTTCCTGAACTGTTGGCAGTCTTACGCGGATATGGGAGGAGCTAGTGCTTTGGGAAAAATAAAAAGAAGAGCACTCCGTTTTTTTTTTTTTTGTTTTTTTTTTAATTCTGAGGGAGTCTCTCTGACTCCATACTGATTCATCGTGGCTTCAGCGTGCGTCCTTGTGGTGTGTGTGCTTCCTGCTGGTTGGAGGGCCATCAGTGAATGACATTTCAGCGGCCTTGTACCCAACGCCGGCCGCTTGAGTAGGTGTGGGGCTGTGTACATGTACGTGGGTCAGTCTATTAGAAGACGCCTGTGGAGGATTTGCGTAAAATGGGTGCTCTGGGTGTAGACGGTGTTCCCGAACAACCTGGCGAGTCTCCCAGATATGTGCAGATTGTGTGAGTCAGTGCCTTCACTGCCTTGGGTGTTAGCAATGCCACTGGGTGCTCCGTTTGGTTGTGACAGCAGCCAGTATGGCTGTGGGTGCTTTCCGCTTGGCATTTTCCAGTCCTGCCTAGGAGGGTGACTTGCTTGGCTGTCGCTGTGTCAGGGTGCTTATGTACTGTACTGTACACAAAATAGACCAGCCCAGACCAGCGGCAGTGCCATTAGTTGGTGTCCTGTCATTGTACACTGTACATGTACAGTATGCATGATGTATGCAACTACATGTACTGTACGTGTTATGTACATGTACGTGTTAATGCTGATCTCCACATCCTCCAGCCAGTGTTGTTTGTTGTGTATTGCAGAGCCTTGAAGCAACATCTCGCATCTCATACAATGTACATCTACCTCTCCTCCCAAAGTCCCCTCTCTCACCTGGTTGACCCCGTCAGAAGCGAAACCAAAATCTTACCAATATTTCCTCTATCTCTACTTGATTTGGTTAATCAGTTACAGCATAGTTGTCCACAACTTCGCTCGTTTGGAAAATCTTGTTCGATAAGGGACATAATTTTCATTTTATGAATTTTGTGGCTGGTATTTGGCTGGCTTACAATCCTGACATTCAGGCTAATTTAGATTTTGGTGATCTGATAATTTGTTTTTCTAATTTCCCCGGTTTTTTTGGCTTCCTCTCGGAACTTCAGGAGAGCCTGAACAGGACAAGAAGAGAGTGAAGGACGCCTACGTCATTGCTGTGGAGCAACAGGCCAAGAACAAAATCTCCAAACTTGCGGCCCTCGACGACATCAGCGCGGCGGATCTGAGCAGCTTGCCCCCGCTGACCGACGCGACCGGGATTGTGATCAACGGCTTCACCGAGACCAACGACACCGCCCTGGATGGTTTCTCGACGGAAGCCGGCGTGTCGGCCCACGGCGGGGTCAATGGTGGCGGCGGCGACATCGGTGGCGGGCCCCTGGTGAACGGAGGCTACATCGCGGAGCCGGAGATCGAGGAAGTGCACCTGAGCGTGGAAAGGTCCGGCCCCGACTTTGCTGCCTTGAACGGGATCCAGAACGAAGCCTACAGCAGCAGCACGGACAGTCTGCCGGACGTGGGACTGCCAAACCACGGCCCGAACTTGGTGACGACCAATGCTGAGGTGGAGCCCGCCCTCTCCGACCGAGACGAGACAGTGCCGTCAGACGGCACTGCCGAGGAGGAGCCCGTGCTAGAGCGCAGCCAGGTCGTGCCGGTTGAACTCCCCCCGTCGGCCCTGGAACGACTGGCGGAGCCGCCGCCCCCGTCCCTCCAGCCGCCCTCGTCCCTCCAGCCGCCCTCGTCCCTCCAGCCGCCCTCGGGAGAGAATGAGAGCAGGATGGTCGTCCAGGCTGACGTGCAAACCCCCAAGCAGGAGCGGCCGGCGCCCAGGGAGGTGGCCGTGGACTGCCCGGCCAGCTTTGTGGCGGCCAGCGGCATGAAGAACCCCCCGCCCCAGTACAACAACAACCACCACCACCCCCACCAGCAGCAGCAGCACCAGGCACCACAGCCGCACCTGAACGGCGGCGCGGCGGTCACGCCCAACGGGCCGGAGGTGAGGCTGAACTCTCACGCCGTGGACAGGAACGGAAAGCAGAAAGGGAGCCCCACGAAGCCTCGCGTGCAGGACAATAGTAGTCAGCAACAGGTCAGTACTCACTGTCTCACTCATTGTACACAATCCACTCTTCTGATTTTCATATCAAACAAGTTGTCGGCATTTTCACCGACTGGCAAATACATCCATGCAGCAGAAAAGATGCGCTTTGAAATAGCACATTGAAAGTTGATTTTTTTTTTTAAATGTGTAGTTGAAAAGTGATACATGTGTACAGTCACAGTGGTCTATGAATCTAACAGCATTTCTGTTTTTATGTGTTTTTGTGTGTTTAAAATCCATCACCAGGTTTTGTTGGAATTTGTTGGATTTCATGTACATGTACATGTAGGTACCCCAAGCCCAAGGATAGCATACAGATACATGTACATGTAGCTACTGAATGTGGTTTGAGTTTGTTGGATTAGGTACCAATGGCCCAGGGAGACACTGACATTGGATTATGTTGAATTACTTAGGTTCCAAATGGCCCAGTACACTGCCATGCACTCCAACACCTGACCAGAAAATGACCAAGAGCTTGTACCGGTACCTGTAGGTAAACTCACCCACGAAAGCAGTGTCAGTATACCGGTTCTCCAACAGTTTTATTACACCCTCCAACACCTGACCAGAAAATGACCAAGAGCTCGTCGGTAAACTCACCCACGAAAGCAGTGTAGTGCACTACTACATGTACATGTACACACTCCAACACCTGACCAGAACATGTAGCAGACACATTGTGGTATTTTGTTGGGTTGGGGATAAACCCCCTGTAGTCATGCTACCGGTACCGTAAATGTACCGCACTCATGCAACAATGCATAGATCTGTACCTAACCTAACAAAATTCAACACGTGCAGACAATTTCTGCCCAAATGTCGGATTCTGTTGGGTTAGGTATTCTTCCTAGTAAAAGAGTTTAGAGGCTACAGTACATGTACATGTACATGTACATGTTCACAATGTACCCCCGTACATGTATTGTTAAATGATTTGCATCTTTGTGACTTTTGATGTATTTTTTACATTATATATGCTTTACTGTACATGTACTGTACACACATGTATGTAAATAATGTGACATTGCTGGTCATACTTGTTCACTGGGGAAAACGAATAATTTGGAAACATATACAGTGTACCCGGTCCGTACATGTACATGTACATGTACATGTAGAAGCCCCACAATGACTAAATCTTCTGTCCAAGTGAAGTTCCATGAAATTGAAAACGCTTTAGGCATTTCTTGAGTAACTGATTTATTGACACAAACTTCCTGCACTGCCACAGCCAATTTCTGGAAAGATTGTCCGTAGGGTACATGTACATGTACACGTGTATGTACATTGTACATTGTACACTGTGTACAATACATGTACATGTACATGTACATGTATACGTGTACATGTACAATGGATGTGTACAGTGTACTGTACATGTACACATCACACGCACATCCACGTGCACTCTTTTACTATTAAACATGATGTGACTAATTGCGATCCTAGGCAATATAATGACAGAAGCAGGAAAAAACATCAACAAGTCCTGGTGTTTGTGGGCATGAAGGTAGTGAGTGAAGCACATGTATCCTGTTACATTTGCTGTCCTACACAGTGTAATGTACACATGTACATGTACATTGTAGTACTTTCCGTGTACTCTGATACTGATAGAAGAATTGCTGGCTAGCTACATGTACCATACACTGCCTACTGTACATGTACATGTACATGTACATGTACAGTGTACACTATTAAAACTAAAATACATACATGTACATGTACACATGTACTGTACACTGTACAGTACTGCTGTACACGTACATGTATACATGTACATGTACATGTACTGTACATGTATGTACAGTATGTACATTTGTGTACAGTACATTGTGTATGTACAGTACTATCTGTATACTGTACATGTACATGTACAGGTGTACATGTAGGCCTACATGTACATGTACATGTACTGTTGTACTGTACATTAATACACACGTAACATTGTACATGGTACGGTACACTACACATTTGTTGAAATTTGTTGGCATTCTCATTAAGTTGCGCAACTTTTGAATGTAATAAATTAAAAACAATAATAATAATAAAAAAATAAATGGAAAACCACACTTCAAATAAAATTAGTGTGAATTCATGCTGTTCACCAAACAGATCCCCTTATCACAAGAACACTAAATTACATGTAGTTTTACACTGCCTGTTAAAAAAATGGGTATCCAAAAATATGACTACATGTACATGCTTGAAAATACATGCACAGTGTACATGTACATGTACATGTACAGTACATGTACAGTGTACATGTACATGTACACTGTACATGTACACTGTACATGTACACTGCACATGTACACCATGTACAGTACATGTACATAGAACATGTACATGTAGGCCTACACCTGTACATGTACATGTACAAGTACAAACTGTACATTGTACATGTGCATGTGCCATTTCACAAAGTTCACCAACCTGTAATACAGTGGTGACTGCAATGTTGTTTTTTAATTATCAGATACCGGGTACGTGTGTACATGTACATGTACTCTACAATACACCTGCATAGGCCTACAATGTACATTCATGTACTGTAGATGTTATACATTCGTAGACAGTTGACTGACTTTACTCATCAATCACTTTGGAATACCAGTACAGTGTACATGTATACTGTACATGTACTTTTAGTTGGACTAATTGCAGCGCATTCCAACCTGCACTGCCTTGTGGCTCAAAACAGAAACAAATGTTTCCACGCCTTACACGCCTGACATTTGTGACTCCATCGCCAAAGAATGCCACTGTCACAAGGTCACAACCACATGCAGTAACTTTGGATAAGTTCTGAGATAAAAATGTACATGTACCAGTACATGTACGTGTACACGTACATAAAAAAATGTAGATAAAATTATGACCGTATACTGTACATATACAGTACTTGCCATTTCATTTGCCAAGGTACATGTACACAATGTATAATTCATTGCCTATGCAGATAAAGAAGGATGCAGTGAATTTACCTTCAATTTTCCATGTTCCTATTTTTTTTTTTTCTTAATCTACATGTAGTTGGGTCTGTTCTTTTGTTTTCCTATGCAGAATGCCAGTCAAAACAATAGCCAGGGCAACACCCTTGCCTTCCAGCCTGTCAACACTGCTCCCCTGTTTGACCAGCGGCCAGAGGCCGCCAGAGCCGACGCCCGAGCCGACGCCCCCTCCACGAATAACAGGAAAGCAGTGGGTGAGTGCTGATCCAAATACATGGCCCTCCCCTTGCCCCACCCACACCCACCTGGCAGGACAGCATGGACCGTCGATCCCCAGTTATTGTGCGTTAAAGCCAGTTGTACATGTACATGTACCGGTACATGTACATGTACATGTTATTGTACGTGTTCATGTGTATACATGTACATGTACATGTAGTTCCATGGTAAATTCGCAGGGATGCATCATGCCTTGACATCAGAAAGTCAATGATGTTATGGCCATACATGTCTACATTAAATTCAATGTCTTGTGCTCGTTTTGTTTTTGAAATTTTTGAAATGCAGGATTTCATTTCCTGTAATTACATGTACACATGTACAAAAATAGAAGTATTTTGATTGGAACTACTGTAATGTACATGTACAGTACAAAAATGCTGGAGAACTACATGTACAGTACCATTCTAATGATCAAGGATTGAACCAACAGACCTGCTACATTGTACATTGAAAAGTGGCCCTAATTGATGATGTACTGTACATGTATACATGTTCCTCTGCACTTGTACACATGTACATGTACATGTACACATAAAGTACATGTACATGTACATACATGTTACGTACATGTACAACTGTACATTGTACTGTACATGTACTGTACACTGTATACAGTACAGGACTACATTGTACAGGGTGTACAGTACATCCCATGTATGTGTACAGTAGTTGACTGTCATTTACTGTATGGGTGGTGAGAGGCAGCAGGCATTCCTTGCTTTAATTGTACATGTAGTTAAAGATAATGTTTCAGAGTTAGTATACACTGTAGTATGAAATGGTTGCCTGCCTCTTAAAAAGTTCTACAAATGTCTTGAGGCACTGACCACCATCTTGTGGTATTTGGTATAATCCAAGTTGACACAACACAGTGCTAGTAGGCGTTGGGTTACATACTTGGGATAAATGAACACACCATACACTTGGGTGTGCCCTATTAAACATGAATTACCCAAAGCACTGGTCACTGTTTTCCAGCCATCAGAGCTGAGAGGAGTCGAGGATTGTCACAGACAGGTTGGTTTGGCGTTTTGTGGGTACCAGTATGTTTGTGGACATGTAAAGTATTCACAAAACTGTCCTTGGAAACTGTACACATTATCTATGTGTGCATCTGTTTTTGTGTTTGTTCTGTCTGTAGACTGAAACTGTAAACCTGCATTCCATATTTTATGGTAAGGGCCAAAGGCTGGTTTGGATGCCGAATTCGGAGTTCTCACTGGCTGGGGCAGTGTGTGTCATTGCCCATTAGGTGGCAACTCTTGTCCCTGTGCTGAGTGCTGGTAGATTTTTGTTGCATGTGTGTGTGAGTGTGGGCTGTAATGGTGTCTGGCCTCAATTCTCCTGGATTCCTGGCTGATGGCACAGATTGATATTGACACTGGGACCATAGAAGTACAGTGTGTAACCAGGCACCGGCAAATCTTCAGCCGATATGATCTCAGGCTCCACGCCAAATGTCCACCCAACCCTTGCCACTGCTTCAAACTGTGGAATGGGGTTTATTTTGTTCAATCTCTGTCTGATCTTTGTCAGCAAGAGAAGGACTGTCTTCTGACATTACAATTAGACTGTATGGGGCACATGGTTCTCCTTGGATTAGGATTGCTTTACATGTACATGTACATGTACATGTACATTACATACTGTACAATGTACATGTACATGTACATGTAGTTGTAGTGTACATGTACATGTACATACTCCAATGGATTGAATTCACTGAAAAAGCAAAACTTGTAAAGATTGCATCTTTTAAAGTGTGCTTCCCTTTATGAAAAATACATGTACAGTAGTTATGGTGACACCCTGTGTACATGTACCTGTGCATTGCCTTTTTCACAAGCATGGGTGTGGCTCTGAGAAGAGCCAGTAACTCAATATTTCAAGCAGTGCGTGCTAAGACTGGCACTGCAGAAAAACATTAAATAACCGGATGTCACGCTCATTCTTGAAACGGATTATGCATGCGGCATCACCGCAAATGTATGTAATTTACAACGTGAATCCTTTCATTTGGTTTCCCCCTTTTTCTTGGCCATCCTTCCATCCTGTGTTCTGTTCAACCTCCGTCTTTCCCGCTTACAGAGTTGGCCAGGCTGATGGGAAGTCTGGAGCACATGAAGGCCAAGGTGGAGGACCCCAGGAACGCCGAGGCCCTGCGCCTGCTGGGCAACCTCTTCCAGAACCAGGATTTCCAGCAGGCCTTGAAGGTGCACAACCAGGTGACGGAGGTGCACCAGCGAGGACCGGCCCCGCTGCCGGTCACGGGAAGCGCCGAGGAGATCGCCGGCGAGGTCAGTCAGGGCCTCTCCGTGGCTAGGGTCGCAGGTCACAGTTCATTTCCTACAGCCAGCCTTTTGAGCCGGCACCCAGCTCCCCTCTATACAGCCTGATTTGGGCTACAGCTTTTAATCTCTTCCTAGTCAATATGAGCTGGCTACACTGTGTAGCTGATGGCTGCATCCCTTTCCCATAGCATAGGCCTAAATCTGTGCGCCATTTCTGGCTATTTATATGACATTGTTAATTTTAGACATGCAGCGGTAAAAATAGTAATTTTGCATGCATGTGTGCATGTACATGTACAATGTACCCCCGGTACATGAATAACTAATGTACACTGACAGCGGAGCCTGACAGCTTTACATGTATAGTTGTGCCCATTGTGCTTTTCTAAAAATGTCCAGACTTTAGAAAGGAAGTACATGTACAGTACACCAACTGTACATGGGTACACTGTACATACATACAGTACTGTACATGTGTGTACATGTATGTGTGTGAGTCAAACTTCACTTTTAGACTGAAATGGAAATAGAAAGGAAATGTGTTACAACATTAATCGCGAATCATATTTAGAAATTGGAAATTATATTGGGAGGGTAGAGGTCGCGGTCGAAGCTCATGTTCCAACATGCAAATCCATTATTACATCAAAGTTGGTTCCTGGTATTGACCTGATGTAGGCCCTATACCTGAAGATAGATCAGAGCTGATGATCTCCAATTGTCAAATGGCTAATGAAATGGGTCCTGTAGAATTGACCTTGTGCAGGGATCATCTGAAACGGTGGAGTGGTTGCCAGTAGCCACTAAAAGCTGTATTGGCCACATGAAAGGAGGGGGTCATTAGAACTCATTGCATTAGGCTGGCTGCCTACCCAACAGTTACAGCGACCTTTTAGCTTGGCCTACACCAACACTGAATTTGTAAAGGCTAGGGGGGAAAAAAGTGCCTGATGTTTTCATCCTAGCATAGCAGGGCCTGCCCAAAGGGGAGAAACTCTGACTCAGTCTGAGAAAAGTGTTGCAATGATTGAAACATCGGGCCTGCTCAAAAGTTGAGATTCTTTCTGGTTAGGCAAGGCTTTAGCGCTCCCTTGACCAACTGACCTGAAGCCGCGTCCGCACTGGACTTAAAATGGGTAAACTAACCGAGCAAATGGGTAAATTGACCATTTTAAGTCCAGTGCGGACAGCCCAGGAAGTTTTCCTCCCAGGTAAACTTACCCAACTCCAGTGGGTACTTTAACTGACCAACTTCTGCCTGGTTAAATTGACCAGGTCAGTTTAACCGAGTCGATAAGTCCAATCCAGACACGACGTCTCGGTAAACGACTCGGTAAAAAACCACATCCGGCGCCCCGCACGTTACGTTACTGTATGCAAGACTCGTGCGGGCGCAGGGTAACAACGTGTTTGTGTACCTACAGTACAATGCACCTGTACATGAGTCGGTTAGTTTTACCGATCGTCTCGGTTAGTTTACCCGAGTCGAAAAGTCTGGAAGTGCGGACGCCGGGAAGATTTACCCATTGGAATGTTACCCACGGGCTCGGTATAAAATAAGCCCAGTGCGGACACGGCTTTAGCTGCACTGCAGTGCAGATAGTATTGATACATGTACATCTTCAAACTGATAACAACAGGGCTATACCCCCATCTCTGTGACCCGTTTCTTGACCTTTTAGCAGTCGCTGACTCCTGAGACTGGGAGTCCCTCAGTTCCTTCTCCCTTATCAGATTTGGGACTGTGTGTCTGTGGGAAGCAAGGAGCCATTGTGTTTGTAAATATGCTACAGTCTGCGGTGCCAACTGGGTCTGTGGGGGGATACCATGTTAGTGCTTTTGCAGAGTGATGATAACGTCGCCGCGGCAACAGACTGCTCCAGCCCCATCCCTGACCCAGCACAGGGCCATGTGTGGGTGTTATGGTAGTCAGATAGCCTCAGGAGAATAGCTGTCTGGCAGATGCTGGGCGGGGCTCCTGTGGTTGGCTAGTGGTTGTGGGTGAAGGGGGGATTTGAGAGTGGAGAGGGGGTAGAGAATAGGGATGGTACATTATCTGTGTGTCCTTGTGCCTGGAGCCATTCTGGTTGAGTGATGTTGGTCTTGGAATCTTTTAACGAGCGGCCAGGGTTGTTTGTAATTGTATCCCTGGGTTTCTAGAGGTTTCGCTAAAACCACAGAAACAAACCAATCAAAACCCAGCAGAGTAATTGGAATGCATTCTGTACACTTGCATTAAAGCCGTGTTTCCACTGGACTTATTTTGGTTAAAGTAACCGAGACGATGGTTACTTTTACCAAAATAAGTCCAGTGGAAACGGCCCAGTCAAATTTCTCTCTGTTACTTCAACCAGTCCAATTTTTTTACCGAGCAACCTCTGCCCATTAAAAGCGACCAGGTAAGTTTAACCGAGCCGATTAGTCCAGTGGAAACGCACCACTCGGTTAAATGCGACTCGGTAAAAAACCACATCCGGCCTATGACGTAACACGTACATGCACTGTGCACAGCGTCTGCTTCATGTTGCGCGCTAAATGTACACACGTACAATGTGTATCTGGCTGACACTTGACCTTCATGAGCCGTTATATTGCCAGCTCAGTTACTTTAACCATCGTCTCGGTTAAATTTGACTGACTCAAAAGTCCAAGTGGGAACGGCGGTCAAATTCGACCATTAGAAATTTAACCATCTTCTCGGTTAAATTTCAGTCCAGTGGAAACGCGGCTTTAAAGGATTATCCTATCATTTGATTCAAATGAAAAGCTCTTTGCCATATAAAACATGTGCATGTCGGTAAAATCTTGCTCTATGGTGGTAATGGAGCAAGAACTTGTCCTTGTTTGACAACAGGCCGTGATAAGAGTGAACAAGGTGACCTAGATGTACACTACATACTGTACAGCAGTACAAGTCCCCCCCCCCAGGGCCACTACATCACACACTTGTTGTCTCACCCTGAGCAGTTAATTCAATTATTAGCCACTTGGCCAATTAAGATAAGCAGTGTAGACCCTTCTGCCAAGTGCTATTGCACCATGTTGCCAAGTTTGAAAAAAGAAAAAAACCACCTGTATTTCAGAGGGGTTACCGACTTACCGGTATTTACATGTACACGTACATGTTCAATGTAGGGTATTTTTTTATGAGGGGAGAGGGAAGCGGAGTTCAAAGATACTGTAAGTCACAACCGACCTTCCACAGCTGATCAATGGGAATGAATTCCAAAAGCATGCAGCATCCCCTGACAGACAGTATACTGTACATTGCATATTTGCCATTTTGCGCCCTATTTTTTTATTTCAATAAGGGTGATGGGAGCTAGGGAGAGAAAGGGAAAATGAAAGGGAAGTGTTTTCCGAGAATCTTGCTTCTGGTTCTGGGGGAGCCTCAGGAGCAACGGGCTCTGTTGACTCAACTCCTGTTGATATAACATGGATTAATGTCAGGCCAGAGTGTGTGGGGGGGGGGGAGGCCCTCTCCCTGCCACCACTCAGGCAAACACTCAGTGTTTATCCACCCTTGGGCTGTCTCTGGGCTGGATCATAACATTCTTCGCAGATCAGCATACAAATAAGAGAGGTTGGGCTGGTCCAGCAGGTCCTCTATTGTTCCGTGGCCGGCCAAGGGATGTAGCTTGTTGAAGTTTCTCCCCCGTGTCCGGCCTCCCCTCCCCCCCCCCCCTCCCTTCCACCTTTGGAAAGCTCCAGCTCATGTGGTGTCTCTGTTTCCCGAAATGCTGCAAACTCAGGTTGGGCGTTTCCTTGTTGGATTTGAAACTTGGGAATCTTTTTTTTTTTTAGCGAAATGGAGTTTGTTCTCCAAAACTGTACATGTACATGTACATGTACATGTACCGTACATAGCCAAAGGTCTTACACGTACGTTTTCATGCCTTGTAAATGGATGAACAAAATGGAGACAAAGTCGGAGTCTTAGGCCATTTTTTAAATGAAGACCTAGGCTCGGGCTTGGGCTTTGGTCATATTTATCTTACTCGTTGTAATATCGCAGGCATCTAAAAACAAGTGTTTGGCACCAGTTTCTTGTGGGAATACCCTGTACCTATCAAGCCAACAAACCTTAAAATTCGGAAACAAACCACGACCTGGATTTTCAGGTTTTGTCAGACGGAGACGAAGCCTGAGCCCGAGCCTAAGCCTTCATTTCGAAAACGGCCTTAGCCAAAGCGGGGTTCTGGAAAAGGGCCACGAGTCTTCACTTGACTGATTTGGGGGTGATACTGTACAGTGTGTGGACTGACTTGAAGTTGGCACTCTTTATTATCATTTTTTTTTTAATCCAGCGCTGACAGCGTGTGGTGTTTTCCCCAGGATTTATTATTGAGTCCAGTAGGAAACATTTCCTGGCCAGATTTGGGTCAGGAAGGGATCCCCGGCAAACTCTCGTCGAGACAACCAATCGAGTGGGGGATCGGATCATCGGAGGCACAAAGTGGGAAGAGGCCTGTTGTTGCCAAATTGGCCCAATTTCCTTGATCGCCGGGTCTAAGGAAAATCCTCCCTGTCAAAATACATGTAGTCCACTGGGACAGCCTGGCAGGGCATAAATTGTTTGCTCATTCTCTGTGTGTAATGGCTGTGGTCTAGTCTGTGTTACCAGTCACTATGCACTATGCATTTAGTGGAATGTTTATGACACCACATATATCTCTTCTCTTTCAAGAAGTGTGACTCTGAAAAGAGCCGGTTACTCAACGTTTCGGGCAGTGGACAAACCAGCCCTTTTTCCCACCATGCAAACCTTCAAGTCTTATGCACTATGCATTCATTGAAACAGTGTTAGTGTTAATCATGTACATGTACCAGTATGCATAGACATGCACATGTAAGAATGTCTTTGCTTTAAAAGTGTTTGGGTTCTATTTCATAGACACATGTACATGTACGTGTACTGTACATTCACAGGACATTATAATGGGGTGCATTGCCAGCTAGCACTGAGTAGCGCAACTCATCGAAACAAGTCTTCAGTGAAAACTTGTGATGGAGTTTTTCTCCCCATAAAAGCATCCCTACAGAATGGTCGTACAGAGAATCCTCAACACTATCCTCAGGAAGACCCTATAATAAGTCTGCACAGGCACGTATTACCAGTGTCATCAGTAATGCTCTCCTCCATCATTGAGAAGGAAAAAGCACATTTAGAAGGGGCCATCAAAGTGCTGTCCCCTCTCTGCTGGGTGTACATGTACACTATACATGTACATGTACACTATACATGTACATGTACACTATACATGTACATGTACACTATACATGTACACTATACATGTACATGTACACTATACATGTACATGTACACTATACATGTACATGTACACTATACATGTACACTATACATGTACATGTACACTATACATGTACATGTACATGTATAGTGTACATGTACATGTACACTATACATGTACATGTACATGTACTGTACACTATACATGTACATGTACACTATACATGTACACTATACATGTACATGTACACTATACATGTACATGTACATGTATAGTGTACATGTACATGTACACTATACATGTACATGTACTGTACACTATACATGTACACTATACATGTACATGTACACTATACATGTACATGTACACTATACACGTGTACATGTACACTATACATGTACACTATACATCATGTACACTATACATGTACACTATACATCATGTACACTATATGTACATGTACATGTACATGTACACGTGTACATGTACATGTACGCGTACATGTACACGTACATGTACACGCGTACTGGAATTTGCAAATAACTCAAAAACAGAAAATTTGTTATGGGTAAGAATCAAATTGAAGTGTATACATGTACATGTACATGTAAGGTACATACAGTCCAAATCTCTGCCCTGGAAAATGAATGTGGCTGAAATGGGAGCATTTTAAAAACATCTTTTCTAGTTCGGTTGTTTAGTGCACAAGAACAAAGCAATGTCTCTAGTCTCTACAGGGATACAAAAATGAGTATGTGTGTACATACATGTACTGTACATGTGAACCTTGTTCCGTTAATTTCCTGTACAATGTACATGGGGCTAGTCCTTGGACTGAGATGATGGAGGGAAACAAAACTACTGACCAATTGTAGTTCACCAGAGTCCCAAGAAAACTAAGAATCAAGAAAGCAATGTTGATTGTTCTTATTTTTATTTTCACCAAATACTGATACATGAATTTTTATGTTTTTTGATCCATAGACAAAATGAATCCATCCAAATTTGAATCCATGGGTAAATTCTTTCAATACAAACTTAACAAAAACATCTGACAATGCAATTCACTGATCCAGTAGGCCACGCCCCTTGACAAAATGACCAATCACAGTGCGCGATTTACATGTAAGGTCTGACAAATTGCCGCCATTTTGCCTGACATTTTGTATTTACTACACACTTTCCGTTGTGTTTACTTTTGTTTCGTATGTACCAGGCAATTCCTTTGCAAGTTTTATCCTGAACCATGGTCAAGCGGTGTTTATATTTTCATTGTACATGTACACACAATGTAATTCTGACTCTGGATACTCTGGCAAAGAGAGGAAATAAACATTTTTGGCCTTTTCCAAAACCCAACGGAGAGAAGTGCTTTCGGTGGTTGCGGCCGTGCAGTGGACGCGTACGGCGTATGGGCGATCGTGACACGCTGTGCGCATGTGCGCGTTTGCTTGCTTGGCCATTGTTAGGGTGGGTGTGGCCTACTGGATCGGTGTACATGTACATGGCATATTGTGTTGATATAATCCTCCTCTTCCAACAACACAAGTCCTCTTAACTGCAGTATCTCAGTCGATTAAATACACTCAACAGTCTCAACAACAAAATTGAAAAGGGAAGGGAATAGATCTCAATGAAAGCTTCGGTGGATATATACATGTACATGTTATGTGGACAAGATTGGGAAGCTGTGTACATGTACACTGTATTCTATTCAGGAGTTACGATGGGTTTGGTGAAGTCGACTGCTGGTCCTACAGTGTACTTCTCTAGACTGGTACCACTGTCCTCCATTCAAAGTGCTCATCTTCCGTCTGCATTCTCCTTCCTACCTCTTCGCGCAGGTGAAAGCCGAGACCAAGGCCGTCCAAAGTCCCGAAGCTGAAGAGCTGAAGAGAATACTGGAGCAGCCTGCCTTTGAGGTGAGTGTATTATTAGCTGAGCTCTTTTTTTTTTTTAAATTGGTCATCTCTCACCCTTGAACTTGGCATTAGCAAAGGGGGGGGGACAGAGAATGGCATTGGCCGTTGGAAGGACGAAGGAAGGACAGAATTTGCCAATTTAGCTGAAGGCCGACTGTTGGCAGATTGAGACATCAAGTGAAGAATGAGATTTGAAGGTTTGCATGATGGATGGATTCACCTAGCAGAATGCTTGCGACAACGCCATTAAATCACTTTTGAGATTGATTACATGTACACGTACACATGTACGTGTACATGTACATGTACGTGTACATGTATGTCTCTGAGAAGATTCACAAACTTCACATTTTGCGGGTAGCTCGCCATGTGCTCTGCCCAAAACATTGTGCTACTGGGTCTCCTCAGAGCCACACTTGCTCTCAAAAGCAGTAATGTGCACGGTACCGGTACGTACATGTGTTGTAGGTACCGGTAAACCTCTCCATGTTTGTTCAAGCATGGTTCAGGCTTGCAGGCATCGTAAGACTCCTCAAACTGAATGGTAGCTTGGGCACGAGTCTTCAGGGACTGACTGTTGGCCGTCCGGCCCGTCGTAAAATGAAAGAGTGTCTAGGCCCAGCATCCTGCCACCCACACACCCACCTGTACTTGGAGCTATATTTATCCATTGTGGTGGTTTAAGACTTAAAGGCAGCGGTCTGCTTTTCTGCTAATCAAATGAATTGGGCCAAGTTTTTGTACTAAGTACTGTAGGTCCATCCCCAAACCTTGATCTCAGGCAAGGCGCTATGGACTCTATGAAGTCCAGTAGGGAGTGCTTGCTACAAATGATTCCAAACGTGATGCGTGAAATCCTGTAGGGTCTGCATCCTGAACTCCTTCGTCAAGACACAAGTGTATTTTCAAACAAGGCGGCCAGGGCCAGGGGGGTACATGTACTGTAGCTCCTTGTCCGTTGGCCTTGGATGAGTTAAGCAGCTGGTTTTCTGGGTTGATGTGTGTATTTTTGGATGAGCAGTGGATGGAGGCATGGATCTGTGCTTCGCCATACCATCTGCCCACTTCCTAGCCCTTGGCTTGTTGTGCCTGGGGATGTAATTAATTGTGATGGATTGTGGTAGCTGGTTGGGTACTGCTGGTGCCTGGCCCATAATAGAGCTGACTAAAGGACCATTCACACTGTCCCACCCCCCCCCCCCCACCCCCCCCCAAAAAAAATCTCAATTTTTTGAATCATGATTCAAGCTCCACTTTTTTTGGTGCGTGTGGACGCAATAAATGCGATTATTTGTGTGATTTCAACCACGATTCGGACTTCACTATTAGTGAGACTTTTTCTACATCTAGATCGTATTTATTTGCCACGCATTGCGTGCAACCAAGACTCGACTCTGCCGCCTTCCAGAAGATTGTCCCCTCTAGTTGATACCGTCCTTTGCTGTTGCAATTGGTCCAGTGCAAACACCATGGAGTCAGGAAAGCACCACTCAGCACAGCCCCAGGCCTGCTCCCAGTTATTTTCTTGCCCGTACTAGTAGGCCAGACTCCTCGGATGAATCTAGACCCCTCTCAAGCTTTATATTTAGTGATGACTGCAATTTACAAAGGTCGCTTGGCAAGTTCAAGACTGGAACTGGCACGCAACCCGGAACTCTGCACGCTTGCCCTCCTCTAGCTCACCCAGTCTCGGCAAAGTGTCTCAATCGAAGCCTGGACAGCAGAAAGATTTGACGCCGTTTGAAATTCAAACTCTGGCTTATTGGGGAACTGGGCCCAATGTCACAGAGCTGCTTTAAGCAGCAAAATTTTGCGTCAGCCGAAAAAAGTCACGATTCGCAGGATTACGGTAGTTTGCCAAAACAAACATTCACCTTTGTTTCATGCTGAGTCTAGAGCAGTTGACATCACACCACAATATGGTTTGTAATCCTGTTAAAACGGGGGAAGATGTTTCATGCTTAGCAGATTTTCACGCTTACGCGGCTCTGTGAAATTGGGCCCTGGTGCTGGCAATGCATCCAAATGGTATAGGCCCTATCCTATTGAGCTGAATATCAAGTGTGCGGCACTTTTACCTTAGAGACCCAACAATTGATACGTCTTTAAGACATGCCTTTGTAACCATTTGCTGTTTGTCCCCTTCTTGTTCTGATACAAAAAGAAATGGCAAAAAGATACCAGTACATGGAGTTGATTATTTGGGAAGGCTGTCATCTAAAGGCTGGATAGCTCAGGTGGTAGGAGCACATTATTGAGCTAGAGGTTTCGGGCTCAAGTCCTGGTCCAATCCAATTATTTGATGCCATTTTTGCCAATTTAGGATTAGGATACATGTACATGTACAGCGGAAACAGCCCTAGGTAGTTTTGGTCAGACAAATGAGGTGTATAGATTCCTTGTGCTCAGTGGGGGTACAGCTTATTATACGTAGGCTTGTAGTATGCAGTCATAGCAATCTTGAGGAAATATTTATCACCTACAGAAACTAGAATTCATGCTGTCTCAGGGTCAACTGAAGGACACGGGAGTTGGACAGTTGGTGTACAGCGTGTATGCCTGCACAGTGCACACTACACAGTGGTACATGTACCTTTGCAGCTGCTGGGACCTTCTTGTGCTGGGAGGCCTGGTGTTGTAACACTCAGTAATGGGTGGATGGGGTCATATCTAAACCAGGGCTAGGGCACAGGGCGGGCAGATCACACAAACACCGGTCTCTCACACCGATGCTACCATTAGCTACGGCGCCGTCATCACAGCATTGCAGGCTGATACTCAGGGAAGTGTGTTTGCTCAAAGAATAAGAGATCGCCTCTGTGTTGGGATTCATCCTTTGTGGACTGACAGTACACAACTCTGCAAGCTGACCTGTCAGGTATATGGCAAGTTGGCAACTCTGCCCATGGCAGGAAGTGTGCACAAGTACTGTACGTGTGCTGTATGTGAGTGCATATTAGTGCACATGGCTTCCAGTGGTTTACTGTACTGGCTGACCTGACCTCGCGACTGTCTGGTGTTCTGGGAAGCTTGGGGCAGGTAAGGTTAAGGCGTGGTGAGTCCTTTTTTGGGCTGGGCTGGGCTGGGCTTGGCTGGGCTGGGCTGGGCTGGGCTGGGCTGGGCTGGGCTGGGCTGGGCTGGGCTGGGCTGGGCTGGGCTGGGCTGGGCTGGGCTGGGCTGGGCTGGGCTGGGCTGGGCTGGGCTGGGCTGGGCTGGGCTGGGCTGGGCTGGGCTGGTCTGGGCTGGGCTGGGCTGGGCTGGGCTGGGCTGGGTTTGACCGAGCTGGGTTTGGACTTTGGACATGGCTGGGTTTGACCATCCATGGTTTGATTGTGCTGGGTTTGGCTGGGCTGTGCTTGTTTTGGGCTGGGCTGGGCTGGCTGGGCTGGGCTTGGACGGGCTGGGTTTGACTGTGCTGGGTTTGGCTGGGCTGTGCTTGTTTTGGGCTGGGCTGGGCTGGGCTTGGACAGGCTGGGTTTGACTGTTGGGTTTGGCTGGGCTGTGCTTGTTTTGCGCTGGGCTGGCTGGACTGGGCTAGACTGGGCTAGACTGGACTACTCTAGGCTGGTTTGGGCTGGGCTGGGCTAGGCTTGGCTGGATCCCAGGCCCCTAGACGGTAGGGCAACCTGGCCACTGTATATGTACATCCATGGTGCAGTGGAATGAGTGGATGGATGTGGCCCCAAGTACATGTATGTAGCAGACAGACCTTAGTCTGTCTTTCCTGTACACCCCCCCCTGTCTGGATTAAATTTCACGCGAGGTACAATCTACCTGGAATGGAAGACACATACAGCAAATGTATGTGTACATGTACAGTTGTACATGTACATGTACATGTACTGTAAATATTACACCCCCTCCTCCCCCATACTCCTCCTTCCCTGCCCACCCTACCAACCTTCTCCATGTTGACGAATAGTCCTGTAGACCCATCCCATCACAAAGTGGTAATGCTCTAAAGAAAAAACACCTTTTCTTTCTCAGGTTTACTTTATACCACCAACTATTTGTCCGAGATAGCAGCTTGGTGCCAAGTCTCATAAAGTTTATACCCACTCTTTATTATGTGATAAAAGATTCATTGGAGGCTGATCAATTTTGTACCAAGTAAAGTGAATGGTACAATACCGTATGGAAGATAAACTGGGGGTTTGGTGCTTCAAAGTTTGTGAAAAGAGGAAGATTCTGGACCTTAAATGGAGAATTAGGAGGAACTTTAGTACTGTAGAAGTTTGCAGTTAGTAGTGTAGTTCTTCAATGGCAATTCTGACCTCACGTTGGTACCGTGTATTTTGTTTGCCATTAGTTAACTTTCCATCAACATGGAAACATTTCCTCTGCCTTTGAGAAAGGTCCTGCTAGGATCGAAACGTCAGGCCCACTAAATTTTAAGATTTCCATAAACATGATTGAAATGAGAACTCCTTCCCCCCCAAAAAAAATTAAAATTAAAAATGGGTTTACATTCTGCATGGATATTGCTGGCTGGACTGACAGATCATTGAAAGTTTTAAGAGAAACCAAATCTTAGGCTGTTTACATCTGTCTTGATTAATACCTCAAAGTCTCAAACTTCAAACCTCAAACTGGGACAGCATCACTGGTGGGAGGTACATGTACAGTATGGCAACTGCCATCTCCCCTGATACTAGACATAGTGATAGTAACATTTGACCCCTCTCAGTGACCCACCCTCCAATTCCCTGATACCCCCATTAACTCCTGCACTAGCCGGCCTGGGAATCCCCCACTGCATGCCCTGAAACCCGGGCCATGCCTGAGATACTAACAAGATCCCCTGGGACCGCCAAGATGCTTGACAATCTTGAGGCAAAGTTCATCCAGAGTGTGATGCACCTGAGCTCCAGAGAGGGACTTTACAAGGGCATGACTAATGTGTCTTGGCATTCCCTTCATCACCCAGGCAGATGACCTGTGGATCTCATGGGTATTCTCCCCCTCTCCCCCACCTCCCCCCTCCCTTGAAATGATGCAAATACTCTTAAACCCAAACCGTAGGTAATCCCCAGGTCCATCAAGAATCTGTAAGCAAGGTGAAAACATGGCTTTGCCACCGGCGCTATGCTCTGTGATCTTGCCCTTCAATAGTACATCCAACGGTACATGTATTGCTTGAGTGCGTGACAGTTGAATATTTATTTTCTCGCAGTGTCAAATAATCCAAGGTGAATTACACAAACGATCCCAGTGTGTTTGGTCGAGTGCTTCCTTCTTTGTGTCAGTTTTGATATCCGTTGGTTTGGGCAGGAGCTCATGAATGCTTGACTAGGCACTGGACATGAGGCAGTGCCTGTGAATGAATGGTCCATCTGGCAATTTTCGGAGCGGTGGAAAAATCACCAAAGTTCACTGTCAGGACATGTCCGGATGCGCCGAGTATTTCTCTCTCAGTAGTGGCCTTGTGTCACTTGCTTGCGAAAAAAAAGACAACCACTGATTTGGCAAGGCCGTACTCCATAGGGTACATGTGTGTGTAGGTTCAAGATGTACATTGTACATGTACATGTACATCACTCACTAAGGAGTAACTTTGACAAATTGCTTGGCTTTGAACCCTTCTGTTTCCGTTCTGCGTGCTAGTGTCAAGCTGTTTACTCTCTATATGATGTTTACATGCAGCCAATAGAGACAAAACAAATTAGTTGCAACCAATTGACTGACAAGTGCCCTCTGTTGCCTGCTTGGTATCTTGAAAAAAGGGTCCAGGTATGACCTTTCTATTTGCTTAAAGCCCCTACACAACATTGGTCGAAGTCAAAGAATAGCATCCATACGATGTTTGATCCAACATACACATGTAGGCATGAAATAGCACACATGTGAACATTTCATCTCGGTCCTCCAACCGAGTCTCGAGAAAATTGTGAAAACCGCTTCATTTGTTTCGCGAAAATGCAGCATTCAACGCCGTACTGTTCTGAAAAATAGTTTAGATCTCGGTGAGACATAAACGATTTCTTTCACTCTTTTCTTCCAAAATACAACATTTTAGGCAGAAATATTTCAGTGCTAGGTTTCTATTGTAACCATCTTCAAACTGTATACATAAGTTTCATGTAAATCTGTGAACATTTCTGTTTTTCGATCTTACCAATGTTGTGTTGGGGCTTTAAACCCGCGTTTCCACTGGACTAAAATCTAACCGAGACAATGGTTGAATTTCTAATGGTCAAATTTGACCATTGTTCCCACTTGGACTTTTGAGTCAATAAAATGGCTCATGAGTGTCAGTGGGATGTATGTACACAACGTACATGTAAATGTACATGTACGTGTGTACATGTACATTTACATGTACAGTGTGTACATGTATGTACATGTAGCTCTCGACACGAAGCAGACGCTGTGCACAGTGCATGTACGTGTTACGTCATAGGCCGGATGTGGTTTTTTACCGAGTCCCGTTTTACTGAGTGGTGCGTTTCCACTGGACTAATCGGCTCAGTTAAACTTACCTGGTCACTCTTACTGGGCAGAGGTTGGCCGGTAAAAGTCACCATTCGGCATGTTAAAGTAACCGAGAGGAAATTTAGCTGGGCCGTTTCCACTGGACTTAAAATGGTAAAAGTAACCATCGTCTCAGTTACTATACCTTCAAGGGTTTGAGGTTGTTTTTTTTATGATAGGCAGCAGGATTCAAATCTGGAAACCTGATCTATAATTATAGAAGTGGTTGCCATTTGGGAAGTAGGTGGGTGCATGTTAATCCCCCCCATCACCCACTGTATCAAGGAACCATGTTTGACGGTCTCAACAAGGCAAGGATATTATGGGGGCCAGCGGGCGCCAGTCAGCCCACTCCCAAGTTATCTTGATGGGACCTTGGGTGGGACAGACTAGTTTTAGGCACTAGGCTTGAGAGCAGAGCACTGACTGGATCGGATCGGTGCAGATTGCTGCCTTGTCTCACGCTGCCCGCCATGGTGTAATCAACAACAGGATATGTCTCCTTAGATCTCACAACCCAACCTCCAAATAAATATGGGAGGATCATTTGACACAGATGTCAGCCTATTATTGGGAGAAAGGGGGGAGGGTTATTACTAGTATCAGGAAGGGCTGTCAACCACTATTGCACGCCTGCTTCTGGTTCAGAGTGGCAGCTGCAGAGATGGAACTAGCCACTGAGTTATTGGCTGTGAACCTTTTGACATCATGGGCCTGAGGACCATTCAGCCATTCAGCCAGACCCCTTCCTGCTCACACAGTGCATACAGATCTTGGTAGATACAGATCTTGAATGTTGAATTGTTGATACTAATGCATAAAGTATCAAGCCCGATAAATATGTATCTTGAAAGTGTTCTCGGATTTTGTTGTGGTCACCATGTTGACAAAGTAAAACAAAATCCTTGCTTAGCCGTTAACAAGCATCTGAGTCCCGGAAATGTCAGTTGTACATGTGTATGTTGTCGCTCAGCAAAGATTGTCACATTCTTGTATCACACCTCATGCCTGTGGTTAAGGCATTCTATCCTTCCTGGGGGGGGGGGAATGAAGAGAGAGGGTTTTGGTGATAATTTTAGCCCCATTGTGCGGTTATGAGTCATAGCCCTGTATACCCAGAAGGCCCCAGAATGCTAAAAAAAAAAAAAAAAAAAAAAAAAAGGGGGAGTGGGAGGGTGCGTCCCAACTGACAAAAGGCGACAACAATTGGGAGACCGCCATTGCCCAGGGTTCGTTGGGTAGAGGGGGCTCACTCATTGCCCAAAAAGGAGGCGCCTCTCGTTTGGAACGCACGGATATACCCTCTCCGATGCAGGCCTACTAACAAGTTAACTCTCCAGAAGCAATTTCTATCGTTTGTCACTCAGATGCTGCATTTTGAATGCCCCTATTGGATGAGTGTAGAAAGTTTGCAATCCCAGAGTAGGAAAGCTTGCGGTGTGACACCGTGTACACTGCATGCTCCGTATGTAATATAATTATGAGTTTAGCTCATATGGTGTCACCACAAGCATTCTACCGTACTCCTGTGTCTATGTTTGTATAAATGCTCTCACATCACAAGAAAGGATTTGCATGTACAAGTTTTAAAATTTGGTGGGCCTGACGTTTCGATCCTAGCAGGACCTTTCTCTGCCTTTGAGAAAGGTCCTGCTAGGAACGAAACGTCAGGCCCACTAAATTTTAAGATTTACATTTTGGTAATTTTAGTCAGTAAGCAGTTTGCAACATTTTTGTATAATCACCTCGTGTATGTAAGTTGTTACATACTTGAGGCTTTTTGTACTTTTGTTTTTGAGTTTTCCTACATGTACTTGTCCTTTCCGCGTGTCTTCAATGCTTTGTGTCTGTTTTTTTTCTCCCCCGTGCCTCTTCAGTCGCTGCTGTCAGCCCATGACAGGATTGCCTCGCGGGACCCGACGGTCATGCTGGGACCCGAGGATATGGCCGAGGATCAGGACACGGAGATGATGGAGGAGGACTCTGTGCGGATTGTGCGCATCGACAAGTCCAATGAACCTCTGGTGAGCAAGCGCCTCTGGCCTGACTGCGTGCACACCAGAGCCGCATATCGTGTCGAGCCAAACGGAGCGGTCTTCACTTTGAGCCGAAGGAGGTCTTTGGAGTTTGATTCTGAAATGTTCCCGTCAGTGTTGCATTTAGACAGACCTTCCGATACGGTGCCATCCCTCGGTCCATAGATTGTAACTCGGAATGTTATGGTCACTTAAGAACACTCTGGTTTACAAAACCAAAGAAGGGACCTTAACGTAAAAGTTATAGGTAAGGAGAAAGGTGATCGAAGTATCATTGCTGGTAGCGACGTTTCAGTTGCTGGAACTGCTAATCTTCATCAGGCAAGTGAAGAATGTGAGCTGCGGCGTCTGTTTATATCCGCTTCACCGGTTACTATGTGCCGGTTTGCGGACGTCGTAGCGGTGACCGTGCGGTTTGGCGCGCGGCTCTGGCGTCCTCTACCGAGTCTGCCCGTGGTGGGATGATGGTAGTAGTGTCGGATGGTGGGGACCAGAAACCGTGGATGTCAGTACCGCTGTCCCGGTTGAGGTTGTTGTGGCAGAGGCGGATGTGGATGGCCTCCTTGATGCGCCTGGTGTACCAGTGTTGCTCACGGTCGATACACCGCACATTGTCCCAATTGGGGCGGTGACCAGCTCCCCAAGCGTGCTCGGCTACCGCCGATCCGTCCGCACGGGAGAGTCTCACGTCGCGCTGATGCTCTTTGATCCTCTCACCGATGGGCCTGCCGGTTTCGCCAGTTATACCCAATAATTAACCTAGCAAAAGTGTCAAGTAATAAACAAATTGAAATTGACCACACAGCTTTGACCATTCCTCCATCTGTCATTTTCAGTGAAGCATGCATGCATCTCCCCCCTTTTTTAAAATTTTGGGATGTGCCTACACGTAACTGACCTCTGTTTTTGCTCTGGGCAGGGAGCAACCATTCTGAATGACGGGGAGGACATCCTGATTGGCCGCATCATCAAGGGAGGCATGGCAGAGAGGAGTGGCTTGCTGCACGAGGGCGACATCATCCTGCAGATAAACGGCAACGACGTCCGCGGCAAGTCCGTCAACGAAATCTGCGACTTTATGGTGCGTTGCTGACCAAGAAGAAAAGCCACACATTAATGCTATGCAGACAAACTCCACACATAAATGATATCCTAACAAACTCCACAAACAAATGCTATCCTAACAAACTCCACACACAAATGATATCCTAACAGACTCCACACACACAAATGCTATCCTAACAGACTCCACAGACAAATGCTATCCTCACAAACTCCACACACATCAATGCTATCCTCACAAACTCCACACACATCAATGCTATCCTAACAAACTCCACACACAAACTTGCTATTCAAACAAACTCCACACACATCAATGCTATTCAAACAAAAAGTCATGCAGAGAAATGTAGCTAACTGCTTATTGATTTAGACGACCCAAATACAAATCCCCAAAATGCAGAGGGCCTGACGTTTCAATCCTAGCAGGAACGCCCCTGAGAAAGGTGGAGTATAGAATCTAGTACAGTGGGACATATTAGGAATCATAGCGCTCCACAAAATAACAAACTCATACTAAAATGTCACTAATTGCTTTAATACTGACTTGAATTTGAAAGGAACAAAACATTTCTTTAAAACAGCCGGGTGTATTAATTTTAATGGAAGCTTTCTCACAGGCATTCTGTCTCTCCTGTGAGAAGGGAAGTGTGTCTTTGACAATGGGAATCAGGACAATGCTTCATTGCAGTGATTGTTATGACTTCTGTCTCCTTCCCCTCCCCCTTTGGTTTCGCAGAGCACACTGTCAGGCACGCTCACCTTCCTGATGGTTCCTAGCAAGAAGCAGCCTGTCCTCAACCAGATACCCAGAGATAATTCCCTGGTAAGTCCCACTCCTCCCTTCACCTGCATGTAGTTGAGTGTAAGCTGTGCTCAACAAGCTGTTGACCCTCTCCCTCTGCCTCTGCCTCTGCCTCTGCCTCTGCCTCTGCCTCTGCCTCTCCCTCTGCCTCTGCCTCTGCCTCTGCCTCTGCCCCTGCCTCTGCCTCTGCCTCTCCCTCTCCCTCTCCCTCTCCCTCTGCCTCTGCCTCTCCCTCTGCCTCTCCCTCTCCCTCTCCCTCTCCCTAGGTTTGCATGTTGTACAAAGCAGTATCACAACAAATCTTCCATTACATACACATCTTTCTCTTCTCTTCTCTTTCTCTCCCTCCCTGCCCCTCTTTCTGTCTGTCTACCTGTCTACCTGTCTGTCTGTCAGTCTGTCTGTCTGTCTCTCTCTCTCTCTCTCTCTCTCTCTCTCTATTAATATATCTGTTTCTGTTTCTTTCCTCACCTTTTTTCAACAATTGTTTGCATTCAATGATTACCAATGGTTGCTTCAACCTCAATCCGTATACAGATTCACATGAGGGCACACTTTGACTACGACCCAGAGGACGACATGTACATTCCGTGCCGGGAGCTGGGGCTGTCCTTCCACAAGGGCGACATTCTGCACATCATTGCCCAAGACGACGCCAACTGGTGGCAGGCCTACCGCGAGGGAGAGGAGGACCAGACACTGGCCGGCCTCATACCCAGCAGGACCTTCCAACAGCAGTAGGTTCACCCTGTCCCCTCGGGTAGACTTGTACGACCTCGGCCAGTTTCAAGCTGGCCCGTTCGGCCTGTTGGAATCAAAATTCAACCCACTGCAAAACGAAAGCCAACTGAAGATTTAACAGCTTACTTAAGATTCAAGTCTGTTGGCATGACTGTTTGCTTGAAAAAAATATAAAAAATTTTTAAGAAAATCTCAAAAGTTTAGAGGGCCTGACGTTTCGATCCTAGCAGGACCTTTCTCAACGTCGGGCCCTCTAACTTTTGACATTGATGTATTGCTGGCCAGTTTAGTCAGTGAGCAGTTTGCAACAGTTTATTATGTTGACTTCATGAACCAAAAAGAAAATAGATAGAGTAGAACCTCGTTCACCTGACAAGACTCGAGTGAAAGGTCTGTGTGTGCTTTGTCTTAAGAACTCGGCGCTCAAATGGTAAAGTATTTGCTTGTAAAAAAAAGAAAGAAGTCAGTCTAAGCTTGGTTTGGTCATGTCTGATTCCAGTCATTAACCCATGGGCTCGTTGTAGTTTTAGGCCAAGCGGTCCAGTCCGAATGGCAGGCACTTCGTCTCATTATCGTCAAAGGGTTGGGCACCCAGGCCTATGCGTAAAGTACGAGCAGTGTCAGCCCGAGTTTCCAAGTCTTTCCCCCCCCCCCCCAAAAAAAAAAATAATAATAATAATAATTAGTTTGAAGAACTATGAGACAATGACATTCTGATTCTTTTTGGAAAAATAAGTTGTTACTGGAGCCCTTTTTTGATTGACTCTCTCTAATGCCTCCTCTGTCCCTCTCTCTTTCTCCCAAGACGAGAAGCCATGAAGCAGACCATGCCTGACGACGAGGAGCCCAAGAAGAAACTCTTATGTGGCGGCAAATCAAAGAAGAAGAAGAAAAAGAAGAAGCTGTACAACGCCAATGCAAACGGTACGGCCTTGTGTCCAATCCATACAGACTGGCATTGAAGGGTGTCCTAAGGATTCCTCAGCCTTAAGGTCCATTCCCACAACAGAGTTAATCGCGATTTGAATCGCGATTCAAAAACCGGGGTTTTTTTTGGGGGGGGGAGGGGGGGGGGGGTCGTGTCCCCACAGGCCAAGAAATCTTGTCACCAAAAATCGCGAGCCGATTGTGGTTGGCAGTTATGGTCAAATGGTGGGTGTGTCCTTGAGGGCGGCCCATGCAGGGAGACGTATAAACAAGCACGGCACTTCCTGTCAGTCAGAGCGTGAGCGGTGCATTGTGGGATTAAAAAGAAGGTGCGATTCCACAGAGCGTTCCCACACACATTGCGTCTCAAATAAACGCGGTTATTTGAAAAAGTCTCACTCGTAGTGGAGTCCAAATCGCTTTTCAAATCCCACTCATAATCGCGTTTATTGTGTCCACACACACACACACACACACACACCCTTACACGCGTATACTTGTGGGGTATTTCCTTTGTTCTCGTGTGCTAAAAAAATACTCCCAGAAGGGCCTAATTCAAATCGCTCCCTTTCGAACCAGAATCACTTTCCTAGGATGAAATCTCTAGCGAACGTCCCTTATATGATATAGTTCTGTTTGCGACGGATAAACATACCTCGGAAATTCCTCCTTTTTGAGTTAATTCCAAATAATTAGTTTCGTGAAAACCTTATGGGGTACCAAGAATGTACCCCACAAGGAGCGGGCCCATTGTTCTGAGTACCCACCCATTGTTCCAGTGCCCCACAACCCACCTTACATAAGCCCATCCACACACACACACACACACACACACAAAAAGTGGAGTGTGAATAGCGATCCAAATGATCACGTTTATTCAGTGTAGTGGAAATGGCCCTATAATTTCTCTCTCTTTTTTTCCTCAACCTCATCAGACCAGAGCAGCGAGGAGATTCTGACCTACGAGGAGGTGGGACTGTACGCTCCCGGTGCAGACAAGAAGAGGCCAGTGGTGCTGATCGGGCCGCCCAAGGTGGGCAGGCACGAGCTGCGGCAGCGGCTACTGGAATCCAATCTGGAGATCTTTGCGGCAGCTGTGCCCCGTGAGTTGGACCTTTTTTCTCTTCCCTCTCCCTCTGCCCTAAGCTCGTAGCCTTCCAATAGGGGTTTGAACCAACTTGCACAGAGTCAGTAGCATACATGTTAAAAAAAAAAAATCCTTGGTGGGAGGGCTCCATTGCTGTGCCAAGAATGAAAAAGAATAAAGTGAAGTATTGGTTGATGGTGGAGAGATAATGGGGGAAAATGCTCATATCCACTCAAATTAAGATCTATAGAGAAATTTCAATTCACATGTGGAATAGAAATAGAACTGCAGCCTGGGTCACAGTCTGCTATAATCTGCTCCTCTCTCTTGGACTTTTGGCAATCTCACGGAGGTTCCAGTAGCTGACATTGATTTAACCCGCCCTCCCTCCATCCCACAGACACGAGTAGACCAAAGAAGGACCATGAGGTGCACGGGGTGGATTACTTCTTCACCACCAGGCAGCGCTTTGAGCAGGACATCCTGGCCGAGAAGTTTGTGGAGCACGGGGAGTACGAGAAGAATGTCTACGGCACCAGTCTGGAGGCCATCCGCAGCGTGGTGGACGAGGGCAAGACCTGTGTGCTGAACCTGCATCCACAGGTGAGGGTCTGTCTGGAAGAGGGAGAGGATGGAAGGGAGGGGAGGGGAAGGAAAGGGAGGGAAGGAGCGATAAGGGAAGGGAAGGGAAGGGAAGGGGAGGGGAAGGGAAGGGGAGGGAAGGGAAGGGAAGGGAGGGAAGGGAATGGAAGGGGAGGGAAGGAGAGATAAGGGAAGGGAATGTAAGGGAAGGGGAGATAAGGGAAAGGGAGGGGAAGGGGAGATAAGGGAAAGGGAGGGAAGGGGAGATAAGGGAAGGGAAGGGAGGGAAGGGAATGGAAGGGGAGGGAAGGAGAGATAAGGGAAGGGAATGTAAGGGAAGGGGAGATAAGGGAAAGGGAGGGGAAGGGGAGATAAGGGAAAGGGAGGGAAGGGGAGATAAGGGAAGGGAAGGGAGGGAAGGGAATGGAAGGGGAGGGAAGGAGAGATAAGGGAAGGGAATGTAAGGGAAGGGGAGATAAGGGAAAGGGAGGGGAAGGGGAGATAAGGGAAAGGGAGGGAAGGGGAGATAAGGGAAGGGAAGGGAGGGAAGGGAATGGAAGGGGAGGGAAGGAGAGATAAGGGAAGGGAATGTAAGGGAAGGGGAGATAAGGGAAAGGGAGGGGAAGGGGAGATAAGGGAAAGGGAGGGAAGGGGAGATAAGGGAAGGGAAGGGAGGGAAGGGAATGGAAGGGGAGGGAAGGAGAGATAAGGGAAGGGAATGTAAGGGAAGGGGAGATAAGGGAAGGGAAGGTAAGGGAAGGGGAGATAAGGGAAAGGAAGGGAAGGGGAGATAAGGGAAAGGGAGGGAAGGGAAGGGAAGGAGAGATAAGGGAAGGGAGATAAGGGAAGGGAAGGGGAGGGGAGGAGAGGGAAGGAAGGAAAGGAAAGGAAAGAAAAGGGATTTGAAAGGAAGAGAAGGGGAGATAAGAGAAAGGGAGGGAAGGGGAGATAAGGGAAAGGGAGGGAAGGGAAGGGAAGGAGAGATAAAGGAAGGGGAGATAAGGGAAGGGAAGGGGAGAGGAGGAGAGGGAAGGAAGGAAAGGAAAGGAAAGGAAAGAAAAGGGATTTGAAAGGAAGAGAAGGGGAGATAAGAGAAAGGGAGGGAAGGGAAAGGAAGGAGAGATAAGGGAAGGGGAGATAAGGGAAGGGAAGGGAAGGGAAGGGAAGGGAAGGGAAGGGAAGGTAAGGTAAGGTAAGGTAAGGGAAGGGGAGAAAGAAAAGGGAAGGGAAGGGGAGATAAGGGAAGGGAAGGTAAGGGAAGGTAACGGAAGATGAGATAAGGGAAGAGAAGGTAAGGGAAGGTAAGGGAAGGGGAGATAAGGGAAGGGATGGTAAGGGAAGGTAACGGAAGATGAGATAAGGGAAGAGAAGGTAAGGTAAGGGAAGGGGAGATAAGGGAAGGGAAGGGAAGGGGAAGGGGAGATAAGAGAAGGTAAGGTAAGGGAAGGGAAGGGAAGATAAGGGAAGGTAAAGGAAGGGGAGGGGAGGATCATGAGCAGCAGAAGTACAGATGGCGCCACTACTTGGTCTGTGAAAGGTTTGCTGTACCAAAAAGTGGAAAAAAGATAGTGACTAGTTGACTATTTGGGAATGCCACCATCTAAGGGCAGGATACAGGTAGTTCAGGTGGTAGGAGTGGTGGAACACAAAACCTCAAGGTCTCGGGTTCAAGTCGCAGTCAAGTCAAAAATGTCTTTGCCTTTTTTTCAAATTGCTCAAAAGTTCCCAGTCAGTCTTTCCTTTATTTTGTAAAAACAAAAAAGGTGATATTTCTGAAGTAACTGTTGTATCTTAATTAAGGAATGCAGTCTAGAACGCACAATATCTAGACAATAAATGCCAGTGCGGTAGAAAGAAATGGAACTGAAGTGTGTATGGGGAGTGGCACCACTAGCATGTTTGACCCAGAAATGCCCCAGTCGTCCTAAAACAACTAACCACCATCGTTAACATCATACGTAATGTAGACGGGTTGTAGTGGGTTAGGCCAATGCTGGAGCTGGACCTCAGGAGGACTAGCCCATGTACCTCCATAGCTTCCTTCTCTGGATGGCTTTGATATTCATCAATCGCGTCCGAACTCCGGACTGATTATAGTATTAACTTCCGGTAGTTGTCTGATTCCAGACCAGCCCACTAACCCAGCACTGTCTGGTTTTTCTCTCTCTCTTTCTCTCTCTCTCTCTCTCTACATTATACCCGTCCTGTCGTTCCAGGCTGCAGAGTTCAAGCATGGCATGCGAAAATCCAGAAACTTCCTAAGGGTGTGTTGTGAGAGCTCATTAATATTCAAGGGGGTTTGGCCACGCTTTGCATCCTAATCATTTGCATATGCACCAGCCTCTCATTAATTGTCTTCATTTCTACCCATCATGTAGAGAGCCCTCTTTTCTTTTGCACCGAGTGACGTGCTAAGTTGATGGTGGTACTAGTTTGAATGTCCTAGCCTTGTTTGCTGAATGATGTAGCCTTTGGCAGTGCATTGCTTGTCACACTCTTGTGGCTGTCTGATCTCTCTGTGCTTTGTCATGGCAGTTTTACCATTCTCCGCTCTGATTGAGCTCTGCCAATCCTTTTAAATATGCGGGGCCTCTGAATTCTTCTGGGCGCAGGGGAGAAATGGACCTGTCAAAAGCAGCCTGGCGCATCAACGCTTCCAGTTAAGACTCTGGTTGGGTTGGGTTGGCCTGACCCGACCCGACCTGACCTGACCCGACCTGTGCTGGACAGGTTTGCTTTGTCACAGCCTTGTTGCAGCCCAGATCTTTTCTTTTCTTTTCATGGACATTGCAATCCTCAAACCTTATTTGCCCAACCCTTCTGACAAGATCGTAATCATGTCATGTCCTCATCAACTACGTGTATGCCAACATGTTCCCTGCATGCCGCACAGTACCTCAATAGCTCCCCATCCTCACTGCTCCTCCGCTGCCCCCTGAATACCACCAACTTCCCCAAATGCGTTGGTTAGCTCCCAGTGGCCCAAGTGCCCCTACTACCCCCCCACTGACCAACACTACCATTACCAACCATTGCCGCGACTGTTCCTCAACTTCCTCAATGCTGCACAAACTGCCCCACCTGGACCCAACTGCCCCCAACTGCCCCACATGGACTCAACTGCCCCACCTGGACCCAACTGGACCCAACTGCCCCACCTGGACTCAACTGCCCCCAACTGCCCCACATGGACTCAACTGCCCCCAACTGCCCCCAACTGCCCCCAACTGCCCCACCTGGACCCAACTGCCCCCAACTGCCCCCAACTGCCCCACCTGGACTCAACTGCCCCCAACTGCCCCACCTGGACCCAACTGCCCCCAACTGCCCCACCTGGACCCAACTGCCCCCAACTGCCCCACCTGGACTCAACTGCCCCCAACTGCCCCACCTGGACTCAACTGCCCCCAACTGCCCCACCTGGACCCAACTGCCCCCAACTGCCCCCAACTGCCCCACCTGGGCCCAACTGCCCCCAACTGCCCCCAACTGCCCCCAACTGCCCCACCTGGACCCAACTGCCCCCAACTGCCCCACCTGGACTCAACTGCCCCCAACTGCCCCACCTGGACTCAACTGCCCCCAACTGCCCCCAACTGCCCCACCTGGACCCAACTGCCCCACCTGGACTCAACTGCCCCCAACTGCCCCACCTGGACTCAACTGCCCCCAACTGCCCCACCTGGACTCAACTGCCCCCAACTGCCCCACCTGGACCCAACTGCCCCCAACTGCCCCCAACTGCCCCACCTGGGCCCAACTGCCCCCAACTGCCCCCAACTGCCCCACCTGGACCCAACTGCCCCCAACTGCCCCACCTGGACCCAACTGCCCCCAACTGCCCCACCTGGACCCAACTGCCCCCAACTGCCCCACCTGGACTCAACTGCCCCCAACTGCCCCACCTGGACTCAACTGCCCCCAACTGCCCCACCTGGGCCCAACTGCCCCCAACTGCCCCACCTGGACTCAACTGCCCCCAACTGCCCCACCTGGACTCAACTGCCCCAACTGCCCCACCTGGACTCAACTGCCCCCAACTGCCCCACCTGGACTCAACTGCCCCCAACTGCCCCACCTGGACCCAACTGCCCCCAACTGCCCCACCTGGACTCAACTGCCCCCAACTGCCCCACCTGGACTCAACTGCCCCCATGTGCCCCCAACTACCCCCAACTGCCCCACCTGGACTCAACTGCCCCCAACTGCCCCACCTGGACCCAACTGCCCCCATGTGCCCCCAACTACCCCCAACTGCCCCACCTGGTCCCAACTGCACCCAACTGACTCACCTGGACCCAACTGCACCCAACTGCCCCCACCTGGACCCAACTGCACCCAACTGACCCACCTGGACCCAACTGCCCCCAACTGCCCCAAACTGCCCCCAACTGCCCCCAACTGCCCCACTTGGACCCAACTGCCCCAACTGCACCCAACTGCCCCACCTGGACCCAACTGCCCCCAACTGCCCCCAACTGCCCCAACTGCCCCAACTGCCCCAACTGCCCCAACTGCACCCAACTGCCCCACCTGGACCCAACTGCCCCAAACTGTCCCAAACTGCCCCAAACTGCCCCCAACTGCCCCAACTGGCCCCAACTGGCCCCAACTGCCCCAACTGTCCCAACTGTCCCAACTGCCCCCAACTGCCCCACCTGGACCCAACTGCCCCCAACTTCTCCCAACTTGCCTCAACCGGGCCTCAGCTACATGCACATGAATGCCCTGAATGCTGAATGGCTGCTTATACATCCCTGCATCTCTGCCTACATTGTTTAGACTTATCCCTGCATACCATTGCATTGCCCACCCTCTCCTGATCAATTTGGGTTGGATTGCTTGTTGCCCTGGATACCATTCACCATGGGTACCAGTGACTCCCAGGCAGAGATTTGTGTTGAACACTGTGCAAGATGTGATGTTTTGTTTTGTTTCTGCAGTGGCTTTTTTTTCTTTTCACTTTCACAATTGATTTGAAATCGTATCATAGTCTTCAAAATGTAGACTGACTTGCCAGTTTGTACTCTGCACTGAATCTGCAAATGCTGATCACAGCAGCTTCCTTACTTCTGTCACTCCAGTCTGTGCTGAATATGCGAAGACGCTGCAAAATGTGCTGGGCCAAATGACCTCTGGGAGTGACACCCTGAGCAGCTTGACTGCATGCCTCATCTCTGAGATTGCTTGAGAGAATGATCAATCTGTCAGATTGTGTTCGTGTGTGCTCCTTTGCTTTACTTTGTACCTCCTGTAACAACCGCGGTACTGATTCAAGTTGTTCTAGACAACCTACATGTTACTTTTGTGCCCTGTCCCTGTGAAGTGCTGTGATGTGTGCTGTGCTTGACACAATGTTTCCTCTGGCTCAATTAGACCTTTGTTGTTGTCGTTGTTTTGCTTGGATTACCTTCTTGCTCTCTGCTCTTGCTCCCGTGCCCGGTGTGGAGCAGTCCCTGAAGGTCCTCAAGAACTCCGACCTGAGGCCGTACTTCATCTTCATCTGTCCGCCCTCCCTGGACCGCCTGCGCCAGCAGAGGACAGAAGCAGGAGATCTCTTGAAGGTATGCGACCGTCCAAAGAGCTCCCTCGCCTCTGCCCCCCTCCCCCTGTCCATCTTGAGGCTTTGAAGCAATCTCAACCGGCGTTCCACCTTCCCATGCGTCGGCTAATCCCCACCCATTTCGAAAAGCGTGGAATCGATGCCTTCGGCAGTACAGAATCATACTGAAATATGTTTTGACGAGTGATCCAAGTGTTTTGTCTGTTTGCGTCAAGGAGAATGTGATTCATTTGAGGGTTTGCCCTGCTCGACGTAATAATCACTGAATGCCCAGTGCTTTGCGTGCTGCCTGATGGAAATATTTCAGGCAGCTCCTGCTTTCTAGTGCAGACGCCGTGACCACTTGACCACCGAGCTGGTCGAGGTCGTGCGGCGGATTTGAATGTAAAATAAAAATAATAATAATAGGATTTAGTAGAATGCCATTCCATCTCGATCATGGCGCTAAGCAACACAAGATAATTAGAAACGTAGACATATCAAATGGACACAGGTAGGTTTTCATGTGCTTTGTAAACGACGAAATGGTGTCCAGCGATGTGATGTTGGTGGGTAGAGTGTTCCAAACGTTCGGGCCGGCAATTGCGAAGGCTTTGTCTGTGCGGCGGGATAGCACGTCATCTCTTTCTTCCCTTCCCCTCCCCTCTACCTTGCAGGAGGAGGAGCTGAGAGAGATCATTGAGACAGGCCGCACCATGGAGGACAGCTATGGCCACTACTTTGACTACGTCATCATCCACTACGACCACGACCGGGCCTTTGCCGAGCTCCTGCAGGAGATTGACAGAATACAGGAGCAACCGCAGTGGGTGCCTCTCACCTGGCTCAACAGCTAGGACAGGCCAGAAAGCAGCGGGCAAAGATTCACGTACTCTTTCTCTCTTCCTTTCCTTCGGAAAGAATTTTGATAATGGCCAAGTCATTTTTTTTCAAGAGCTCCCATTTGACTTTCTGTATTTAACCCCCTTCCCCCTCATAAAAAAAAAACAACCAAAGGAAATAGAAATTGACTGGGAATGTAAATAATTCATGAAAATGGTGAAGAGAATTTGAATGAGATTAACCCGGGCCTTAGGTCTAAGTGGCCACTAGAGGGCGGCTTTTTTCTTACCATAACTGTCAGTCATACCCAAGTCTGGTTGCCCCGCCTCCCTCTTGCTCCCTTGCACATTGGGAAGCGAGTAAAGCCTAAAATAGTTGCTCTCCTGAAACAGTTTTGGCGGGGAAAGCGGGCATGTGGGGAAGGAGGTTCAGCGTTTGCCTGATGTGGGCAAGAGAAGGAAAGGAAGAAAGAAAGAATCCACACAGAATGTTTTCAGTGTGAAAGATTGTAGGAAGACAAAGCCAAAATCATAAGTGCCGAAAAACGTCTTCCAATCTTAGTGCTGTGAATTTTTTTAATTTGTTACTTATACGGTATGTGAAGAAATGAAAGCAGTGTCATATGTACTACTTTTCGCTGCTGGTTTTTATTTGACACCCAGAAGGACGCTTTAGTTGTTTTTGTTTTTCTTTTTGTCCTAAGCAATGGACAATGATCAACACACTTCATCTTTAAAAGCAACCAATCCAACGGTTTACTTCATCAAGCTTGATCACTACATGCCGGGTACCTGGAACCGGGTACACAGAGCTACAATGTAATGTCTGCAGCTCTGGGGTTACCGGTTACCGGTCAAAAGCTGCGTGGTGGCACTGTGGTCCTCTGAATGGCACCAGTGTTGCACAAGCTACATGTATGTGGATGTGTCAAGACAGTTGTGCTAGTTTAGCCTACCGTATGAATACTAACAACTTTATGAATGGCACATGAAGACCAGCCTTTTGGGAAGAGTGCATAATAGGTTCCATAGCAACAACCGATTCATCGGTTGCATCAGATGAAGCAGTTGAAGTAATTGATCAGATGCTTCTGGTGAAGCAGTTGTTGCTATGAACACGTATGCACTCTTTCCCAAACTGGTTTAGTCCAACTGGTTTAGTGCCAACCTCAAGTTGTTATCATTCAAGCTGTGTAGAGTAACAAACTCCAGGGCTGTCACCATGACTGAATGCCTTTGTCATGGGGCCCAAAACATTGGCTCTTGTACTGGGCACCACAGTGTGCTTTATAGTTGAAGATTCAAACACCAGTGTTGGATTTCACAAAACGGTGCGATGCACCGTAACTCAACTTATGACAGATAACCCATCGTAACTTGAACTTGGCTGTATGGTTTATGTACATCGCTCATTGTCTTGCAATTGATGGTATATGTACATACATGTATGTCAGTCTCAATGAGTTTAATGAAACCAAGCACAGGTCTTCTGACTAAAGATTTCTGCATGTCAGGTCAAGTTCGGCCACACCATAATTTGCGTTACTCTCAGATAACTTGTGTACAGATAGAAGTTTTGTTGCCCTCCATGTTCACAATTTCCCGGGCATTTCAGTTAATCAAGCCTGTATGAATTCTGTAGTCACCAAATAATGAGTATACAGTATCCATTTTCATTTGTTTTGTTTTAAAGTCATTTCTTGAATTTGCCTCCAATAAATTGAGTGATTGAGGCGTGGCAGTCTGTCAACTTATTCAGTTTTGGTGTTACATTATGTTACCTTTTAACAAAGAAAAGATGATATCAAGTGTCAATAGTAATTTTTATTTAATAAACAGTAACCAATTTATTGTGTACATATAAAACTAAACAAAGGGCCCATTGATTTAAATTATTTGCAACTCATGTTTTATTATGTTTTTTTTATTATTATTTTGCTTAAAAAAAAATTACAGATTTTGTTTCAGTCAAAAGTTGTAATTTTGGGATCCCACCTTCTTATTATTTTTTTTTTTCTTCAAATTTTGCTCAGGTATTTTACAGTTTTTCTTTCACCAAACTGATAAAACAGGGACGAAATACTTGAAGTCAGAGGATACCTCTGTGGCATGAGCAGAAACTAAACAGAGTGTGGTTTTAAAGGTATTCTTTCATTGTTGTCTGATCATGGTTTGGTCCGAGAGGAAAAGGTCAGACGGGTTTTTCTGCGTTCCGTTTCAGACGCGTGTACAATTGAAGAAATATCACATAATTATGGGGTCATGATGGTGCCAGGCTATGTAAGTAATCGTATGTACTCTTCCAGTGCCTTACTAATGTATTAGTGCATGTATCAAACCAACATTTAGCTTTATTTCTTGCGGCCACTATTGGGGGGGGGGACCAAAGCAAAAATCATTGGTTTTGTAGACTTGGCAGGGGTGTCTGTTGCCAAGACGATGTTGCCAAATTGGTAGATCTGTAAATACTCATGGTTTAGAACGCAGTTTGATTTACGTTCAAAGTTCCCCGTTTCATTTGTGCATAGCATTCTAGTGTCTTGGATTGCTGTTCGGTTGAAATCCCTTTGTCGATTCCCTGACCACAATGCCACCTTTCTGTACCTCGGGGCTGGCGGTCGATTTGTTGGAAGACACCCGCTGCTCAGCTGTGTGATCTAAGGTGGAGTCATCTGCGGAGTCCGTACCATTCCTGGCAGTTGGAATCAGTCTGAGCACTGTGGACCGCAATCAACCAGCTTCAATCATCCACAATCATCCTGTCAATCAGGATTGCTCAATTGTTTGGTCGGTTGGCTGGATAGTCTCAGTTTGTCAGTCAGTCCACCAGTCAATCGATCAGTAGTATTTTCAAATTCATTACATAAATTTCATAACCGAGACAAATTGAGTGGCCACTGGGTAGGTACTTGAAGCCAGGCCTGTGGTTGAACCATTCAAGAGGGACGGCTGACATTTCATTAGTAGCAGCTTAGAAGAGTGATTGTAAATGATTGGCTGATGCTGTGTTTGTTTCAGTACAGGTAACTGAGGCAGACATAGCGATAGCTCTTAATTTATATCTGGCTTAAGGCTCAGTGTTGTCCAAATATATACGACATGCCAGAGAAATCTGATCAATACATGATGCTGCATGTAATGTACATGTAGTCACACCATCAACTCAAATTCAGTCCTAAGGCATGTGAGCAAGTCTGGCTTTGGAGTAATGAAACATTCTACTCTGATTTCACTAGAGGTGAACACTTGGTACCAGATCACTCCAGCATGTTTACACTGTGTTTGCGATGCAGCAATAGCGCCACAAGAGAAACAATAAATTTGTATAAATCCTGTTAATTTATAAAGGGATTTGATAAACTTGATATAGAGCGTCAGTCTAATAGATTATAAGTGTTTTGATATTGACCATGAAGATCATAACTAACATTTTATTAGCCATCCCAATTTCCTAGGAAAAAACCTCTGAATGAACCCCAATGTTATACAGCCCATTCCTTTTATTTGTTTTACTATTCATGTAAAGATATTGCATTATTTCAAGCTACAATATAACTTACTGTAGAGTTGTTTGGGGTTTTTTTCAGCAAAAGTGGATTGACATTGATTGGAACAATGAAATAGCTCCAGAGGATATCATGGGTATAATATTAATAGTTCCATTTTCCAAAGTGGGCAACAGTGACACTAGAACATTGAAAATGTATCTCGTAATCAGCTGCTTTGTACATATTAAAAAAATCCCTGTCAAATTCCTTCATGCACAGTATTTTTTTTGAGATCCACACGAAGAAAACAAAACCTGATGAATTCAAGAGATGAACAGTATTCTACGTAATTTTGTTTGATTGATACTATTCAGAACTTTTGAAATATTTCACTAATATTGGAGTTTGATAGCAGAGCATTTTGCATCTATCTGTACATACTGTTTTTGCCTCTAGAAAATTCATATTGTATTTTAAAAAAGAGAGACTAATTTGTAACAACAAAATTCATAATTCTGTACTCTGAAAGTGAATGGAGCGGTAGCTCTGGGGCTTATTGAAGCCAGTAACTGCATATCGAGGGAAAGGTATTCAGAGGAACGAGTCCCTTGCAGCAAAGTCTACTATTTTTAAGGACTGATTGTTTTATACCAGCTGTGTATTTGGTAATGGTTCTGAATCTTTATATAAATAAAATCATTTTTTTTTTAAGTTCATGTACCATGTATACACGTTATGCAGTAGTGTGTATATAGTCACTGGGGTTGGTTGGTTGTTGTTTTTTTCTGGAATTTTTCAATTTTTTATACCAATAAAAACCGCTTCAGTAATTATTTGAAAACTTTTGATATGGTGTGTTGTTTTGTAACCCTTGTCGTTATTGTTGACTTTTTGGCATGTCATTTGGTGTCGCACAGGAGTGGAAATGAGCAAAGAAGACTTATCATATTGTCCACATTTCCATCGCTGCTCTGTGCCAAATGAGGTGAAAAAAATCCCCACTATAAGTCACGTGATGGCATGTAAACATTGGTCATGCAATTGGTCTATTGTAATCATTTCAGAATGATTTCACGCATTCATCAGAGCACTCTGATGGTCAAAGTGCTGGTACGCAAAACAGGAGGTCTCGGTTTACAGTAACTGAAAGCAAAGACTTGTCTAGAGTAGACAGGACAGGGATTCTCATTGCAGCCTTGCATCCCAGTAGGTATGGACTGTTACCCGCATAGCACCCCACCTCAAGTTATCCCTGCAGATATACATGTAGATTCTAAGGTTCAAATCCTGGTCCAATCACATTTTCTTTGAGTCTACACTTGGGGCAACATCTGTCAAGGCTTTCTGGTAGTTGCACTACAGGCCTGGAATTAAGTTCTTCAAGGGCTGATTTCCGGTATGCACAAGTTCTACTTAAAAGGGTCTGTGCAATAAATATCACATTCAAGCCATTTTCTGCTGTCATCTAGGGATCTGAAGTGTACAAACATATTGGCAAGTTTCTTTCTCACCTTTAAAAATATGAGGGCGCTATTGTACGGTCATGTCAGGAACCCACAGTTTAAAAAAACATAAGAAACCCATTAACTTTCAAACTGCAAATTAATTAATTAACTAATCATTAACATAAAAACTGAAAACTTGCAAATATACACCCAGAATGAGTGTACCAAGCAGTTTGATTGTTAGCACTCATTGCAAAAACGTTCTGTAGCAGAGACCATTTAATAAACGCAGTGGCTGTTGTTACGGCAGTCGTCCGTGTGGTTCCCTGACTTCACAGTATTTGTCAGGATGTTTAGCTCTTGGAACCAGACTATCAGCTAATAGACTGGTTCAACCAGCCTGCAATGCTGACGAAATACAATCAAATCAGGGAACCACACAGACGACTGCCGTAACAACAGCCACTGCGTTTAATAAAATGTGTATGATAAAACATGAAGGGTGTATTTAAAGCCCCACACACCATTGGTAAAGGTCTTAGAAACGTGTCCATACTTTGTCTAATCCAGCATATGCATGAAATAGCACACCTGTGGAAGTTTCAGCTCAATCCATCAACCATGTCGTGAGAAAATGGTGAAAAACTGGCTCATTTTTTCATCAAACTGTATCATCGTAAAATGCACCATTTAAACCGAAAAATTTCGAGTAATTCTCGAAAGTCATCCGTAATTGCGAATGGACCATGTTGGATTTGTGCAAATGTATTAAGGCTGGTAAGAATTTTTTTTTTTCTTCAAAGTTCGTTTCAAAACGACCATTGTAAAATCATACAAAATTCCACTTTTCATGAAAATGGCAGCATTCCAAGCTCTAAAAATTCACGGCATGTCTGATACAGGTATTTACTTCCCATTAAGTTACTTTAACAAAATTTGTCAGGTCGAAATGTGGATTTGTGCAAATGGTGTGTAGAGGCTTTAAGTTGATGTGGAGGGATTGGAGTGTGTCTGTACAGAGTTTGTTCAGGCACTGATGGGACGAGGGTGGTGAAGCGTTCGACTTGGACCCAGCAAACAGAATGACAGTTGGGACACGTAGTCTCATGGGCATCAGATATAGTTTTATTATTCTCCAAGGAGAAGACAGAGGTAAAGGCACCGGAAACCAAAGATCCGGAAGAGCCCAAAAGAACCAAAACCAAAAAAAATCTGAATGTTACTGGGTAGAGGCTGGCTGGTAAACACGTAACCATTATTCTCGGTTCAAGTATTAACCGAGAGGAAAATTGACTGGGCCGTTTCCACTGGACTTAAAATAGGGAGAGTAAACCATTATCTTGGCGAGTTTCAACCAAAACAAGTCCACTGGAAACATGGCTTTATTTTTCCCCTTTCATCAAATTTCTAAAGGCCTCATCACATTGTGTGACTGCAGGAATCAAGCAGAACCAACCAGAATGAGGCATTCTTCAAATGACACGTGCATTCCTGACGGCTTTTTAGTTCTCGAATGTAGATGGAGCACAGCTGTTGGAATGCAACAAGGAATATTCAAGACTGCGTTTTGAAGATCAATCTTTCCACAACCGACGACATAAAACGCAAAAGCACAAGCCAACACCTTGCTTCACTATTTCTTTATTCTCACTTATCTTCACTTGTCCCCAACTTTAAATAGCCACCACTTCTAACAGGTATTTACACGGCAACTGGGGAAGTGATGAATTCCTACATCCAGTCGATAAATTCACATTGTGGCATATTTTTTAAGTTACTCCTTGGTTTTTGTTATTACAGTATTTATTTGTTTGCTCTCTTTGAAAAATAATCATCATACAATTCATTCTGGAAAAATAGTTTGAAGTCGGTTACCATTGCAACATCATTTTTGTTTGTCAATTTTAAATACAATCTCAGCTGACTTTAGGAATACATGAGTGGCTTTTTATGAGTGTCGCAGAAACTTAAGTACATTACACAGGCGCGCATCACAACAAAATGTACTCTCTACATCAAAAAACCCCCTCCAAAAAAAAAATAATGATTTGAAATTAACTAAACAAGAAATTAGATAACACTTGATTATATTCCATTAGGTCTGATTTTATCAATCTCTCCACAGCTGTGACTTTCCCAAACTAAAGACCATAATTTTGTTTTAACTGAAACTCATCAAATGCATGATAGAATTCCATGGGCAGATTTCACAAAGCCTTGTTATGATGCGTCATAACTCAACATATGATGGGTATCCCACTGTACGTTCTGATAAGTCATATGGTTTGTGATGGGTAACCCTTCTTAGGAGTGGTAGGTCACATAGGCCGTTGGCTCGGCTTTGATAGGCTTTGGTCATATCTATCTTAGGTACTCATTATAATGTCAGCTGGCCCCAGTATCTTGGGGAATTCTCTGTACCTATCAAGCCAACAAACCTTCAAATTCGGAAACAAACCACAACCTGGATTTTCAGATATTATCAGGCAGAGCTTAAGCCTTCATTTTGAAAAAGGACATACACCACCGGTTACAGGTATGTGCATCGCTCACAGTCTTGACGAAAGCGAACACAGGATCGATCCACAAAACCCTTCAAAACATGATTTCAAGATCTGCGCCAGGATCGAGCAACAGCGGTGTGAAGTAGCATCTGGCTCTTGTCTTAAGAACTGACCAGTCAGATCCACAATTACTTTGGAAATCAAGGGTGCTGGACTGAAAAGAGTGCGGAGTGAAAAATATTAATTTCCTTTATTAAAGACACTGAGATTTAGAAAGCAGTACATATAATTTCATTATAAGTTGGGGACTGCAAAAAGCTAAAATCTTTTATTCTCTTCAATACGTATTGGATCGATTCTAATTCCACAATTCAAATAGGGTGTTGTAAACATGAATTATAAGTGCCGTGTGGTCATCACAACAAATTGAACACTCCCAATGAAAGAAAAGGGAAAGAATGGAGAAAAGAAGGGAGAAAATCATACTGGAAAACCAGTATCTATTGCCTAACTTTGGGGGGATAGATAAATAGTGCTGTCTTGAAGTTGAACATATACCGGTATGTACATTCTAGCATTAGTAAGATCTAGAGGTTCTGTAAGAGCACAAACAATGGAAAAGCAACCCTTGGAATGGAATACTATGTTTATTTCCTGTTAGAGTTACCTACATGTAGACTTCAATTTAAATGATGTACATGTATTTCCATAGCCATAGTTTGGGGAAGCAAGAGTTTATAAAACCATTAAGTCCAATGGGCAGTTGTGCAGATTCTGATGAATAAAACCTACTGAAAACACAATGTATGCTTTGTGTGAAAGGCAATGTGTATAATATACACTCTGACTATATGCTCCAGTGTACCACCTGGACTCACCATACAGTGTTGTACATGAACATGCCTGCATTCAAACCAATCATGTCACAGATATGAAGCATTCCTAACACAAGTTTATGGAAGAGTGAACAGTTTGCCCTTCTACACCAGTTTGGGTAGAAGCTGTTCTTGTACTCTGACTGAGGTCTACTTCTTTTCATCTGAACAAAACAAACCCAGTGTGTGTAAGTGACCCCCCCCCCCCAACCCCACCCAACTGCTGTAGCCTGGTTTACAACAGAGTTGTTTGCATCTGAATGAATATGAGGGGTGTGATCCCTGGAGATATACATATGGCACTACAGGCAGCTAATGGCTACGGTACTGGCGCCCCCCAAAATCACAGACAGTCGATCATTATTGAAAGGCCGCCTCCTAAGGGCTGGATAGCTCAGATGATGGAGCACTGGCATTTGAAGCCATAGGGCTGGGATTCACGTCCCAGACAGGGCAAATGCTCTTGGGTAACAAGTACATTGATCAATCATTTGAAATGTCCCAGTCAGTTTTCCCCTCTCCTTTTCTAAGAATACAAAGGATGGAGAGACAGAGAGTGCGGGATTTTACTTTTGCGAGGCGTTGGATACCAGTCAAACAAAGTTTGAAAACTTCCAGCCATTTTGGAGGTTGTAATGGCAACTACATGTACCGTGCATGCAGCACTGGCCCAGCTACCATATCCTTAGACAGATTATGGCAAAGCATACAGAAGAAACCAAAATATATATCACAAGATGCCCCTGTTTTATGTGAATAATCTTCACCGGATAATTTACAACCCAAAACATTTTTTGGGGGTACATTCAATTGACTTAACTTCAAATAAAACATGTACAAGTAGAATTTTAAAACAACATTTATGTCATTCATCAGTTTTGATACACTTTTTTTTCGGATATATAGAAACAAGCACAGGCACTCTTAGAGGTTTGTTCCCCTAACTCTCTCACTCTCTCCCTACTCAAACATAACAACAGAAAGAAATGTCTACATCTCTTGATATCACACCCATATATAAAATTAATAAATTCACATATGTACACGTGTTATATAAACTTGCACGTTAAACTTTTTACTTTTTACTGAATGCAATATTATTGCCATAGCAAATGTTGCCCTCACGTGAGAGCGTTCTGTTTATGTATTTGGGTTTTTATTCCTATGAGGAAATCTAAATGTATGCAAGCACCACATCATACTAGATTGAGATGACTAGATGAAAGAGTGGTCTATACAGTACTTTATATTAGTCCTACATGTATATGTATTGTACATGTACCTCAACTTCAGCGTGAACAGTTTTTCCAACAACCCCATACAAACATGGATACTTTCCAGGTTTTCCAGGACTAAATTTAAAAAAAGAATGAAACCAAAACCCAATCAGTATGCAGGTCAGTGAGCTGGGTAGTGGTATCATGCTTTTGTCTTTTCATTGGTCTTCAGGCCTTTCCACACTACAGTGCCTTTGGCACGGATCAAAACTTACACAGGTCCGCCCCATGTAAACTCATCCAAACTCTGACGCAGGTCAATCACGCTGCGCGTGCAACCCCAAATCGTGTAGGTTTCGATCTCTGTATTGTGTTGCTTCGTTCACAATGGAGCATATGTGGGTCACAAGCAGAAACGGTAAAAGAATTGGCTATGTTGCATGCACACCTGTAACTACCGGCTGTCCCACTGATGGGCCACATGCTTACCGGTACATGGGTTGAAATGTACATGTAGCATGGAGGCATTCACACTAGTGCTTTCAACACGCGTCAACATTTCCAACACAGGTTAACCGCTCTCAACCCACCTCCCGAGCAGGGTTGTTTCAACACAGGTCAAGTGCTTTACACAGGTCGATGCCATGTAAAAAATCTCACAGTATGAACTGGCTATACATATCGACTCATGTACATGTACATGTACGTACTGTACAACCTGGAGATATTTACCTGCAGTGTGAAAAGCCCATAATTTAGATTATCAGAGGTACATGTAGTTGACTGTTTGGGATGCCTACCACCTAAGGGCTGGATAGATCAGTCAAAGATTCAAGGTCCCTTTGCTATTTTTCAGATGGTTTTCGATTACCTAATTTTCAATATAAACCCCCCCAAAAAAAAAATTAAAAAAATGGTACCCCAATGTAAACGTTCAATAATCGAAAAGGGGTTGAAGCAAAATTGAGATGAAAGAGTGGCTTGCAGTCTCGGATTGGAGAGGATATTATACACACAGATGTAGGCATTTGGTGCGTGCGATGGGGATGTGAAGGGAAATATCAAATAGAATCATCTTACTCTATGCAGTCCTAAATGCGTTATTGACTAATAAGGTAACGTACACTGTAGATGTTGCAAACTCTTTACTGATTTAAATGAGCAAAATGTCAACAAATTCAGAGTGTCAGATCTTCAGATCCTTGCAGGACCATTCTGCCTTTGTGCAAAGTCCCTCGTGGGGTAGAAACACCAGACCCTCTGCAATACACCAGTCCAGTAGGCCACACCCCTTGACAAATTGACCAATCACAACGCGCGTTTTAAAGTCCAACAAATTGCCGCCATTTTGTCCGACATAACGTTTTAAATTTTGTATTCTTTACTACCGGTACACACTTTTTGTTGTGTTTACTTTTGTTTCGTATGTACCAGGCAATTCCTTTGCAAGTTTTATCCTTAACCATGGTCAAGCGGGTGTTTATGTTTTCATTGTTATTCTGACTCTCGGTACCCTGGCAAGAGAGGAAATGTACATTTTGGGCCTTTTCCAAAACCAAAGTCCAACGGAGAGAAGTGCTTTTCGTTGGTTGCGGGCGTGCAGTGGACGCGCACGACGTGAGGGCGATCGTGACACGCTGTGCGCATGTGCGCGGTTGCTTGGCCGTTGCTTATGTGGGCGTGGCCTACTGGTTTCGGTGTATTCTTCAAAGGGTTTGCCCTGTTTAGGAGCACTGACGTGCTCCTAAACAGGGCAAACCCTTTGAAGATTGGCTGGCTTCGGGTGAGGCAGACTGGCGTGAGGCAGACTTCGGGTGAGGCAGACACTAGCGTGTCTACAGAGCATACACAGAGTGCCCTGACAATACTGACGACTGACCAGCCACTTGGGGGTACCCGACCCTTGGCGATACAGTCCTTGCAGCTCCTCACCAGACAGACACAACTGAGTTGATTCCGAGGCCCTTTTGAGAGGCAATGACCAGCCTCTGGAGCAGTCCAGTCCTGGGCGGGATTGCAGGAGGAGACCTCAGCTCCCCCCCCCCCCCCCCCCCCCCCCCCCGTCCTGCCTCGGTGATCTTCCCTCCTGGCTGCCGACTTCTACTGCAGGGGCCCATTTCCCCAACGCTTTGCGATCATCGCAAATGCCGAAAAACCGATCGGATAGTCTGAAATCCACGGCAACTTTAATAGCGATCGGTGTGCAATGGATTTCAAACTCGGCGATCACTTTTCGCGTTTTCGCGATGATCGCCCTCTGCCTTTGAGAAAGGTCCTGCTAGGATCAAAATGTCAGGCCCACTAAAGTTTACGATGATCGCAAAGCGTTAGTGAAATCCGCCCCAGGAGTGCGTGCAGGCGGGGGTCGTTACCTGGGGCAGTGGTGTGGCCCGTGGGGCGTGCTGTGGGCCAGCATCATAGCTGCGCTAGCAAAGGGGGGACAATTGACAGCTTGCAGAGTTGTAACACTCCCTATAGACGATTATTCTTATTTTTTTTAATCTACAAAATGCGGAATCACTTGAGTATGATGCTGCCTGACCTAAGGCCCTTCATGGCGTCACTGACTTCAAGCTGATACGGATCGTAAGTTGAGGACAGGGCCAAGATGCCTAGGGGTTGGGTACTGAGTGCAGAGGGGGGGGGGGGGGGGGTGGGGGGAGTGACGTCCCTCCGTGGTCCACTCTGGTAGATGACTGGCTCCCTCTGTTTAAAGCACTTAGCTGGTCAGGGGCCGATTTCGTAAAGCTCGGCAACGTGTCGTATTAAAGTTGAGAAGAGTTTTATGAAATCGGCCCCTCGGTCCGTCGGCGGTCTAGCTCCCAGGCTGCCTGCTCACTTGCTACATAGAGTCAGCATTCAAGGTTGTTTGTTTGTTCTGTGAGTGGGGCGGGTGCCTGTCTACATCATACTACTGTGCCACCGGTAGCTGAATGTACAACGCCCTGCAGACAAAAAAAATTGAAGAATATAAAGTGAGTGGACTAATACACAGCGAGTGAGGAGGGAAGATACATTATCTTTTATGTATGATTTTTGGCTTGCTTACATACATGTACCAGTACCAAAGTAATGTAACTTGGCAAGCAGTAGGGTTGGTTTGTCCCTTTGACCTTGCCTCTCAGTTACATGTACCAGTGAGTAACAAATTCAGGGGTTGATTTCACAGAGCCTTATAATACATGTACGTGTACGGTACTGTAAATCGGAACTGATGAGTAACCCTCAATAAGTTCGGGTAGTATGCATGGTGTCTTTTCATCGCTCATCGTCTTGCAATTGATCATACATGTAAGTCACAATGAGTTTGATGAAATTGAGTAATTGACTGCAGGTCACTTACATGTACATGTATGTAAGCCAACCCTACTTTGATGATGCGACTCAAGTTTTTGTTGAGAAAATGTTTCTTGACCAACCCTATTTTGACAGCGTGTCGGCATCGCGACCCTGCATGTATTTTGACTGCACCACCAGTGATTTACATGTACAATGTACATGTACATGTAAATCAACGTGATTTAAATAAACCAACCCAGCATACATGTACATGATTACGTGTGCTTGATTACGTACATGTATCTACTATCTACATGTATGTAGTATGTACAGTAGGTGTACAACTCTTTGCCAGTACATCAATGATCATGTATATCACTCAGCATAAATAAAGCCCCCCCAAACCCCCCCCCCCAAATCCATGTAATAGGAAGCACAACTATTTGTTGGGGTGGCCTTATTATTTCATACACTGTAAATACTGTACAGTCTACCGGTAAGTCTAATGTACCTCCATACTGTAGCACTGCCACTCATCTTCTACTGTGGATGTACATGTACCTGTATGTGTACATACAGGAATGCAACTGCAAGGCTGACTGAATACCGGTAGATGTTTGTGTGAGAAGTGGGGGCAAGGTGAGGGCAATAAGTACACTGTACATTACATGAAGGACTGCCATCACTGACTTCCATGACTGTGATCCACATTCCTGGTTCATCCAAGCATAATACTGGGCCATCCCGCCCACTGAATAGACCATTGGAAAATAAAGTACATACTGTACATGTCAGTTTCCCTTGTTAGCACTCTTTCTTATGGAACTAATGGAACAATGTGGGAGTGGTGCAACTGACTGCTAGTGCTACAGAATGGGAATCTTCAAAGGGGCATGCATACAGTGCACATGTACATGTACATGTACCGTACAGTACAGGTCTGTGCCTGTATGTGGGCTCCCATAACACGGATATGTGCAGTAACACATACATGTACACTGTACTATACATACATGTACATGTATACATGTTTATAAAGTACATAATTACTGAGACAGAGAATGGTACATACAGTTATAAATTATTTTCTTAATGAGAAATGCTAATTGGGATTTCAGGGAAGGATAAGTTGTTGGATATTGCATCTACTTACTTGGAAAGATCTCTGGGCAGACCAAGGAGTTGGGGCAGATGTACATGTACATGTACATGTATTCTACTGCAAAGTTAATCTGTACCGGTACATGTACAAAGTACTGTAAGTACGCTACATGTACACAGTAATGTACATGTACATGTACATGTACAGTGTACAGTATACATGTATTGTACACTATAGTCGTGGCAATTGTGGTACATGTACAGTGTATGTATACTGGTTCAGTGTACATGTACACTACATGTACATGTACATGTACACGTACATGTATAGACCCAGGTATAGACCCAGATTTCATCAAACAAGCTTGTGAATCTGTGGCTCAGAAATGGGTCTCGGTAAAGAGAGGCTTCTGAAAAAAACTCTGATGTCTTTCCCAAGCCTCTTTGAGAGACAACTTCTGTAATTTAACTCTAGATCTCATGGTTACCAATCCTCAGGGGTCAATTTCATCCAACTCATCGCAACTTAGGATGAATAGGTTTGTGGAGACACCGTGTAAATTCTCTTTTGTGAGTAAGTGTGGTTCTGAAAAGAACCGGAGGAACTCGACGTTTCGAACAGTATACTCTGCTCGTCTTCAGGAGAATGCTCGTCTTCTCCTGAAGACGAGCAGAGAATACTGTTCGAAACGTCAAGTTCCTCCGGTTCTTTTCAGAACCACACTTACTCACAAAAGAGATTTTACATGGTGTCTCCGCAAACCTATTTATCCTGATATTCTCACCATGCAAACCTTCAAATCTCATTTCATCGCTACTTACATTGTAACACCAATCACAAGACACCGAGTGATGCCCAGACATCGTACAACCGACATGTAGCACAACTTACGATGGCTTATCCCTTGTAAGTCGAGTCATGATGCATCATAATTCATAAGGGTCTGTAAAATCCACCACGAGGTCAGACTCATTGCAGGGGAATAGCGGGCTTGTACAGTATATGACAGCAAAGTTGACTTCTTCTTTTTTCTTCTAGCCTTACCCCCACTGAGCTCCTAGTTGGGAAGATGGATTCAGAGTCCTTGACGGACTGGGGATTGGCGGGCCATCAACTCACCACTTTGCCCGGCCTGGCCCAGGTGCTGACAAAGCCCTCCTGGCAGGCGGTGACGATACAGTCCTCCCTGAAGACCAGGGACGTCAGCCTCTCCTGGGCTATCTTCTTGGCCACCAGGGGCTCCAGCATCAGCACCTCGTCGAGGCGCGGGCAGGCCTGGGTGCCCACCCTGAAGCTCTCCTCCAGGAGGCGCAGGTGCATCTTGCTGGCGTGCGAGTGGATGCTGCCCTTGCTGCTGACGCTGTCCTTCTTGTGCTTGTCCTTGTGCTTGTCCGTCAGCGACAGGGTGGAGAAGCGGCTGCTCAGGCTGGCCGAGTCCGCGTGGCCGGCGGCGTTGCCCACCGCCTTGTGAGCGGCGACGTTGTTGGACTGCGAGACCGAGGTCTGTCCGACGGAGAGCGCCGTGTTCGTCCGTACCCGTATGGGGGGCTGGAACATGCGCAGGGTGTCCTCGGTGAACTCCCACAGGCACAGGTAGGTGTCCTGCCCCACCGAGCCAAAGCGGTAGGACACCTGGGCCACGCTGTTCTCCCCGCCGCTGATGATGGAAGTCCTGGAGTGCGTGCTGTACGCCCGCTCCCGGCCGTTGGTGAAGTCGTCGTCGCTCCCGTAGAAGGTGGCGTCGTTCTGCAGCACGGCCGTGGTGAAGGGGTCAAAGTTGACCACGCTGACCCAGGACCCGTGGCCGTGACCTCGGGCCACTACCCGCTTATCACTGAACGACCACACGGTCACCAGGTCATCCTCTCCACCTACCACAAGGTACCTGTCGTCGGGGCTCCAGCACACGCAGGACAAACCCCCAAAGTAGCTCTTCATCGTGCCGTGAAGGTCCATGGTGTCGTAGTCAAAGACGCGGAGGAAGCCGTCCTGCGACACGCATGCAATGTACTTGGCGCTGGAGGAGAAGGAAAACTCGTTGAGGGCGCCCTCCCCCAGCACCCACCTGAAGACGGGGTTGCGCGTGGACTTGCTCTTGCAGGTGTGCACTTGGTAGCCGTCGCCCTGCTTCAGGAGCTGGTAGTGGGGCGGGGTGTTGACCGGTGCTAGGCTCTCGTTGTACAGGTACATCTGACCGCTGGTGTGGGCAGCCAGGAACATGTGCTCCGTGCCTGGCACCCAGGCCAGGGAGGTCACCTTCGTCTTGTCAATGAGCCTCTGAGGTAGCGCCGGACGAGCAACAAAAACAAAAACGCTTGTAAGAAGGGACATTCTATTCACTTTGAACAAACTAAATTGCAGATGTGCTATTTCTTGTAACCGAAAGAAACCAATCAAAGTTACTGATTTAATTCATCTAAAATGCAGGCCTCATATATTTTAAAGGGCCCGACGTTTTGATCCTAGCAGGACCTGCCTCGAAGGCTTCTGCCTGATATTTCTAATCTTTCTTGGATCAGAACATTAGGCCGTCTGAATTGTTTGATAATAGAGAAATGCTGAAATATCTTCAGTCAAGAGATTTTGATGAGTGAACAGTGTGTTGAGTTAGCTTTCTGGAATAGACCCAGTTTAGCCCAAAGTGACCCTACTTTCTAGCCAAGTGATGAACAATGGCATCACATCAGGTCACTGGTCTCTTCCTCCTTATCTAGTTCCACGCCTTCCTCTCCTCTCCCTCTACTCTTCTTCTGCCCCTCCCTCTCCTCACTCATATTTTCTTCCTACTTCACTTCCTTTCCTCTTCCCCTCTCCTCCTTTTCTTCCTCCCAGCTCTACCCATCTCCTCTTCTCTTCATCTTCCACCTCCTCCTTCCCTCTTCTCCCTCTTCCCTTCTCCCTCTTCCTCTCCCCTCTCCTTCCTCCCCCTCTACCCTTCCTCCTCCCACCTACCTCCTCGTTGTAGATCTTGCTGATGTCATTACGGATGGGGTCAATCAGCTGCACCTGGCCCGCTGAGAAGCCCACAAGGAGTGAGATACTCTGTGCACTGGCTGTGAACTGGTTGATGGCATGGCAAGTAGGCAAGGTGTTCCCCTTGTACGTCCGCTTGTCCAGGGGCTTAGTCAAATCTGCAGCCTGTGACAACACACACAAGGTCAAAAATGGTTCAAACAGTACAGTATGTAAATGCATGTACATGTACATGTACCAACAAATATTAGACTTGTATTCTATTTTGAATAAATATTATACTGTACATTGTACTTCAGAGATGTCAGTCTATTCAAAGCACAAGAGTAACCCTAAAGGAGCCTGAACACATGTACTGTACCTTGTTGACATTTTTAACCTGAAATCAGAATTTTGCCTGAAACCGGCGATCCCTATATAATGACTAAATCTCCATTTTATTCACATGGGAGATTGATCGTAAAATCAACTACAACCTGTACAAATACGTGTACATGTACCTACTGTACTGTACAAGACATGTACACGTACGTGTGCATTGTACAGTGTACATGTACATGTATTGTCCATAACAGATGCACTGTACATGTACATAAACCTGTACACACTGTACATGTACCGGTACATAACATGTGCATGTGTGTACACAGTCACACGCTCTGTGTAGTACACTGTACATGTACAATGTACAGTACTGTACATTTGAGCATTAATTAATGTACAGTAATGTACACATATTCACTTCCTCTTCCTCAAAGTCAAACCCAACCTGAGTGCTCTTGTATCTGAGCCAGTGTACATGTATCTGAGCCAGACATCAAACAAGAACAGGACCATTAGAGCCTCTGCTATCAAATTACCAGACAATCAGCATCAGCAATAACTCTACCTGCACATGCACAGACAAAAGCAGGGGGGGGGGCTTCTCAACTTGCATCTCACCTTAGTACGCACGGCACGTTTTCTTTTAGGTTAGGATTATTATCAAAATACATTGCACGTGTATTTAGGGGAGTTTTTTTTTTCTGTCAACAGATCGAAGGTGTATAGTGCTGTTAGCTTATAGGGTAGCCTGTGCAGCACATCATCTGATGGACTGTTTCCTAGGAGACAGAGACCCTTGTCAGGCAAGACTGCTGAAGGCGTGTAAAGGGTGACAGTTGCAAGACTCTCCTGGGACCATGTGACTGATGCACAAGACTACATACATGTACATGTACAACCTGGCAGCGCAGAGGCATGGGCAGAGGTTAGGATGACGAAGACTGGCAGCCAACTGCTGCAAAGTCTTAATCATAATAATTGACCTGACTGCCTCCAGGTACTGTACACGTACAGTATACATGTATATGTATGAAGATGATTTGTACTGGGAATGGGACTGTGTCTGATGATCAAATGTAGTTCAGGGTTACTTTAAAGTTGCTTTGAAAGAGGTTGTGATGGAAAACGTTTGTTATCTATATTTACGTACACATGTACTTGTACATGTACATGTACATAAAGGCCTACTGGTATACATGTACATGTAAATAAGTTCATGATGAAAAGAGGAAAGAAGATTTGACCCATTTCTGTGCACTGCTAGCCAGTTTCCATTCTTATTTACAATTACCCTTTGGGCAAATTCCCCCATAACCTAAAATGACAGTCATTGTTGGTTTCACAAATCACAATGCCTGTTTCAGCAATGCCTCACATTTTGACCACCCTCACACACTGGTTAGGCCTTCTTGACACCAACTTAAGACAGAAACCCCCCCCCCCAGTTTCCAAGACACGCACACTTTGAAAAGGCCCATGATTGTGTTGCCCTCGCAATTGAGTGAGGACCCCAATTTTGCACAGTGTCCACAATTTGCGAGACTGGGCCATGCTGACTGTCCATGCATGCTTACCACATTTACATGTAACACAGACATCAGGTGCTGGCACCACACAGGCAAGCCACTCAACCCATTCACCACTTGACCAACTTGATCAAGACAACTGCCTGTTAGATAGACCTTTCACATGCACACTGTAAGCATAATTATGATACATGTACATTGTACATGTACATGTACCGGTACCCGTTATGTACATGTGTGCAGGGATATGATACACGACACATTATTGTTACAAAATGGGCCAAAAATTTATTACAGATTTTTACACAATTTCCTACTCAGGGGTGTTTATTAGGGTCCATAGAAACATACAAAGTAGCTGCTAGAGCAAGACATCTCCAATTAATCTATACACAGGTATGCAAAGACAGCCATGGCAGGAATCTCGCGTACATTGTACATACATGTACATGTAATTATTTACATATACATGTACCGGGTACATACATTGTACATGTACATGTACATGTACCAAGCCTGTTTTTACTAGACAATGGCCGTCGGGCTAGTGCTAAGGTCGAGCCCGGATTGTACATGTACATGTGCAATGTACATGTACTGTACATGTACAATGTACCTGCACTGCAGAAGTGAGGAGAGATCTGTGGGTCCTTGTTGTGTTGGGGCTCTAGCTTTTTACCTAGCATATTCCATTTGGTTTGGAAATGATCATTGCTGTTTGTTTTCACTATCCCTATCCCCGGTGGGAGGTTGCTCAACTCAGGAGAACAGTACATGTACATGTACACTGTACAGTGTACCAGTTTCTGAAATGGATGCATTTGCGAAGTCCACTTGAGTTCCTGAGATGAATGCCAATCCTACATGTACTACTATACGGTACACATGGTACCAGTACATGTACACGTACACGCACCACTCGACACTGTTGTCTAGTTATTTCTTCTTTTGGTCTAATCAAAAATGGATAATTCTTCTTTTTTTTTTTCCTCCAATAGATACAAAACTAGGCCTCACTAGTCACTACACTCAAATTAACCCACATAGGAAAACAGGCCAGATGGCATATCACACATTTTTATATATAAACATGTATGTAAAACCACGAAATCACCCTTGTCTGTGTTCCTGGCATTCCTACTGTAATTTTAAACGAGATGGACTCTGGTCGAGAGAGTGTGAGGTGATCCTGTCAGATTCAAGATCGTCTCAGACTCGTGTCCTCGGCCGGTTGGTGAAGATGTTGATGTACACGTACGTGTACAGTACAGTATTTACAGTTCAAGGGCAAAACCTCATTGAATTACATTCTCCTCGATGCAAACATCATGTTATACATGTACATGTACATGTACTGTACATAATAATGTACACCACATAGTATTATTTGAAAATTGAAAATAATAAAAAAGAATTCCAAAATGCATTGCAGTTGACCTCTAATAAATTAAGGAAAGTTTTCCAATATCAGGACTTCAGGAGTTAGGAAAAACACTCCAATGATATGCATCCAAATATTATCTCAGCCGCTTGTTTTCCGTGCAGCAGGGGACAACTTTTGCAGGATCAAATTGCCGAGAGCAGGAGGGCAGGAGGGCAGAAGGAGGTAGGAGTGGACACCATGACGTGTTGGGCTATCAGTTCTCTGCCCCAGCACTGCCAAAGGCAAACAAAGTACTGTACACGTAACCGCTTCTCTCTGTAGTCTGCATCTTAGTCTGCCTGCCCACTCAAGATGTGCTGTGTGTAGGCGTCTACACACAGCACATCTTGAGGGGAATGCTCAAGTGGCCATACTCCCCTGCACTCACTCACGGCTCGGTCCAACCAGTCCATAAATAATGCACTTGAAAAAAAAAATCATATTTCAAAATGCCCGTGTGAATTGCATTTACGGTACTGTGAATGTCAATGTATCTAAAGGAGTAGTGTTCTGTACGGTGTACAGTACAAACTGTATGTGTACATGTAGGCCCTACCGGTACTGTACATGTACGCGTGTACAGTGTAGTTATTGCTACTAAGTTAAATGTACATTGTAGTCTTTAAAACAGTGCTTTTTGTAAAACATGGACACGCACATGTACAGCGAGTGATTTTGAGTCATGTCTTGTATCCATGGTTTGGCCTGAGGCATGTCTGGGCGTCTTCTGTATACTACCCAAATTTCCAAATACCAAAGGTGAACTAGTGCACATGCGCATAGATCAAAGGGAGACACCCCTTTCCTTTCCTCCATTTTGGAGAAACAGTGGATGCCCAAGTAATCTTGACTTCAAAACAATAATACATAGCTCCTGTCTGTTGCTGACCATGTGTGTGTACATGTACTGTACATGTACATGTAGCACTAAGCAGAGGAGAAATTACTGAAAATGTACATGTATTGTACACACATGGATACGCAGTTATGCACATGTGGCAAGTACAAATGGACAACGAGCTGGTGACTTGGCAAGGCGGGTGTTCAAATGTCTCTTAAAGTTTTGTACCTGCTTTGTAACATACATGTACATGTACATGTATTCAGCCTGTTTCATCAATTTACGTGCTGTACATGTACATTGTAGGTATGACACATGTACCTGTACTGTAGCGTAGGTCTACTGCGTGTACATGTATGTACACGTAAGTACATGTACCTGTACATGTACAGTACAGTTTGTGTACATGTACACATGTACATGTACATGTACAGTACTGTACATGTACATGTGTACATGTACAGTACATCAAGCATACACAAAATGTATGTGTACACAACTACACATGTACTGCACGTGTGTTGATGATGTGCACGTCTCGTTGAACAGCTGTTACACTGTACATGTACATGTGTACATGTACACGCATGTATGTTTACATGTACAGCATGTGTGTACTGTACAAGTGTAGCAGCTGTACATATATGGTGTTATCCACATATCACGACCACAACATGAATGTAATCATGGAGTTTTGCCAGGGGGATGGGTATATTATGTACACAGACAGTACAACCTATTACTATGTTAGATATTCTGTTTCATTTGCCATTGGCATATGGGGAGTATGCATACATGTATGGGCAATTTGGACGGACGAGCGGTCCTGTTTTTTTTTCAATTTTCAGCAAATTTGGACGGGCAATTTATATATGATCGCTAAAACCTTGGGTGCGCTGTTTACCCAAAATAATGTAGGTAAAGAATGCATGGACTTATACAGAAACTTCGTTTTAGTAACCACGGGAATTTTGTGGTTGATTTCTCATGAACAAACATTGGCAGTGTGCATACACAATACTGTAGGTACTCACATACATGTACATGTACGTACATGTTGTTCAATGTTCAATCTTAAAATACAATCAATAGCCAGAGGTATGCACAGTAAATGTGTACTCATGAGTCGTGATTGTTTGTATTCCACTTCAAATTGTCACATGCATCCATATTGCTTGGGCTCGTGTACAATAGTTTTGTGGTACATTTATTTGTTCCACTTCCAACAGGAAATTTTAAACCAAATCATTCATGTTTGTTTCATTTACGTTTTGTAAAGAGCCTACCGGTATCCAAAAACAGCGAATGGGAATAGTCAACATTGACAGACAACGGTAAAATTCAAAGCAGCTGAGCTGACACAAAAATGTTGCAAAATGATTTGTATGCTTACTAACTTGTTTAAAATTATAAAAATCTCAAAAATTCAAAGGGATGTTTTGATTCCCAACACAGGACTTTTCATAAAAGGTTCCTTTGTAATGCAAAAATAAAATGGTATACATGTAGTGAGTACTTGAGTGCAAATATTAAATACTGGCATCTGGGCATATCATTACTGTACTACAGTACCTGTAGGCTGTACCGGTACATGTACATGGCTAATTAAAACTACTGTACAAGTCTACATGGGCATTACAGGATCATTTAAAAGGCCATACCTAATACCTATAATATTATCAAAAATAAAGCCTGAATAAAAGTACTTTTATATTCATAGTCACAGTGCATAGATTTATTTTTTCACTGCATCATAATCCAAGTCAATGAGTTTGTAAATTTCCCCAAAAAAGAAAACTTAACGATGACAGTAGGCACAACATACAGCATCCAATTCAAAGGCACTTAATTACTGCGAGAGAACATGCACAAATAAATGGCAAGGTATGAGGAGGCCACAGTTCAATCACTGTCACAACTTGTCAATGACGATGTGAATCCCACCAGACTCTGGCAATGGTACACTGTACATGTACATTACTATGCATTGCATCAGCTTACAAGAAGATGAGACGCTTAAGAAGAGGTGCTAAAGAGCTATAGTTTATGCACAAGACCAGGGCACGGGGTGTTACCACTTACCAACCAAAAGGCCTTTTCACACTACCTCCGCTTCAAACAGTGTTGAATCTAACCCTGGATCCGCACCGGTTCAGCCTGGGTTGTTTTCGACACGGATCACAGAGACGCCACGTTCACACTGTTCATGACGCAAACTGGCCACTGCGTGAACCGGGTAACTCTCAATCCGGATAACGCCCTGTGTATTCACACTATGAATTCTCAACACAGATCGAGTGCGGCGCCACGCAGCTGATTGTTTGTCGACCTGTGTCAGATTTCCACATAATTTTGCACCACACAACTCAACATTTTCCACATAATTTTGCACCACACAACTCAACATTTTCCACATAATTTTGCACCACACAACTCAACATTTTCCACATAATTTTGCACCACACAACTCAACATGAATCAACTCAACTTGGGGCAGTTCGCAGTTATCATTTTCGAACCGGTTCAAGCTGAAAAATGCAATTTCAATCCGGATCAAGATTTTTAACCCTGGCCCCCCTGCCAGGGTCGATTTTGATCCGGCTTGAGCATGCTACATGTACCCGGGTCAGAATCGGGTTGAAATTTGCATGTGCATTGCAAGAGCAGAAACCAATAAAAAGTCACCATGTATCCAGATGCACCAATCACCAAGTTATTAAAAAAATTATTATTATAAAAATATTTAGGCAATGGGGCCAAGTTGGTACCAAGCTGAAGGCAAGATATTAGTTTTTAATACCCCCACCATAAAAGGGTGGGAAAAAAACATAAATGCACAATAGACCACCTATTATTTATTGTGTCCCCCCCAAAATGGACTTTTCTCCCAAATCCTGATTTTGTGATGTGTACGTGTCTGTGTGAAGCTAGTCAGAGTAACTTGGACCCGACAAGTGAGTGTGTGCACAGCAAGCGCCATGCACACGCGTTGAGCTCCGCGACTGTTTCCATGGCAGCGCAGGGCAACCCACACTGCGCACCCGAACCGGTCAAAACGTCATCGATTTGCGTGTAGCGGTTGCTGTTCATTTTGGCTCGTCTGATGGGAGAGACATCTTCTCGATCAACCGAGGGTGAATTTCTCCCTTTTTCCCAAACGTGAGTATTTAAATTTTTAATTAATGGTCAGTATTGCACTAGTATTGGAATCTGCGATTCTCACTGAATCCAAAATGGGCGCATGGGACGCTTTCACGGGTGTTTTGGGGGGTAAATCTGGGGATTTCAGGCATGGGTAGTACTAGTAAATTCCAGCGCTGCATAGCCTGTTCCCTTGAACCATACTGGCTACAGTCACCCGATCAGACACCAAATTTCAAATTTTGATTAAAAAAGGGTGACTTGTCGGGTCCAAGCTACTCAGACTAGTTTGGAGCATGCATAAAATTATTATATGCAGGAACAGCTGTGTGATGCTGACCATTGGTGACCGTCGTCCGGTTGACACTGATTGACACATACATGATTTGGGGGAATAAATTTTTTTGGGGGTATTAAACTGTAACAACAGTGTAAGTGATCGTAAGAGATTTTGAAATGAATACAACTGGTACCTTAGTTATGCTTTTCCACAAAAGAAGGTTCCAAATATTGAAGTTCAGTTAATAATCTTGGCCTAAAGACGTACATGTCGTCTGCATAATAGACCCGAGACAGTAGGCTACACCCTTCGACGGTGCGGTGTACAAAAAATGTTAGCTGAGACCTTGCCCTTTGGCTATGGCTGCTGTTCATAGTCAAAATACCAAATAAACCATTAAATGGATGCACGATTTCTCACGGTCACAGACTCGATGACCACACAAACAGTTAAAGTTTGTAATCAATACGTGCATACTGTATGTCACGCCGATCCCTTGCTAAAAAAAAACAGAGTTAAACTAAAGTCAAGATCAGAAAGATGGACATCCCCCAACTCACCTTCCGGACACCTTTGTACGGGTAAAAATAGAGTTCCCGGCCCACATTGAAACAGATCTTGTCGCTGCATCCCGAGCCATCTTCGACGCTGGTGAACGACACCCGGACCGGGTGGCAGCACTGGAGAGCGCTGTAAGGGGCCCGGGACGGCCACGAGTACTCGGACAGGGTCATGAGTTTGTACGTGCCCTCCCGCGTCCCGAACTGAGTTTTGACTTCGTCCTTGCCACCCCCTTCCGAAGCCGCCATTTTGGGAAGTCACAAATTGCCCGGATGTCAGCGTGAACTGCCGAACCCGCCGCCTGTCGCCTGCCGCCGCCGCGCCGGGCGAATATTATGTAGTAATCGCTGCTGCTGCCGCCCTGAACGGGGCTATTTCACCGCCATCGACCGGTCTCAGCACTCCCTGAAGACGGGGGAATGTAACGCCACCATCTCAGGCCGGGACAGGGGTGGGAACTCGCTGGAAACGACCGGAGAAACGCAGGCCGTCTGGGAGGATTCGGTGCAGTTTCGTTTTCCATTGATAAACTCACGGGGCGTGACCTCCGTTCTCGGTGACCTTTGAACCCGTCTATGTACGGCAATTTAAAAACTATATCTTTTCGCTGATATTTCTTGTTCTTACACATTAACGTGCAAGGAAATCTCAAAAGAACATCCACCAATCCATTTTCCCGATTTTTTGACAGCAGTTGGTTTGACTATCAAGTATCAGTTGGCTGTCTGAGTTGAGTCCGATCAAAATAATAAAAACAAACCGGTAAGCTTTTTCGATTGGTCCACGGTCTAAAAAGTACCGTCGGATTGACCGCGGGTTGAAAATTAATTAGTTGACTGGAACATTCTATTTATTAACCCGATATGGCAACCGGCGCTTTTTACAACTTTTTTTACAAGTCACAACATGACCATGATGACAAGCAACTCGTGATCAGGCAACAAGTCGACGCGACATCTCCAAAAAAACGTACTCGCTGTTGTAAACATCTGCTTAATATTCGCTTGTAACTATCTCGACAACCTTTCACGAAATCAGTGAAAGTCAGACGTTTTGAGTAGGACTGGATTCGTGTACTGTCAAAATCTATGATGATGAATGATCCATGAAGATGAATGATTGATAGCTCCATGATAATCCTCCATGATCTAACCATAGACCTGGTATATGATCCACTCCAGGTCGATGATCTAACCCAGCATCAACTGAAAAACTGTTTGGATAAGTTGTTCCCATATTTTTTGGCAAGTGCTTGTGCCAGACAGTGTACATTTTCTGCATGATTATAATTAATATATTAATAAATAATACTTTAGCCTAGGAGTTGGTGGTTTATTTATTGTCGATTTAGGTTATTTTTACCATTTTACAGTGTAGGTATTAAAGTACATGTAAAATCTTTCCCTAGTGGCATCTTTAAAAATAATACTGGGAAGTACTATTATGAGTAAATTTTAAAAATGTCAAAGAAAACTTTGACTGGACTGGGATTGGAAACTGAGACCTCTGAAGCGCTGGGTTTTGTGTACCAGCACTCTGAGTTATACTCCTTCCTGCATGGAGCTATCAAGCCATTATTTAGTCATTATTCCATTAAATTATACTGATGGTGGCCTTTCTCAAATAGCTATAACTAATCAGTAGTATACGTATACTACTTAATGGTAGTATACAACCATTAAGTGCTGTATATCTGATTAATATCTTCAGTAATAATCATTCCAACAGGCAAACCAACCTGGCTGCGGAATGTGGTCACGAGGTCACACAATTTGTTGAATGTAACATTTTCCAATTTATTTAAGTCGACCAATTTGAACACCCCCCCCCAGGCAAACACTAGTACTATTATTTAGTAGTTGACTATTTTGTATTTGGGAAGGCGTCCACCATTTAAATTCTGAAGGCTCAGATGGTCAGACTATAAGAGTGCTGGTATGCAAAACCAGAGGTCTCGGGTTCAAATCCCGGTCCAGTCAATTTAATCTTAGGTAGGTAGGTTTCCACGCTTATGCAGGTTTCCACACTTAGGCAGGTTTTCATGCTTAGGCAAGTTTATCACGCTTATGCAGGTTTTCACACTTAGGCAGGTTTTCACGCTTAGGCAGGTTTCCACGCTTAGGCAGGTTTTCACGCTTAGGCAGGTTTTCACACTTAGGCAGGTTTTCACGCTTAGGTAGGTTTTTCACGCTTATGCAGGTTTTTATGCTTAGGCAGGTTTTTCACGCTTATGCAGGTTTTCACGCTTAGGCAGGTTTTCATGCTTAGGCAGGTTTCCACACTTAGGCAGGTTTCCACACTTAGGCAGGTTTTTCACACTTAGGTAGGTTTCCACGTTTAGTCAGGTTTCCACGCTTAGGCAGGTTTCCACACTTAGGCAGGTTTTCACGCTTAGGCAGGTTTTCACACTTAGGCAGGTTTTCACACTTACATGTAGGCAGGTTTCCACGCTTAGGCAGGTTTCCACGCTTAGACAGGTTTCCACACTTAGGCAGGTTTCCACACTTAGGCAGGTTTTTCACACTTAGGTAGGTTTCCACGCTTAGTCAGGTTTCCACGCTTAGTAAGGTTTCCACACTTAGGCAGGTTTTCACGCTTAGGCAGGTTTTCACGTCACTAAGGCAGGTTTTCACACTTAGGCAGGTTTTCACGTCACTAAGGCAGGTTTTCACACTTAGGCAGGTTTCCACACTTCGGCAGGTTTTCACACTAGGCAGGTTTTCACGCTTAGGCAGGTTTCCACGCTTAGGCAGATTTCCACAGTTAGGCAGATTTCCACAGTTAGGCAGGTTTCCACGCTTAGGCAGGTTTTCACGCTTAGGCAGGTTTCCACACCTAGGCAGGTTTTTCACACTTAGGCAGGCCTTCATGCTTAGGCAGGTTTCCACACTTAGGCAGGTTTCCACACTTAGGCAGGTTTTCACACTTAGGCAGGCCTTCATGCTTAGGCAGGTTTCCACACTTAGGCAGGTTTCCACACTTAGGCAGGTTTTCACGCTTAGGCAGGTTTTCATGCTTAGGCAGGTTTCCACACTTAGGCAGGTTTTTCACGCTTAGGCAGGTTTTTCACGCTTAGGTAGGTTTTCACGCTTAGGCAGGTTTTCATGCTTAGGCAGGTTTTCACCCTTAGACAGGTTTCCACGCTTAGGCAGGTTTTCACGCTTAGGCAGGTTTTCACGTTTAGGCAGGTTTTCACGCTTATGCAGGTTTTCACGCTTATGCAGGTTTTCACGTTTAGGCAGGTTTTCACACTTAGGCAGGTTTTCACACTTAGGCAGGTTTCCACGCTTAGGCAGGTTTCCACACTTAGGCAGGTTTCCACGCTTAGGCAGGTTTTCACGCTTAGGCAGGTTTCCGCGCTTAGGCAGGTTTTCACGCTTAGGCAGGGTTTCACGTTTAGGCAGGTTTCCACGCTTAGGCAGGTTTTCACGCTTAGGCAGGTTTCCACACTTAGGCAGGTTTTTCACGCTTATGCAGGTTTCCACACTTAGGCAGGTTTTTCACACTTAGGCAGGTTTTTCACACTTAGGTAGGTTTTTCACGCTTCGGCAGGTTTTCACACTTGGGCAGGTTTCCACACTTAGGCAGGTTTTTCACACTTAGGTAGGTTTTTCACGCTTAGGCAGGTTTTCACACTTAGGCAGGTTTTCACGCTTAGGCAGGTTTTCACACTTAGGCAGGTTTTCACGCTTAGGCAGGTTTCCACGCTTAGGCAGGTTTTCACGCTTAGGCAGGTTTTCACACTTAGGCAGGTTTCCACGCTTAGGCAGGTTTTCACGCTTAGGCAGGTTTTTTACGCTTAGGCAGGTTTCCACACTTAGGCAGGTTTTTTACGCTTAGGCAGGTTTCCACACTTAGGCAGGTTTTTCACGCTTAGGCAGGTTTCCACGCTTAGGCAGGTTTTCACCAAGGTTCAATTCCTTCCCCATTATAATCTTATTGTTTATTTTTCAAAAGAACACTGACCCAGAAGGCCTTGCTGTTCAGATGTAAAGTAGCGCCATCCTCCATTGGTGACACTGACTGACTTTGGGGCTCTGCTGTGTTCAGATGGTACTCAGGAACTCGGGAAGAATTCAGACCATCAGTGAATATGGCCACTGATCCGACCACTCAAGCAGCTAAGGTAAACATGAATCTGCAACTGGTCCGTTCATCACTGCAAGAAAAGCATATCCATGACCCCCTCCACTGTCCACTCTTCAAAAGGCCTGTTCACACTGCAAATAATCACAATTGGAATTGAAATTGAAAAACCAGGGTTTGCTTTTTTGCTCGCATTCACACGCCAAAAAGGGGTGACCCAAAATGTGACTCGGTATTAAAATCCATGCGGTACTGATATTAGGCTGTGTAGTGCCGTGACAAAACACTTTGCAAGGTTTCAGAGCACACACGGCACGCACTATGATACAATCGCACTGCTTTGTGATGGCAGCCGGACTGGCTTTTATTTCGCTGGCTATTGAGGTCAAGATGTAATCTCAAAACTCACACCTTATTGCCAGCTCGGTTTACTTCAACCCTCAAAGAGCCCGGGTTATTTTGACCATCTCATACCTGGTGGGGGGGGGGGGGTGATTATTAGCGAGACTTTAACAAGTCAAGATCTTGATGAGTGAAATGTGTATTGGTTCCCAAATCAGTCATCACACTTCAGATGAAGGGAACCAGTGGAAGGATCCCTGGTCGAGATCTGTTGTAAAAAAAGAAAAGAGAAAAGAAAAGTGGCAGCCACATTGCCCGAACCCAGAACTGGTTGACGCTGTCATTTACTACTTCATTTTTGTTTTTGCTCTAGAGTCAAGCATTGAGGGAGGATAATGTCCAACGGTCCATCACCAATATTACGGAGGCTGTCTCTGCCATTGTCAGCCATAGCACAGATGAGGATTTCCGGCAAACGTGCTTCTCTCTCATGGAGGTGAGTCTGATAGCAAGTGTCTTCATTTCAGATTCTGCATCAAGGTCGAAATTTGGTCACATTGGGCCTTGTAACCTTGATCCTACATTTTCCTCAAGTGACAAAAAACTCCGCATGCCCTCAATCCTACAGAATCATACTCCATCACATTGGGCCTTGTAACCTGTGTCCTGCATTTTCCTACAGTGACAAAAACTCCACATGCCCTCAATCCTGCAAATTCCTACTATGAATCAACTACATGTACCACATGCCCTCAATCCTAATGAATGCTCAGTGCTTTGCCCAATTGTCTACTGCAAAATGTAGGCAGCTTGTGCGCGATACTATACCAACCTGCAACTTCTGCTTTCTAGTGCAAACATCTTAACTGCAGGACCACTGAGATGGTTGAGGTTGTGTGGTGGATTTGAATCTGTATATATAGTGGTGGCTACAACATTGCATCTGGATATAAATTTTGCGTTATATCCTACATGTAGAAATTAGATACCGGTGTCACGGTCTCATCTTTCCCCGTGATCGGATTTCCAAAACGCGGCCGAACGCCCCGAACGTATGCGCAGTAATGCCCCGTATATGCTCACTTAAGGGCCGTGCTGAGTTCCTATATCAAGTAAAGGTCAATAAATTTGCATAAACACGCAAGGGTCACATATGGTCGAGCAGGGTACGGTCGTGCGCACCCATTTACAGATTATACACTGTACTTGTACATGTGCATGTACATTTACGCTGTAGCTTTTTATTTGGGCGCTCCCTTGGCCTTATGTACCACAACAAAGCTCAAACAGGGCTCAACCGCTGACCACCAGTACCAGCGCGCGACATACGAACAGTGTACATGTACATGGGCGTACATGTACATGCACATCACATGCACACGTACGTGTGTGTACGTCTGGAGAGATCAGCACGCCGGATAATCAAGCACGTTGCTGTAACGTGCTCAGTTATCCGGGTCTTCCGGAAATCTGAGCACGGGGGAAAGATGAGACCGTGACACCGGGTACATTTTGTGTTGAGGAGAATGCACTTCAGACAAGCTGTCCAAGCTGTTCAAGGCCAGTCATGTCATGCTGTGATGCCAAGACCTTAGTACATGTTGTAGGTCTACCTCTCGTCCATCTAAACCTAACAGCCCACCTGCACAGTGCTTGAAGTTGGCTACGGTGAGCTGGTCTGCGATGGACAGAGACATGCACAAACACTAAGAACATCTAAATGGTGAAAATGGGGTGAAAATGTCATTTAGCCGTGAAAAGAATATTCACCGTGTTTTCACCCCTATTTCACGGTGTTTTCACCAGTGGTCTCCAAGGCCCTATTCCTGGTGGTAAATAGCAAGAGGCAATTTAGAAGTATCTGGGAGTGACAGTTACAAGGACATAATACAGTATCTCTATGGGGGCTGGTGGTCCCTATTGGTAATTGAATTAGCCATCCCCCAAGGCTGGAGCTTGCCACCCTAGATATTCACTTTTCACTGTCTCTTTAGTGACCTGAAGATGTCCTTATGAGGTCAGAGAAACGATTATTTTCACGGTGAATTCACTGTAAAATGCCCCGTGAAATCACAGTGACTTTTGAGTTTCATGGTGAAATGATATGTTCACCCCTTTTTCATGGTTTAGATGTTCATAGTGAAAGTGGGTGCTGCATTGTACACCATTTTAGCATCCATGATTCTATGTACCGGTTACGCTGTCCAAGTTTTTGACACTGCTTGGGCCAACTGTTTTGAAGGTGTCTGACTCGGCTGGTCTAGCAACCCACCTCAGCTCCCAACTGCAGGCGCTCGCTCACAAGGACACGGGCGTGGCCGGTCGGACCTCAGCAGCCAAAGGAGAGGTGAGTGCCGCTCCTTTTTTACTTCATCAGCGGACGGCCAAGAAAAAAAGCAGCACATTCAGTGGCCCCCAACCATTTGAATCAGTCGGAAACCCAGATAAGCCCTTCTCAGAGCAAGGGCAGAAATGCAATGAGGTCTGTGGCGACATCATACATGTGCGTACTTAATGGCTCAAAGTTAGGACAGGGCACATTCTGTCCGGAATCATCAAATTATCAGCTATTCTTGGAGCCGCACTCATCACTCAGAAGAGAGATTACACACACATGTATTGTACAGTGGCATCCCAATCTTCTGGCTTTGTGGAGCCACCATGCAGACCTTCAAATCTCCTTTTACAGGTAGGGCACACCATTTACAAAGGTCAAGGAATCGCTTCCATACTTTTGTCAAACCCACTGTACGTATACATGTATATATAAAATAACACATCTGCGTAAGGTTTCTGCTCGATCTGTTAACCATGTCATGAGAAAAACTTTGGAAACGAAGTTAAATGCTAACCTTTTTTTTCAGACATAGACAGTAATATTTGTTAAAGTAACTCTCTGTTCCAAAGATCACTCTGTCAAGTGATTGTTGGAACAAAATTCAACAATTTTCCTCTTTTCTCGAAAACTGCAGATTTTCTAGTGCTAAAATTTAACGGAATGTCCGATGCCATTACTATAGCTTCTTGATGAGTAAGTCATTTCTCAAATTTGGAATGTCCAGGATTTTGGGAACTTTGCAAATGGTGTATCCTTTCTTTAAGAGGAAAAATATGAAGTTTTGGAAAGAAATGAAAAAAACAGAAATTTGACTGGACTACATTAAGTGCTGAAACCTGAGACCTCTGTTTTTGCGTAACAGCGCACTTACTGCTTGAGCTATCCAGCCTTAGATGGTGGCCTTCCCAAATAATGGACTATCTTTGCCAGGGTGGGTGCACACTGCACAGATGGAGGTATAGGTCCTATTGGGTGGTTTCTGATGCCCCTTGTTTATGTAATGAAAGAAGTCCAAGACGATTTGAGGGTTTGCATGGTGGAAGTACCAAGTGGAATGTTTGCGGTGACACCATGCAAATCATCTCTTGTGAGATGGAGTGTGGCTCAGAAAATAGCCGGTAACCCAGCAGGGCAGTGTATGCTCATCTGCCGATCCGGGTGTCAGACAGAGTACCCGCTGCCCAAAACTTGGAATGACTTAATTATTTCCTATCCATTCAGTCATTCCAGCCGGCTACTGTGACAACTCCCCACATGGGCGTGGCGACCCCCAGCCAGAATTCTGACCCCACCCTTGACCCAGGTCAGCCCAGGTCAACCGATGATGCAACCGTCAATGTAAGTTGATTCCTGTGTGTGTTCACTTGTGTGTGTAATACCAATGTCACTGATGATGTCGTCATGCATTTTGTCAGTCTGCTTCTTGCCTGGTGTTATTTTATGAACATCATAAAAGTCATAAACCAACTTTTTCAAAGAAATGTTTCTGTCTTCAAGTCGAAAGCAGTAGTTCTATCTCCCAAAGCTTGATGCCAATTAGGTTGTCATGGAAGTGGACGGTAATACAGTCCTGTCTGAATTAAATAGCTCTGGCTTCAAAGTGTGCACGAGTCTATGGAATCCTCTCGCTAGTGGCAGCAGCCGTATCCCATAGACTGCTGTGATATCCTGGGCCATAGCCTTATTTTTGGAAGAACGAGGGCGCTCTTTCAATTTCTAGGCAGTGGCTGTTGCCGGCGGGGTGGATTTCACAAAGCCTTACGATGCATCTTGGCCCTTTTCCAAAACCCGGCTTAGGCTCCGGCTTCGGCTTCGTCTCTGCTATCCCAAAGCTGAAAACCCAGGTTGGAGTTCTTGGTTGAAGTTGAAGCTGTGGGGTCTTTTTCAAAACGCTTTGTAACATTAAAAAACAAAGCCAAAGGTCTCCCATTTTCATGTCTTGTACTTTAAAATGTATGAGAGAAATGGTGACAAAGCCGAAGCCTGAGCCTAAGCCAGGTTTTGGAAAAGGGCCCTTAACTCAACTTGCAATTGATAAGCCATTGTAAGTTGTGATAGGCCGTATGGTTTTTGTGCATCGCTCATTGTCTTGCGATTGACCTTAAGTTAGGATGAGTTTGTTGAAATTGTCTGCTGGTCTTGATTGAGTGAGCTGGCTCTCACTTTGGCAGATTACCATTTTCTACATAATGGTTATAATTTACGGTATATGCAAACTTTATGAAGTACTGTACTTTATGAAGTAGTAAGAAATGTTACCAACTGTTTTAAAACTGAGTGAAATTACCTGAGATATACAACTTATAGAAGCATAGAGGACCTCTCATTTTAATATGTGTCCCTCAGAGAACAGCTTTGCTGAGTTTGAAATGCAAGACACACAAACTTTTCATATAGTATTTTCAAAATGATTGATTGAATTGGACAGTATGGATGGCCAACATACAATTTGTACACTGCTTTAAAATCACATTTCCCCCCCCCCTTCTTGTATCCAATTTAAAGGACGACTTCAGTGAGTTCTCAGATGTAGATTTCTTTGATGAGGAGGCAGTCAGTGAGACATTCCACCCAGAATCACCAATAGAGGGCGCTGTTCAAGGAGGGGAACCCAGCACAGAGGCCTCAAAATCCCTCAAGGTGATTATAATGCCTCTGGATGGTAGTGTGAGGAAGCCAGACTGCTAGAATGCTGCACAAAATAGACTATTTTTTTATATTTTGATATGTTTTTTTTCTTCTGATTTTTCTATTTTTACATTCATCACTATAAAGGAAAACAATTCAGAGAAATTATTTATTCCGTCAGTGAAATTGGCTTCATGTCTTACTCCTAGCAAGACCTTTCTCAAAGATATTCTGTTTTTGAGAAAGGTCTGGATGTGAGTTGGTGAGTTAGTCTGTTAGATTTGAGTTGGTCTGGGTCTCAGTTGATCCAAGTTTGAGCTGGTCTGGGTGTGAGCTGGTCTGGGTGTGAGCTGGTCTGGGTGTGAGCTGGTCTGGGTGTGAGCTGATCTGGGTGTGAGCTGGTCTGGGTCTCAGTTGATCTGAGTGTGAGTTGATATGAGTGTGAGTCAGTTTGGCTCTCTGCTCTTTGACTCAAGTGCGTTTTTTTTTTCTATTCAGGTCTTTCAGTCACCAACGGAGGATGACTGGTTTGACAAAGTCCTGGACAGTGAACTCTTTGTCAATGAAAAATAAGGTGTGATCCCATTTTGTCTGGTCAGAGTGAGTCAGTATAAGTAGCTATATAACAATTATTTTCTATGGATGGCTCCCCTCTCGGGTAAGACCTACTTTCCGAGACACCGTCCTTCTTTTACCCGACAGTCGGCATATTCCATAGAGAGAAACAGAAATATGACATAAATCATCACCAACTCCACCCTTCTGGGAACAGCTCAGAGATTGATTTGCTTTTCTCGTCAGAGCAAATTAAACCTTTTACTCCGCAGGTTTGCATGCGATTTTCATGCAGTGGATGTTTGGCGAATGTCCCAGTTTATGGTTTCTAAAATAGATTCTGATTGTCCCGATTTTTTGGGGGGTGGATCTTTAGTCTCAATTCAAGCACTGATGATGGCAATTTTGTTTGATGTCTCATTTTCACTCGTCAGGCCGGTGATGATGACGACGTTGAGACTTAGCTCGGCAACTCGGACTTGGCCGTGTGCCATGAATATTCATGGGCGATGGGACGGGTGTGCGGAGTCACCCTCGCCAGTCACTAACTGCACCGACCGACTGCTTGCATGGTTCACGCCGTTGCTGACACAGCGCTGGGCAGATGAGCAACAGCCCCGAAAAAAACAGTCGCAGAGGAAATACTTTGATTCTGCATCGTCTGTATTGAGCTTCATATTCAGCCCCTAGCCGAGAGTAAAAAAAAAGCACACTGTGTCAACTGTTCTGTATATCCGGGCACGGAGCCGTTAATGAATGTTCTACCTGGATTGGATTGTGGCTGTGTTGGGACATGGGATGAGCATCAAATTTTGCTTGGTTTCTCGAAAGATGATTCATGATAGATCCTATGTACTATCAGTGAGTGTTCACGCATCAGAAAGGCCCACAATCTGACAGTTTCCCTAACGCTCGCACAAGATAATCCACAAGCCTTCAGAGATAAGTCACGCGGGGGGGGGGGGGGGGGGGGGTGGACGTTATCCAGTCAGTCTGAGACATCGGCGAACAGTTGCCATGATTGCGTGCAAATTGGCTCTGCTCTGCGGATTCCTGATAGCGCTTGGCTGTCAAATCGTCCGGCACTGCCACCATTCGCCATGCTTTTTTTTCTCTCTTTTAGCTCCGTGTCGGCTATCAGTGCATTCGTAACCAAGGTGAATTCATGGGGTTTCATTTTCACGAGATTCTCACAAGATTTGGGGTGCCTATGTGAGGCACCAGTGAATCGTGATTACACAGAGCAAAGGCAGCAATTTTCTCATTTTAGATTTGGCAAGTAGAAAAAAACACACCACAGACAGCTGTGCGCGCAACTCAGTGCGTCAGATTTCAATAAAGTAAAGCGCTTGCTCAGAGCCATAGGTGACAGGAGTGTTCAGGATGTGGATGGCAGAGTGTCAGGGATATGACTAGCAGCATAGCCGACTACCCTCTCCTCACTCCTCCCTCCTTATCACATGCCAAGTAACACAGGCAGCCACTGTCAGTTCCTTGACCCCCCCCCCTCCCTCCCTCCCTCCTTCCCTCCCTCCCTCCCTCCCTCCCCCCTCCCTCACTCCCTCCCTCCCTGCCTGCCTGCCTGCCTGCCTGCCTGCCTGCCTGCATGCCTCCCTGCCTGCCTGCCTGCCTGCCTGCCTGCCTGCCTGCCTGCCTGCCTGCCTGCCTGCCTGCCTGCCTGCCTGCCTGCCTCCCTGCCTGCCTGCCTGCCTGCCTGCCTGCCTCCCTGCATGCCTCCCTGCCTGCCTGCCTGCCTGCCTGCCTGCCTGCCTGCCTGCCTGCCTGCCTGCCTGCCTGCCTGCCTGCCTGCCTGCCTGCCTGCCTGCCTGCCTGCCTGCCTGCCTGCCTGCCTGCCTGCCTGCCTGCCTGCCTCCCTCCCTCCCTCTCTCTGTCTCCCTTCCCCCGAGCTGAACCCTCTCCCCTGTAACATTTGCTACTGTTCCCTTGTCCCCTGCATGGTTCACATGGTGACTCCCCCCCCCCACCCCCCCCACCCCCATTCCTCTTTCCCATAACCTTAAACCTGTACATTGTATGTGTCAGTGCAGGATCGAACTCATTGAGTTAAGCTCAACCCGGGTAACATTTACCAGCTTGTACATCCCTTCATAGTCGTTCAATGCATTACGCTGGATTGAATGTTTAGTACTAGTTTGGTAGAGCTGGACTGTCTGGGGTTGGGTGACGATTCTCCTAATTCAGAGCTCGATTTCAGAAAGTGGTCTCCGGCGGGGGTTGCTAGTTGTAGCTTGCCTCAAACAACATCAGACCACCAAATGGTCAGGGGCCTGGCTGGCGTTCCAGTGGTGGGCAGGGACAATCTCAGCCTCCACCAACACTGACAGAAGCTTTTTTCCAGTTCTGCCCCAACAATAAGAGACCCATGTGCCCACCTGGTCATTATTTTGTTCAGGTTGGCCACTGGAACAGGATTGATCCGTTCAAGGCCAAGATCAAGTTCTTCTTTGAAAGACGACACTTTGCCTTGGTGGAATAGCTTGAGTTCTGGGGTAATTGTATCTAGGAAAGTTGCAGGTTTTATCGTTCTACTTTCTTCTGTGACTGAGTGACATTTGAAAACCTTGGTCACTGTCTAGAGGGTCCAGTGAGGTTTTGATCCCAGCAGGACCTTTCTAAAAGGTCTTCCTTTTTGAGAAAGGTCCTGCCAGGATCAAAAGGTCAAGCCCTCTACATTTTTTTTAGATTTGCATTTGAATTATTTAAGCCATTAAATTAGTTGGCTATATTTCTGTATGAAACTCTAAGTCTTTCACGTGAGATCAATTTCTTGAAAACTGAAATGTTAAACTGTTGTTTATAGTTGTTCACAGGATTACAAAACTTTTCAGGAACATTGAGCTTTTGAACATTGTTTCAGTGGCTTGTTTCTGTGGAGTGTTGGGCCTATCGTTTGGAATTTTGATGTTTATAAAGCTGGGATTGACACATGTCATCATTGTGTAGGTTAAAACTTTGAAATGAAGGAATGTTCGTACTGGTCAGATCAGTATATGAGTATTATTGTTAGAAAATACTAATTGCTCCAAAGGGCTGTGGTGTGTGATAACATCAGGCAAAAACCTCCATTACAAAATGTGGAATTATTCTTCACACAGTATGGTACAGGAAGAAGAAATGTGTTTGACGTTGATCATTTGAAGGGTATGAATATTTACCCTGCAGTTTACTCCACCAATTGGTGAAAAAATAAACAAATCTTATCATACCTTGATATGTAATTTGATGTTTAGTTCCAGTTGCTTTTGCCGCGTTTCCATTGAAAATAACACAACACATGTATTTATCCGAGGAAATGGGACTGGGTGATTTTAAACAATCCACGAAAACAGCAAAGACTGTCTGGCATAAGTGGGATTGGAACCCAAGGCTCCTTCTTACCTGAGCTATACAGCCCTTACATGTAGGTGGTGGCCTTCCCAAATAGTCAACTATCTTTGCTGAACCATTTACTGCTATGCATCTCCAGGGATCACACGCTCATTTTCACCCGGCTGCAAAGGAACAATCAGTTGAAAACCTGGGATCAATTTCATAGAGCCGCTTAAGCGTGAAAATCTGCTAAGCAGAAAAAGTCTTCCTCGTGTAAGCAGGATTACAAACTACCCTGTGATGTGATGTCCATTGCTTCTGACTTGTATTCCACTCTTCTTTACTTAGCGTGAAACAAAAAGTGAAGTTTGGGTTGGCAAGGGGATCCTGTGGCTCATGAGTTATTGCGCTTAAGCACATTTTGACGCTTTAAGCGGCTCTATGAAATTGGCCCCTGGCTACACCGGATAGGGGATGGCACAAAATGGCTGCCGCAATTAACACTTCACCTGAGATTGTAAACCAGAGTCCGGGATTTGAATCCCAGTCAAGTCAATTTGTCAAGGTAGATCGATCATTAAAAAAAAATTTAAAAAGGAAAAAATTGAAAGAAGAAAACAATCAGTGCTCTTTGGTTTATGGCTGTGACGCATAGCATCCTCGGTTTCTGTGCTCATCAATTAAATGATAATTTTTATGTAGGTCTAAGGTTTGTTCTGCCAAGCGGACGGGGAAGGTCACCCCCCAACAAGATGCATGTAAGGGCATGGCGTTGGCCATCACAAAGACTTAGGGAAGCACAGGGATCAATGTTCAGACAGAAATTAAAAGAAATTAAAGTCATTCATCAAAGGCAAAGAGAACTGTGGGGTCAGTTTTGGGTGGAAAAAAATGGTGTTCACTTCTCAAGTAATATTCAAAGTTCTTAAAATTTAGTGGGCCTGACGTTTCGATCCTAGCAGGACCTTTCTCAAAGGCAATATTCAAAGTTGTTACACTCTGGCCAGGCTGGTAAACAAATAAAGCAAAAATGATAGGAATGCCCTGATTTGGGCCTGCATGTCCCAACTGATTATGAAAACAAAAATACAAACCCATATGATTAATAAAGAATAGTACCACTACGATTGATCCCTCCCTAGAGCTCTAGCAGAACAAGGCAGATTACAGGATGTATGTGACCCGGCACAGCGACATGAGGAATATCCCACCAAAACTTTTTTCGAGTAAACAACGCCTGAAGTCAAAGTATCTTCTCAATTTGATAAGAAATATTTTTTTGGGGGGGTTGTATTTTTGGAAAGTTAATGTATTGGAGGATATTATGCCCAAAGGATTTTTCCGAAATCCGTCTCTAAATGTTGAAGAAACGAGGATTTCGGGGGAGTGTTTGTGTACTGTTTTCATGGAAATGTACAGTTCCTGCCTTTTTGAATGGCCGCTTTCGAGGAGTTAGTATGGCACTGCTATATTGTGTCTGTTACCAATTGAAGGAGCGAAGTCCCCTTGTACTATTTACAACCAAGTTCACACGGAAATAATTTTTATATCATTTGAAAGCTAATGGTATACTCTTTCACATCATTAGAAAATCTCAAAAGTGGGGGTTATTCCTCATTATGCTGTGCCGGGTCACATATAATCTGCATATTATATCCTGCAATCTGCATTTTCCTGTTATAAGTTAAGGAGCTACTCGTGTGGTATTTGGATGATAATGAATCATCCTTGCATGGGTAAACGATCGTAAGAGGCAGGACCACTGATAATTCCTTTTCCCAATTGAATGAAGAGCAAAGGAAATCTGACTGGATGGGAACCCCAGCCTCTGACTGAAAGGGTACCAAGCGCTCTACAATGTACCTCCTGTGCTAACTGGCCCTTGTATGTGGCCTTGTATGTGGCCTTTCAGAGTGAACCATCACTTGTAAAGGTGCTCTCTGAAGCCATCCAGGATAGGAATGCGATAGTTGACAGAAGTTGATGCCAGTCAAGCATCTGATTGCAGTCTGCCCTTTTACATGAATGGCTTCATGCTTTAATAACTTTCAGATGTCAACACCATTTTCCACAGATATCTCCTTAAAACAAATCTGAAATGCAGACGACAAACTGAAGACCAAATGAATCCAAGATGGACACCATTTCTTTACATGTACAGGGATGTTACATGCATGTTACTTTTATTATTAAATAATAGTTGTATAAACACATTTTTCGTTAACTTCCAATCGCTTTCCATTCCTTCCTCAAGACATAATACAATTTTTTAATACAAGTGCAGAATCTGTCGGGGGATTGGGTTCTCAGTCTTGAAGTTCTTGTTCTTCATCTAAGTTTTTTTTTTAAGAAAAAAAACAAGCCTGCTAGTAAAAAGTTATTTATTTTTTTCATGTCGTGAACCTTTTTTGTCGTTTTTATTGTTTACGTATATGAAATGACCATATAATATAGTTCTTTATATGAATAGTTTATTTTACAGTATATATACGTATGCACTGTATGCATTGTGAAATATTCTTCACACGTTTGAGTGCAAAGGGACACACCTTTAATCATGTGAGCCAAGCATGATACAAAAAAATAAAACAGAAAACAAAAACAGACAGACATGTACATGCGTAGGTTAAAACTAAATAAAATGTACATTACAAAAATAATTTGAAGGTAAAGTACAGTCGAACACAAAATGGCCACTTACAACAAAGCCAGATTTGGGGGGGATTATTTTTGTGTTCTTTGCATAACTGTCGTCCGACAAAACAAAAACGAATTGGAAATGCAGCTTTTTGTGGGCACGTCATGAGCTCCTCAAATTCCTGAGGTCTTCAGAGCAAGAATCGGTAACGACATTTGGTGTTTCTTTAAAAAAAAAAAAACAAGCAATTTAAACTACGATAAAAAAAAGTAAGCATAAGGCTGACCTACACAAATAATTGGTAAGCTATGCACTGTAATTTAAAAACAAAATAACCGAACCCCTATATTTACAAGTGTAGATATTTACTTAAGGGGTTATTTTCTTTTAATTAAAAAACAAACACAAACAAAAACAAGAGGGAAAGAGACAGCCATTTTCTGGCAGGCAGCAAGCATGCAAGAGTGGACGTGTCAAGGTTAAAAACCGGCGTTGCACGTCTGGCTACAGCTCGGTTCACAGACTGGAAGCAATGTCAGAAACCGACAGAAGTTCAACCGACAAAACCTTAAGTCAGAAAAGAGAAAAAACCCACCAGCCATCATTGACAGCAGTGCTGATATTAACAACTGCCTCTATCATTAAGCATAGCATCCCGTCAGAGTCACGCGTACTTGACAGAATATGAGCTCAGAAGAACAAAAATGGTGGGATGCTTTCTCTTTTCTTCACCAAATCCTGGAACTGTTATGTAATTACTTGTGTGCTTTCATATCATTCATAAAAAGCCAAAGTCCAGCTAGCTGGGGTTTTTTTTACAAACAAAAAGGAGTTTACAAACAACAATATTTATACTTCAATATAGTGTATTTCGTTTGGGTGAAATTTGTTAATTTTCTCTTGCATTATTAGCAGCTGATAACATCTTCTGGTTGAGAGTGGTGAAGGTTTTTTTTTTTTTTTTAGTTTGCCCCCTTCAATTCGGTTCAATTCTTGCACGTCGCAGGGGACTCGTGAACCAATCAGAGTAAAATATCCCGGACACAAGTCTGGCCCAGTGTTGAAAAGGGGGCAAGAGGCCGGTAAAATGTAAAATGCATTAATCTTCATAATATGACCTTCATTTCCGCCAACAGAAATCACCCAGGTTTATCAGTAAGTGGGTTTTTATCTTTAGCCCCCCCCCAAAAAAATAATAATAATAAGAGTAATATTATGCCAGTCTAACCATCACATTTGTTTCAATCACCTAATCAAATGATTAGTCAAACAGCTAGTCTTTTCTGAATACTCCAGGCAGGTTTTTTTTTTATTATTATTTATACAAAGTTATTTCCAGGCAGTATCAAATGTTTTCCAAGTTAGTAAGTCATAACCTGTATCTTATACCGTGTGTTGTTGTGGGTTTGGGTTTTCTTTTCTTTTCAAATTGTTCCAGTGAAGTGACCGTCTGCCCCTACCCGACTGGATCTAATTTCTGGCTGCTCAGAGGAAAGTCAAGTGGGAAGGTCAAGGAAAAAGCAATGCAAATAGCATAAATGACCCACTAGGGATTAGTAGCAAGCACCATCCCATGTTTTATTTGACTCTTTTAGTCTCCTCCCACTCCTCTCCCCCCCCCCCCAGTCAAGAGCTTTAGTGGCAGCTGCACTCATTTCCTTCTCTTTTGACAGGACTCCTAGAGGAAAAGATCAATTAAACGCAGGAAAGTGGAGGACATGAGTCAGGAAGTATCCCTCCTCTCTCTCCCTCTATACAATCGAAAGGGGGCCACACAAAAAAAGGGGAAAGGGAAAGACTGTCCACTACACAAACAACTACTTATCGCAAACTGTCGCCAAAGACCCCCTCCATCACGATCAATTCTTGGACGCAGATCAATTCCAATGGAGACAAAGTTATTAGGGTGAATGGAAGAGGGGTCAGGGGAGCAGTGGCGATTCGGACGTGACCATTTCCCACTCATCAACTGAAGTTGCCCTTCAGTGGCGTGAGAGTCTGGCCCGTCACAGCACCAATGGGTATGGATTAGGCGGGTAGGGTGTGATTCAACTTGGGAGGTGCAATGGAAAGTCTTGCAGGGGCCCGCCTAAATGTGGAGATAAGAGACGGGCCTGCCTCTTACTGAGTGCTAAGCACGTTTCTAATGCAACAACATGAATCGAGATGTGCATGACACTCAGCGAGTCGATCTATAATTTAAACAAAAAATGATTGGAGGGGACAGAACAGTATCCATGACCACAGCGTCCAACTGAGATCTCTTCAATACACAATCCACACATTGTATTGGAGACAATAAGCAACTGATCCAACTGAGTGAGTCTTGGGAACACAAAGACTGCAATCTGATCTGACTCCCAGACCTCTGTTCCCTTCAAATCAATACAAAGTTAAGTCTTAACTGTATAAGCACCAGACTACTTCTTACATTATCCTGTATCTAAAGCCATTGGATGTGGCGGAAATACAATTCAAGTCTGTGGATGGTGCCCTGTAACCACTGGCTATATGTCTCCATAGACTTGTGTACAACCTTGGCGGTAACCAATGGAGTCTGTCTTTCCCAAACAGTGGCTGAGCCTCAAGCTTGGGGCTTGTCCCTGGCTTTCAGACATCCCATTCAAAGTCAAATGCGCCAAAGTAGACAACCCCTTTGGACAGCTTCAAAGTAATCCTCGACTAGGGATGACAACGCATTGACATCTTGGGAACAAATATTGTCTTCTGAGCTTTTGGATGAGAGAAACAAAGCCTCAGGCTGAAACCAAGGCCACTATTTCAAGAAAGCCTCACAGCCCTATGTACATTTGGGAAAACCAAGATGGCCGAACACTGTCCGTTGTAGACTCCTTTCAAGTCCCTAAAAGAGTCGTCAGTTGGTTTGTGTTTATTTCTTTACAAGTTCTTAAAAAAACCTCTCAGATGGCAGTTCAATGTCGATAACTACGGTCAGATAAAGAAGGCATGACTGATAATATACAATGTAACATCTTCGGCAGATTTCCATGAAAATTAAGATTATACAATGTTAAAGGTGATATGTCTGATCTGCAACCAGTAATTACAGTTAACAATTGTCTCGTAGATTTGCATATTTTTTTTATTTTTTTTGTTTTGTTTTGTTTTAAAGTTCCCTCTTCGATTAATGTTATAGCATAAAAAATATCTCTGTACATTTTTATATATATTTATATATATATATTTCTCTTTCGTTAAAGCAAAAATAATTTTGTGACATCTAGGATTCGTCTTCTCTTTCTTAACAAGACTAGTGTTACATTTACATTTGCTCTGGATCAGTGAACCTGATTGGTTGCTATTATTGTGATTTGTTTTGTTTCTTCTGTACAATCCAACACTTCTCCTATGCTTCAGGAAGGGAGGGTCAATGTCTGGTTACAGCTAAGGCTGACCACAACACGCAAGTCTACCGGGTAGCCTGCAGCCACTACACAAGCGGCTCCCCCATAGACTTGTGCATTTTCTTCAAGCCATAGCCAATGGATCCAGACAGGAGAGAGAGGGGGGGGGGTGATGCTTTGATTTGGACACGTTGACCAGTCTAGCTATGTAAAACAAACTCCATGCAGTTTCTCATTACGGAGTCTGCAAACCAGACCCATTACCACTGACCACTGACTGCACCAGTGACTCCCTGCTAGGGTGTATTCTTAGAAATCAGAATAACACCACCAGCTCTTCCTATACCTTTGCTTACAAACCCAATGCAATCCATTTCTTCCCATGGTAAACGCCAGTTGGACAATGGCTGGCCTGTGTGCCACTAAACACAGAAACTTCCCCCTGGGCTTAAAATGGTGCAATGCTTGGCTGGGAAGATGAGCAGCCGTAGAAGAAAATAATTTTTGATTAGTGTTACATCACGGGGACCCAAAAAAAACCACCCTACAAACGAAAACCCCAATTTAAGATGTAACATGGACAACGAATGAGGGTGTTCTTACGAAGATTAGTTTATAGCAGAAGTTGGCCACGCTACTTTGGGATAGGGGAAAATGTTTCCACAAACTGGGAATACTGGCGAGGGATAGGGGTGTAGGTAATTCTTCAACTGTGTTCACTCTACTTACAACTGAGCCAATGGTTTGATCCACCGTTGGGAAAAGGCCTAGGCTAGCTGTGCGCAACGCAGGAGGGATGATTTCTGGAGGCGGAAAGCAAGGGGTGGAGTGGCGGAAGGTGGGGGGGGGGGTGTTCCAGCGGCCATCTCTCAGGAGGTCAATGGTTTTCCCATCCACTCCTGCCTCCCTCTCTCTCTCTCTGTCTTCCCAGTTTACCCATGGTGCCATGAAGAAAGAAACAGACAATACTGCTGTGGGAACTGAGTGGGGAGAGAGAATGGAAAAAGGAACGAGGGGCCCTTTGTTCATCATTACCACTAATCAGTGCGGCTCAATAACCATCAATCTATACTCCTAGGCGTTAGGCTGGCTAAGTGATGACAGATACTTTTCCTCCTGCTGGGAAGGAACCCCCCCCCCCCCCAGTTACAAATTAAGAAAGATGCTGCAAATTATGCCTATCCCTGCCCGGTAGAAATCACTGTCGGCTCAGCGTATACAGTCACAGCGGCGATTAGGATCGCCAAGTCTCGCGGCGAGTTCACAATCGGCTCACGGGTGACAAGGTGAAACTCATGGGTACGGGGTTGGCCGACGCGAGCAAGATTTGGGCCAACCTCACAGGAATCTGGTCACGGGTCTAGGGGACCTGACTTTTCAATCTCATCCGGATCGGAGGCAGAATTTTTTTATATTTTTTTTTATCTGCATGAACTAATGCTTTTGAGGTGACTCGACTAAGTCCCCAGAAGGACGACTGATTACAAAGGGGAGGAAATGAGGTTTACTTTGATCTATGAGATACCATGTGCAACTCTTCCTATTCCATGACAAAACAAGTTTCCTGATGCAGGATTATAACCTTCCAAATGTCCCCAAGTCTTTCAGATCTCCGGAGTCTTTTTTCGTTTGTTTGGTTGTTGTTTTTTTTCAGTTCAAAAAACATATAATGGCTGATTGGCCATAAATGAGCTCTTCCTCATAGTGTACCCAGTCCTTTCCTTTGGTGAGGGGAAAAAAAAACTTACACGGCTGACCCCCATACAAATTTATCCCAAAAATCAATTGATAAGGAAACTTAAGAACCCCAGGAACCTTTGAATGGGTATTTGTTGGGCAAGTGGAAGTAATTTCTGCCGAAACTGGCCAGTAGAATTACAACTGGTGGAAGGGAAATGGAGATTGTTCCGTCTCTTTCTTCATGGTGCATACATTTCTTGGATTCCTCAGAGGGGGAGGCCCCCCCCCCTCTCCCTCCTCCCTCCCTCCTCCCTCCCACCGGAGGGGAAGGGAGCTTAAGCCACTCCGAGCAACTTCCTGGAGGTTTTGCAACGGAAATGCATCACTGAGGACAAGGGGGCTTCAGAGTCAAGACGCTGACTCGGCCTTTAATCATACAAAGACGAGGGTCGAGGGTTTTGTGCAGAGAGAGAGAGAGAAGCAGGCAGTGGGGAGAATTCGTGTCCCCTCCCTCCAATTGCCCCCCCCCCTCCTTTCTCCCCAGACCCCAACATTAAAAAAAAAAACACAAACATACAAATCTTCTGTTGCCATGGTTACGCTGGCGTAACCATGGCAACAGAAGATTTGTCCACAATCTGGCCAATGCACATCTGACATCAGCAGTCAATTTCTTTTTTTCCCTTTTTGGGGGGGGGGGGGTTGTTGTGTGAACACCGTGCGCGACAGACAAATCAGCACCAATGGATACGGAAAGGAAGGAAAAAAAATAATAAATAAATAAACAAGGAAAACAAGAACCGTACTGCCTCCCATGCTGGTGCAATCTCTCTCGGCAAACAAGCCTGCTTTCAAATATTGCTTGGTGCGGATTTGGCTCAACAAGAGCCGACCACCACCCGCACCCCCTGATCAATCAAAGTGCAGAAGACCTGCAACCTTGCTAGTTCTCTTGTGTGTAGAGATTCTCCAAACGGGATTTAAAAAAAAGAGAAAAAAAGAAAGAAAAAAAAAAGACATCCACTCAACAAACAAACACATTGTACCTGGGTGGTGGTAATCCCCCCACCAACCCCGTAACGATTTAGGATTACTTTGGTTGAAAGAAATTAAGGACACTTCTTTAACATTTCTACACTGACTGGTTCATCCGCAGCGGTAAGGGCTGACTGGTGGTAGGTTCGCTGACCCACTCGAGACAGAGGTGACCTGAGAATCATTTGGTTTCTACAATTAATTATTAAGTAAAGGAAGTTTGAGGAAAAATAAACCAATCAATCAATTAACTGTTACGGAAAGAAAAATACACCCCAAAACAAAACAAAACAAAAAACCACAAATGGGAGCAGAACTGTCAAAAATAAAACAATTGCTGCTACTAAATTGGTATTAAATGGAAGCACAAACATATAGCATCAATCTGATACTTAAAACTAGGAGAACAAAAAAATATATGAATAATTATGTATATCTCAAACTGAATAGTTGATTCTGTGGCGAGGTGGCCAGCATTTAAGTCAACTTGCTTGTTGGTTGGGCGGGTGGATGGTTCCGTTGGTTGGGTTGTTGGTTACATCGTACAGTCATGTGTCCATCACATTCATCTGTCTTTTTGTCTTCCAAGAAGTTGATTCAATATAGGAAGGTTTGCGGTGACACCATGTATAAGGTCTCTTAAAGGAAGAGGTGTGGTTCTGAAGAAAACCCGAGTGGTAACTCGACGTTTCGACCAGTATGCTCTGGCCGTCATCATTCTCCTGATGACGGCCAGAGCATACTGGTCGAAACGTCGAGTTACCACTCGGGATCTTTTCAGAACCACACCTCTTCCTTTAAGAGACCTTATACATGGTGTCACCGCAAACCTTCCTATATTGATTCACCCACCATGCAAAGCCTTAAGTCTTATTTAAGTTGTTGATTGTTTTTTGTATTTTGTTTTTAGATGTTGGTTTGTTTTTGGAAATTTCTACGCCAAGCACTCTTCTGAAAGAGCAGAAACTATTCATATTTTGGTGTTGCAAATAATTCCCCTCCCTTCCCTAACAACCCCCCCAAAAAAAAAAAAAAAAAAAAAAAATAATAAAACCTCTACATTTCTGTGAACATCTAAATGGAAAACTTTTGCAGCGTTTTGCGGTGAAGAAGAAAAATAAAATTCTGGAAATCAAAAAGGAAAATTTAAATTAAATAGAGTAGAATTTTAAGTACGATGTCGGAAGTCTTGAGGAGCTTATAAATCTTGATATTAAATGATCAGTTAAATGTTAACCATTACATGGGCACATCAGTCAGCATTCATCAGTCCTTAACTTTTGAAGTTCAAGGACTGGATGATGAGACACTGCCAACAAAAGAAATTATATTATATTGTTACAATAAGTAGAGCAGTACTAGGCGTCCTAAATGCGGGGCGTATGCAACAGAAGTCACTCCTCATCTGTTTACTTTGTTTCAACTTTACAACGATAAATGCTTTCTAAATTGTTTTGCTATTAAGCAAAACCTATTAAGGTATCTGTACATGTTCGTTATTTTACATTATTACATAATTTTGTATAGCCTCTGTGAGATTAAAAAAAAAATTAAAACCAATGAGAAAAATAATGATAATAATTAGGCAATTATGCATGTATGTCGCAACTGTTTTAAGCGTATTTATAAGTCTGTCAGGTTAATCTTTACATAAGACTGTAACGTCGGTTGCTATTCATTTTAAACGGTGTATACAAATTTACACAAAAAATTACAAGAGTTTCTTTCGTTGTGGTGCAGCCAATGCACGTTTTACAGTAACGGCATTTTCCCCGGCTGGCTGTACATGTACATCGTCTGTAGACCACAAGATCCATCCGTTTTAAAAAGTCCAGTCCTTCCAATGCTCTTCCTGCTTGCACCAGAGAGAGAGAGAGAGATAGTGTGAGAGAGAGAGAGAGAGCTGGAGAGACCTCTTATGCCCGATCCACATCCCCAGCAGGAGCCAGTCTGGCCCGCGACAACAAGTTGTCCGGAGAAATGCTCCACCCACGACAAAGTGTAATTCAATTATTGTATCTTTTTGGAGAGATTTGAAAAAAGGGAATGGGGGTGGAGGGGGGGAGGAGGGAGGAGGGAGGAGGGAGGAGGGAGGGAAGGAAGGGGCCAGACCAAAGTGTTTCTTCCTCTAGGAGATACATGTAGGGAAGAGTTGATGTTGAACTGTTACTGTCGTTTCCTGTGAAGCGGAGGTCGTGGATGTAGCTTACCCCATAAACTTGGTGCTGCTTCCACACGCTGGCAGCAGTGGCATCACTGGTTGTGGTGAGGGTAGAGGAGGGAGGGGGGGTTTGGAAGGAGGGGTGGGTACTGGCTAGGCTTGCCAGGTACCACAAACCTGACCTTCCCGTCAGACGGAGCTCCCCTCTCGCGCATGCATTCTGACAGGAGACCCGAAATCTCACCCGAGCTCTGCCGTGGCAAAGCCCCAAGCCGACTCAACTTGAGCGGAATGCCACAAAAAAAGGCGTCAAGTTGGCAGGAGGCTTCACTGGCGAGATTTTTCTGGGACGGGTGCGAGAGAGAGAGAGAGAGAGAAAGAGAGAGGAGGGGGGGGGGGAAGTGGATGATTATAAGTCTCCTGGCCAATGCAGTGAGCAGTAGACCTTGGCTATAATGGAGAGGGTTTGAGAGGGAAGGAAGGGAAAAAAAAAAAACGATGGGGAAGAGGGGAGTGACACGGGAAAGTCTCCTCCCTTTCCTGCCACTTGCCACTTGGGTGGCTTTTTTTTTCTTTAATCTTAAAAAAAACCCGGAGTTTGTTTTAGCACCAATACACGTGTTTCTCAAAGCTCCCCTTCCACTGGCAACATCACTCAAGAAAAACCTCGCCAATAAGCGCTCCAACCTAGACAAGGAGTTTAGTCCATTGACAAAACCTGTTGCCTATAGTTCCCCCCCCCACCTTCCTCAACCACTGACACAAGGGGAGTGTGGACATATCTACTGCCAAGGGCCACTGCTGAGAACGTCAGACCGGTCAGAGGAAATACTCTCTCCTCTGGTGCCAGAAGAAGCTACGTGGGTCAGAAAACATGTCTACTGGGATGACTTGCACTTGTGTCATCCATCCTCCACATTTAGGTCTTAATTCCGTCAAGACTCGACGTTTAAAAAAAAAAAAAAAAAAAGTCTGCTGTATTCCCACAGACTAAAATACACACGGCACCATGTAGCATCAATATACACTTGTTTAGTTTGTTGTGGAGGGGTGTCATATAGCTTTATGCCTTCCTCCGCAGCACCCGCATTTCGTGCCGCACATGTGGCAGCATTTGAGTGGCAAATAGCACCATAGGCAGGGGACAAAGAGCGAGAGGAGACTGAGGCCCAGCCAGCGCTGGCAGAAGTGGGCGTCGCCGCGGACGTCGCAGGAGCAGGGGTCGGAGAAGTCGCCCTCGGCGTCCGACATGCAGTGGTACATCATGCACTGGGCCATCCGGATGCAGCTGACCTTGCCGATGCAGCGCTCCGTCTCGTCCGGGGCGTCCGGGCACACGCCCCGCCGGTTGGCCTCCGGGTTGAAGAACTGCTGGCAGTGCACACACGTGACCAGGTCGCCGTTCGCCGGCACCTTGAAGGGCTTGACGGGCGGGGAGGGCGGCCGGGGCTGGCCCGTCACCACCTTGAAGGGATGCCTGGCCGGGTCCTCCCCTTCCTTGCCCAGCACTATGGGGTACACATAGTCGTGGATGTTCGGCGGCTTCTTCATGATCTTGACATAGGGGTCGCTGTTGCCATTCTCCCCGGCCAGGCCGTTGTCCCGCTGGGACTGGAACTCGGCGGCCTTCTTCGTCCATATCATGTCGTGCCCGATGGAGGAATACTTCTTGTTGGAGTTGGACAGCCGCCGCTCCTTGTCGTCCTTGACCGACTTGGAGCGCGAGACATAGTGGACCCGGTGGAGCCGCTGCTGGCTGCTGTGGTGGTTGAACTGGGGGGCAAAGTCCCGCGTCTGTGTGGGCTGCAGCAGGATGTCGCGCAGGCTCTCCCGCTGGTTGTTGCCCGGCGTGTTCTGATACTCGTGGGCGCTGGGATCTGAAAGGAGAGGCTCGCCGACCTGCTGTCCAGAGGAATCAAGACGTGAAAACACAATTTCAGTCATCACCCAAAGAGTAAAAAGGGAAGGAAAAAACACCCCAAAACCATATCGAACAGACCTAGAGAGGCTGCTATCCTAAACCGGATGGGCCTAACTCTTGGCTATTAAAGCAAATATGATAACATCCAGTGTCGGAAGGAACTTCCGTCTTTACAGAAAATGGAGCCATTTCCAGCAAGTTACGGAGGAGCACGCCTAGAACCAGGTCTGCCCTCGGCCACTTGGCGCAGCGTCGAGGCAATAAATCAAGGCTTCTGGGTCAACTGCCTCAATTGTCTTTCGTGGACATCCTGCCCTTACAAAGTAACTACATACGCGCGGAGATGCTAGTTCGATCAATTGCCAACAGCCGTGCCCGGGTTTATGTATTCCGTTTCCCCCGCACACATTTGGCATCTATAGAAGGGATCTCTTTTTAAGTGGCTCTCCAAAACAGAATAAAAAAAAAAAAGGAAAATCAAAACCCCATGTATGGCAATTTGAGTTCCTGCCATTTGTCATATGTGACCCGGCACAGCGACATGAGGAATATCCCACCAAAACACTTTTCGAGTAAACAACGCCTGAAGTCAAAGTATCTTCTCAATTCGATAAAAAAAAATCAACTTTTGTTCTTTGGTATTTTCGGAAAGTTAATGTATTGGAGGATATTATGTCCAAAGGATTTTTTCTGAAATCCGTTTCTAAATGTTGAAAAAAAAAACGAGGATTTTGGGGGAGTGTTTATGTACTGTTTTTTTTAATGAAAATGTAAAGTTCCTGCCTTTTTGAATGGCCGCTTTCGAGGAGTTAGAATGGTGCTGCTATATTGTGTCTGGTACCAAATGAACGAGCGAAGTCCCCTTGTACTATTTACAACAAAGTTCACACGGAAATAAATTTTGATATCAGTTGAAAGCTAATGGTATACTCTTTCACATCATTAGAAAATCTGAAAATCTCAAAAGTGGGGGTTATTCCTCATTATGCTGTGCCGGGTCACATATACAGTAACTCTCTTCCTCTTATAATCAATGCCCCATCCTTATGTACTCACTTTCGTTTTCACAAACTTCTCAGATTTGCCGATTCTATCTTGGAATGTACACACATGTACTTGCACAGTAAAGACCGAGGACTGGGAACCGACTTGTTCCCCGCTTTCGCCAAACTTTTGAACGGGCCCAATTTGCAGTTACACTCTTGCCGACCAAAAGCCCTTCACGAAGAGGTCTGCTTTCATTTCATTCGTATCTGTTCTAAGCTCGAGTTGGTTATTCTTGGGCATAGCATCTGGCAATATGTTTGAGTGGCATCTCAAACCCCCGTCAAAGCAGAAAGCAATTATAATCTGGGCATATGGGGTTTGACGGTACAAGCCCTACCTCCTTCAAGCCACTTTTACATAAATAGTCCAGGTCAGTGTAACAGTGTAAGCTTTCTAAATGCCACTTTTATTCTTGGCCACGCAAAACCTGACTTTTTTATTCCAATCTGCCAAGTCACAAGCAGATTTTCAGTCTGTGCCAGGGGGTAAAAAGTTCTTTCAACTTTTTCGTTTTTTTTTCAAAAGCAATGGGTCTCTGCAAGTTTGGCAGTATTCCAGATTTTGTCAGGATGAGGACAACTGGGCCGAGCCGTTTTTCCAGCTCTTGTTCGGAGTCCACTGGGGGACGGCCGCACCCCCTTGAGCCATAGCTGGAGTTAAGGGAAAGGCTCTGGATAATTGAATTGGCCATTAACAAGAGGACGCCATCCTCTGTTGCAACATAAAGCTTTCTTTCTTTGTCTGATTTGCAACGCACAAACTTTTCATACATGCCCTTTAGTTGACCTTTTTCGAGAACAATCACAACCTTTTTGAATGAAGATCTCGACTCTGGGTGTAATTAGATTATTATTATTATTTTTTTTGATTTCGTTTCTTTTTGGGGGGACCGAACTTGGGATGCTCCACTGCACTTGAAAGCTAGCACAGTGGTGCAGTCGATTTAGCGGCTGGGAGCACTTACACTGGATGGAAAGTTGTCTGGGTCATCATCCCCCTCATTGTCTGTCGACTGGTTGAGGGAGGATTCTGTCGATGCACCTGTGCCGAGAATGATAAACAAGACGGACAAAGGACGTCAGTCAGGGCAAGAGAAAAAGAAAGTCAGATCAACCCGAGCGGGCGGCTTGTGACGCCAAAAGAAACCTGCCAAGCGAAAACAGGTGTGGCTTCGGTTCTCGGCGTGACTCCCAATCAAATGCTGCATCTTCGTTGCATCGCACTCACCGGTTCTCACCGGCTATCCCGGTAATCTCACATTCACCCATCGTGAGCTATTCAAGAGTCAACGACTTGCGTGAGTTCCCGACAGGATTGGAACGCAGCTTAAGAGCCGGCCGAGTTTTAAGAACTCAGGACTGGAGAGTGAACATCTCATCGATTCTTCGTGTAAATCTATTTCCCCGGGGAAAAAAAATAGGACGTGTATAGAACAGCACAAAAAACAGGGACTGAAATAAACCAAGGGAGGCAATGGCTGTCATAACTTTGGTTTTCAACTGGGTTATGCACACCCCCCCCCCCAAAAGAAAAAAAAACCTCTGCCCCATAATTGGTTTACGGAGTGAACAGGGGGGGGGGTGTTTCCTTTGAACCTGAACTCTAATTACTAACAAACATAATGACCACACTGACTGGGATGTTTCATAGTGCTGGGTAAATCACTTATAAATGAAAAAAAAACCGAGACAGTCACAATAATACACTATGAGGCTACCTTCGATGCGGGAACTGAAAAATAACCGACTTCGGACCAACCAAAGACCTGCGTCGCCAGACGTTTCAAGTGTCAGACTACTGTGGCTGTCCCCTATGGAATTGATGCATAACCTAAGGCCCTCCCCCCTTGCAAACCACACTATGGTTGGAAGTAACTCTGCTGGGACCAGCCAGACAGCTGCCATGCCAAATGGACTTGGGCAATAGTGGAAAGGCAGTCAACTTCCATCTGCAAAATTCAAGCTGTTCTCCACCTCCCCCCTCCCCCACCCAAACTTGCGGCAGTTTTGATGTGATGACAAGTGTGTCATTTCTTTTGTGAGCGAGGGTGGCTCTGATCAAAGCCCATAACTCAGTGTCTACTCTGGCCATCACAAGGAGATGGTCTGGCTTCCAGCTGAGGACTGGACTGAAAGTTGAGCACGCCGCACTGTGAGAATATTTCTCAGACTGATAGATATAATATGATGTTTGCTTCGGGGAAAATGTAATTCAATGAGGGTTTGCCCTACTCGACACGACAAGCACTGTCTGCTCAATGAATTGCCCGAATGGCTGCTGAAAAAAAAAAAATACAGGCAGCTCGAGCAGGATCATGTCATATTATCTATGATGCAAGGCGGTACATATTCAAATCTGCCACACGACCTCGACCAGCTCGGTAGGCAAATGGTAAAGACGCCGGCACTAGAATCACAAAGCAGGAGTCACAGGTTTGAATCCCGCCCGTACTGCCTAGTTTTGGGGTTTTTTCAGCATGCAATCAGGCAAACTATAGAGCACGCAGTGCTTATTATGTCCAGTAGGGCAAACACTCATAGGATTTCCCACACTCTCCACTCTGCAGGCATTATTTTAAGCATTGTGTCTGATTTTGTTTAAAAGCTCCAAACAAAATCTCTCGGTTATCAATTCAATACAAATACAGCCCTCATATAGTTGCTTCCTGAGGCTCAGACCTTATCACCCCTTGAATTGATAAACAATCTTAACAAAGTAAATAGTGGCCTAAGCCAAAGCAAAACTGGATATTTTCAGGAGGAGGGGGGGGGGGAAGGAGGATTGGTGGGCTAGGATGCTTCCCTTTTCTGGTAACGACCCAGAGAGCTGCACGGGTGTGGTAATTTGGGGTTTCGGGTAACCTTAACCCTACCCGAAACCCCAAATTACCACAACCATGTTTCATTTACAAAAAAAGGTGCATGTAGGGCTATCCTTGGCACAAAGTGCACATATGCCTTTGCTCAACTCTGCGTCTGGCATGATGCACACAACAACAAAATGGTGCCCGAGCACTATACAGAGGGGGGGTGGGGGGGTGGGGGAGGAGGGAATTACCAAGTCTGCGCGAGACTGCGCCGAAACGCATTAAAAACCCCCAAAGAGGCAGAGCGAGACTAGCTCAAACATCCCACCGGACACGCGCAGTTAGAAAGGCAGGCAGTTGAAGCTCTCAGCAACATGCACCTCCGGGGAGGATGGGCAGGGAGAGGGGAGACACTGGTTCTCCCGAATCCCTACTTTCAGCTTGGTGGGGTCGGTACTGTACATGTAGACATCTCTGAACTTTGAGACCTGCTCTGGGGTCTTTGCCAGGGTTACACGTACACGGTGTACATGTACATGTACATTTGTCGCGCCCCCTCCAAACACTCGCCTGTGTCCCTTCCCTGGCTGGAACTGCTCAGATCCTGGAGTTTTTTTGTTATCCTTTCCCAAGGCTTGGAGGTGATACAGTGTAGGTGTGGGGGTGGGGAGAAAGCAAAGGGACTGACAATGGAAGTGGAGCGTCTTCCACAAGAAGGGAAGGGGGAGAGAGAGAGAGAGTTGGAGACACAGACAGGATCTGGTGTGGGTAGGGGGAGGGAAGGGAGTTGAGGGCAGACATCAGAAAGGATGGCAACTTATGGCTGGGGTGGCCGCCTTAATGCAACATTCTGGGACCTCCTCGACTTAATCAGCAAGGGAGATGGAAGGGGGACACTTGGAGTGTGAGGTACATGTACTGTACTGTAAGTTAAACTACGTGCCTGGATGCACAACACACAGGCAGGGAGGCTTTTAAAGAAAAGAAAAAAAATCAGCACGAGGACAGACTAATGTAACCATGGGATTTCGGCCATTTTTCAGGCCACGGCAGAAAGGCACAGAGACACATACAGTGTACATGTACTGTACTTGTACATGTACAGGGTAAATGTACATGTACTTTAGTGTAGCAGTCAAATGTTATCTATCATTGTGCAGGACTCTGTTTGTACACTGAAGTTCTAAAACTGTATCATAATGATGTTAGACTGATTAAGCTTCGTCGATATGTGGTAGGACAGTGAAAATTAGTGACCGAAACTTCGCAAAAAGACTCCTGTGTGTATTTCTATAGGGAGGCGCACAAATGTTGATGACAGAATTCCCCTTTATTGTTATATGGCACTTGATTAAACTATTAAACTACACGTACAGCTCTGCATCAGCACAGTCAGAGGAAGAGCACGGCACTTTGTCCCATCCTGTTCGGGAAACATAAACACAGATCTCAATGCCGATAGGAAAGCTGCAGACTGCTGTGTCAGAAACTGACGCTTCCGAAAGGCAGTCGCAGGCAGTGCCAAAATAGGAGACCGGAACTAACACATCCCAAATGTGAGCAACAAGGAGAACAAGTGGTGGCACAGGGTGACAATAGCCAATTGAGATGCATTTCATGGCTTTGAGCATGAACATGTACATGTACATGGATTTACAGCATGAACATGTACATGTACACACATGTACATGTACATGGATTTACACATATGTACCAGTATGGGCTCTTATTCATGTTCACTTGTGGAAATTGCACAGCATGAATTGAAGCCCATCTATACCAGACTGACTAAAAATGTACATGCTACAGTATTACACATGTACTGTATAGTACATGTACTGTACCGGCACAATGAAACAGTGTACATGTACATGTACATGTATGTACATGTACCCAAATGAACATGTACATGTACCAAATGTACATGTACAAACTGTACATGTACATTGTACATTGTACCTACAGGCTTCAGTATTGTATGTACCCAATGTACATGTACAGGTGTGTATGTACTACCGGTACGGCGGTACATGTGTACATGTACAATGTACCGGTACATGTACATGTACATGTACAGTACGTGCACGTCAGATGTTATGTGAGGATCAATGATTCAATGTTAGTTGAAACTACATGTACATGTACTGTACATGTACATGTGTGTACTGTAGACAACAGATGGCAAATGGAATCTTCTAGGAAATCCATGGAGGGGAAGATGTCATGATACAAGAGTACATGTACATGTACATGTACATTGTTCATGAAGTGCATCAAAACATGTTGGGATTCCAAGGTTGGCATTGTACCGGTACATGTACATGTACATGTACATGTAGTTCATGTGCATACAGTACATGTACATGTACAGTGTACATGTAACAAAATGTACATGTAGATTGTACATGTACTTTGCCAAAGGCTCTTAACAAGAGTGAACAAAAATCTTAGGCCTACCGGTACACGTCTTCCTCCTTGTGACATGTGCTGCACATGTATACATATGCATTATATAAACACATTACCATCCCTGATGCAAGTGTGGTATTTTAGATGACTGCACGAGCCATGACCAACGTACACCATGGCAACGCATTTGAATGTCATGTACATTGTACCAGTACGGTATGTGTAGTACCATCATGTGCCTAACACATGCACCTTGTCTCTGAAGGGGAAGATGTTCGTCCTGAGCAAAGCATCTGTATTTTTCACTCAAATGCTGATTCCTACAGTATTCAGCAAATTATGTGCTTTCCATTAGCCAAGGCAAACCTTAGGTTCCGTGCAGCGTGACATTTTCTCTTTCCCCCCAAAAAAGCAACTCTAGAGGAAATTGCTTTTGCAGAGTAACACGCACTGAAAAGCGGGGGTCGGCAAGTTCAAACCAGCTATCCTACATGTACAAGATTCAGGCCTAATCCTGACCGCTGCCGACTTAGTGCAGGGCCACACAATAGCAGTACGTGTACGTGTTGCCATGGCTTTTCAGTGACAATGGATGCGGCATTGTGTGCCCAATTCAATTTGTAGAACAACGAGCTGAAATGACCTTTTCGGGGTCGGGTCGCTGCAAACCCCCAATGCCAAGGCCCAATGATTAATTGGGGACATCGTCTTTTGTTGGTCCAATTTTGGGGTGGCGGTACAATCTACACCGCAAGTACAATGGTGATTAATTCAGCCGGTCAATGGCAACAAAGACTTTTATAAGGGTAATAAAATGCAGTCCTGTCCACTACTGAACAGGACTACTGTTCACCTGTAAGTGGCCAATTGAAGTACATCTGCATTGGAGGAAAATGAGGAAAAGGAGGGAAATCTCTGGGAAAAATCCATACCTTCTACCACAAACCAAACTTATTAATTTATGAATCTCCGTGTACAGTCAATGAATTGTTAGGTAATCAATTATTCAATTTAATCTCAGGCCAGTGATAGCAGACTTGTCAGTGATATCAGTGATATCAGACTTCCTGCCAAATCTTCCATGCAAATGTAAAGTAATGCACACGCCATGTTTGTTCATATGCTGCTATAGTATACAGTATATGTATGTGTAGAGTGTGTACCGGTATACATGTACAACTAAACATGGATGTACATATACGTGTACATGATGTACACGTACATGCACATGTACGTGTACACATGTAGTGTACATGTACATACATGTACGTACATGTACATGTACATACTGTACGTACATGTACAGTGTACATGTGTACAGTACATGTACATGTATACAATTGTACTGTACATGTACAGGTACATCGTGCACTGGGCGCCGCCATCTTGGATTTCGCCGACTCTCCGTTAACTTTGTGCACACTGAACACGAACACCTTCATATTTTGACACTTTTAATCCCTTTCAGGGAATGATTCATGGAATATAACGTGATTTTAACAGAATGTGGATATTCACAGACACTGGTATGGTTTTAATTTACTTCTTTGTTGATTTTGATGATCAAAATACAAAAAGTTTTTTGTACGAGTGGGTGCGATCAGACTTTTGCACGACAGTGTACAATACATGTACAAGTGTACGCAACTGTACCCAGTACATGTATATCAATCAGATGCACATGACTGTACTGAATACACTGTATGTACACAAATGTATGTAAGCAGATTGTGTAGGGACATGTACATTGCATATGTAAAAAGAAAAAAAAAAGAAAAAAATCCTGGGAAGAAATCCTGCGAAGGTTTGAGTTCAAATGGTAATCTGAGAAGGAAGAAAAAAGGCAAAAAGCCGTTACGATTTTTTTCCGTTCTGTAGTGTAAGAAATAGTTTATTACTCACGAGTAATAAACTATTTTGTCGATGTTTGCTCGATGTTTACCGTACGATTTCAACATGAGGATTCTATCATGACCATCTACAAACTGTGTAAATTAGAAGGCAATCTGTGGACGTCAATGTTTTCCGATCTTCCCAATGTTGTATTGGGGCTGGTAATTGGTCCTTTTTTTTGGGGGGGGGAGGGGGGAGGGGGGAGGGTAGTCAGTGATCCAGCTCTCCACTCCTGAATCATTCAGCCAGCACTCAGCAGCATGCTGCAGCACCAGAGGAAGAGGGGATGTAGGGCAACAGGAGAAGGGAAGGGAAGGGAAATCCAACCACTAAAGTATGTCTCCTTGACCTCTTGACAGCCAAGCAGCCAAGCGGCCAAGCGCCAAAACTCAGCACAGTGGATGTTGGGTCCTGGCCAGAGTCGTGTCTGGCTGGTTGGTCGGTCGGGCTGGCTGGTTGGTTGGTCGGTCGGGCAGTCGGTCAGTCAGTCGGTTGGCAAGCCTGCCTGCCAGATCCTGCCCAAAGGGCCTGAGGGCCTGCCACGCCAAAAACCCCGGGCTCAGGAAGTGGGTCTGACATTGTGGTTCAGCGTTTGACCCTGAACATCCTGTTGAGACACTTGTTTCATCAATCACAGGCTTTCTGCTTCCATTTTTCCCCCCCTTCTATCCCGGAGAGTGGGTGTGGGCAAGAAGAAGGTCAAGGGGAACTGGGGAAGGGGAGTGAGGAGAGGGGAGAGGGGGGTGGGGGTCCACTGTCATATGAGGCACCCATGTCCTTGTGGGTTTTTTTCTTTCTTAAAAGCAAGGAGTTTGGGGGGCTGTGTGATGTGTCCAATTGTGTAGTATGCTGAAAGAAAGGGGTGCCTGAATTTCAATATTCAAAACTCTATACATAAAGAGAGGATTCAGACTGCAGAATTTCAGAGAGGTGTTTCTAAAAGACACATCCTAGCAAGGCTTATGCTGAAGCAGTTGTGTTTTCTGGGCTCTACCAGAGAGTGCATGTGTGTCTTCTACATGCAGATGTAGCCTTTTCAAACGTTTGGATCTAGTGATGTACATGTATTGGCTGGTGCCCTCCATCCAGCAGGCTGCATCTGGTGCGTGGAGGAAGTGGAACCAATGCGCAGATCTCTGATCTGGCTGGAATGGCCGACACCAAAAGAGCCTTCTGATCCATCATCCATCTATCGTGTCACGACTTACAAAAATGGCTAATGCATAGTACAGTAAGTACACTGTACATGTACATGTACATGTACATGTGTACTGTTCGGTGTAGCTGTGAATGGTTGTGACAAAGTCTAGTCCATCATAACATGACTGAATGTTAGTCTAGTCACAATGAAATTGAGTGAAAACTAGACTTAAACAGACCTGGTGAAAACAAAAAGAATGCTATCACTCAGTGGACTAACTGGTCTGTTACTACACCCAACAAAACAAAAATACTGAATGGGAGCCGTCGACTGAAGACTTAAGCTGAAGACCTCCGCTAGGAAGTTGATGATGATTCGACTAGCACATGTGCACGGTCATGTTTTGCCACAACAACACACTGGACGTACATCAGGCCCTCCTGATGCGTTTGTTTAAAACATCACTTGGCTACATGTACATGTACTACAAATAATATCATATGCCCCCAATTGCATACCCTTCCAAAAAAGGGTAAGGAAGCTGGGCCTTTTATTTCCATTTAGCATTTTTGTTAAATTTGGAAGATGGCCTTAAACCAGATTCCATTACCCTTTTTTGTTCATGTGTCGAGTGATAAACTATTTGTCGATGTTTGAGTGAAGATTTCTCGAAAAGTACAGCATCCCAGACTGTAAGATTTCAACATGAGGATTCTACATGCACCATGACCATCTACAAACTGTGTACAGTGTAAATTAGAAGGAAATCTGTGGACATCAATGTTTTCTGATCTTCCAAATGTTCTATTGGCCCTCTTATCCGTAACATTTTTCACGTATTCTGATAGCCAGTCCTCATTGCTAGAGATTACCATTTAACCACATCTGAACTCAAGGCACAAACAACACTAGCATGTGTCTTACGTGCATTTTACATACCGTATATGGACATGAAGGTTTTCAACACTGTACTATGAACAATGCACAATGTCAGTGTTGTCAAGCAGTTCATGGCCACAAAAAAGCCCAGTCACCTCAAACTCTACATGTACATGTACTGTACACATGTACATTACACTGTATGTACAGTACATGTACTGTGCATGTACATGTACTGTGCATGTACATGTACATGTACAATGTACATGAACATGGACATGTACATGTACGTGGATGTACTGGGGTACATGTACATGTACAATACATTATGTACAGTGTACATGTACAAATGTACACGTACAGTCGATTATCTGCCAGTCAAATAAGACTTAAGGCTTTGCATGGTGGGTTAATCAATATAGGAAGGTTTGCGGTGACACCATGTACAGTATAACTATACTGTAAGGTATCTTATACAGGCTGCCAGTTGCCAAAACAGTGTACATGTACACTGTACAGGACTAAGTACATGAACATGTACATGTACATGTAGCTTCAGTAATCTATTACTGGTATACATGTACATGTACTTCAAAACAATATTGTACATGTACATGTATCATAGGCGACCTGTACATTGTACATGTACATCCCTCAAACAAAAATCCCCATATAAGCATACATTGTAAATCAAGTTGAAATCGCGGCAACGTGTGGTCCCTATCAGTTCGAATGAAAATCTTCACCTGACCCTTTCGTACAAAGTCTTTGTACTATGTGGCTCTGAAGAAGGCAAAGAGTAAGATGCATTTGATGGCACTGGGGCATCAGTCCACTGTAGTGACTGCATGCAAGACCAAGGCACAGGGTAACCGGTAGCACCTCCCTCCCTCCCTCCCTCCCCTACACTCTCCCTCCCTACCCGAAGCCCTAAGGGCAAGGATGTCTTGATCACTGTAGAGAATCCCAAAAGCTTTCAAGTGAGATGGCAGGGGGGGGGAGGCCAGGCACGGCTTATTACATACAGGTTCGTGGAGACGAGAGCGCTGCTTAGAGTTAGACGGTGCATGCGCCGTCCGCTGCAGCAGTTCTGAGAACTTCCAATTTGATCAAATGCGTACATGCACATGCAGCTGGGGTTACCCAATTAAAATAAATGGCTGGCTGCACGTACTGCCCACTGCCCTGCTTCCTAAATGCACATGGCACTATAAGGTACATGTACGTGTAATGCACTGCGCACATCTATCATAGCGCTAGACAGGTAGGGCCTACTGTACGTCGGATTATAAAATCCCATATGTCTTTCATGCATTAGAGCTAAGGCATGTGGTCACCTGGTTTTCGGATAACGACAAAAATAAAATGTGAAAAAAAATTTACGGCAAAGTAAAAATTGATATCAACAAAGGCGTTTGGAATGTGAATGTTCACATGTTCCAATGCACAAGCAATGAAAAAAATAATTCACTGTAAAAATGGTAAATGCACTGACCATCAAACTAAAAAGTTAAAGGTTGTCTGCATTTTGGAATTATCTTTTATCATTTCAGATCATATTATGGTGTCAGTAAAATTCATGTATACTTTTCCGAATTCGACCACCAAACTCCATGATTTTTCCCTCTTTATGAAACTTGTACATGTACATGTAGGTGAGCAGCACATAGGTAATTGAAGGTTGTTTTTAACGTCCAATCAGATTCATAAGCCAACATCTGGGTTTCAAATATAAAAGACACAGAGAAATCCTTGCTCTTGGATAAGCCTCATACAGAACTTTAGTATTCCATCCTGGAAGCAACAGTACATTGTACTGTACATGTACACCATACATTTGTACATGTACAGTATGCATGTTCATCTGAATACAAATTCAAACACAAAGTCAATAATAAGGCCAGGCATTTTTATACATGTACATGTATGTACTTGCTGACACCAAAAATGGAAGTGAGTTAGCCGCTGTTCTTCTTTATGAAATTCATATTTCATACATTTGACAATCTCCCCATCCCCCTTCCTGCAAAGGTGTTGTGACTTAAAGTGTGGGAATGTTGCAACTGCAGCAGACATACAGGTAGTGTATGGCGCTGTGATTACATAAGCACCGAGTTAAGAGCGGCCATGTTCCCTGATAGTTTATTTGCTCGACAGATAATCAGATTAAACAAAGACAAACTTCAAGCTGGAAGTAGCATATGATGCTCATGATAGCGCCAATACACTACAGTCCTTTCGTTCAAAAGCATGTCAGATGGAGCTGAAGGAGAGAGGACATTCCAATCTTTCAGGGGAAAACAAATTGTATCATGGTGGGTTTTTCATACTTGACTGTGTCAAGTGAGATGCCAGGAAACCAGCTGATCCAAGGCAAATGGTGCATGTCTGATTCTTATTACGGTCTCACGCCAGCATGTGGTTAAGTCGAGCCCACTTGTGTCCCACTAACACCCAGCTAGAGCTTGAGTTGGTCTCCACTCAGGAACTAAATCGGCTACCCCTCCCCCTATCACTTTGACCATTGGGGCGACTGCCAGTGCCACGGACCCGCTGAAGTTTTCAAGGTATCCACTGTGCCCCAAATTGGCTTCTAACTGTTCAATAATGCACAGGCCTCAACACACTTTGATTTTCCCCAGTCATATTTGGTCATGCGGGCACGGTGCTATGGGTGCAGTGATGCAAGGGCACTTGCGCACCTGTTTATCAAACAGGTGAGTTGAACAAATTGAAAACGAAGACCCATGACTGCCTACAACAAGGCTCTTAGTGACCCCGATAGCCCTAACACCTTAATAAACAAACAGATATTTTGAGAGGTCAGTCAAAAGTTTACAATAGGGCCACATCCACTACACCAACCATCAAACCAAACATCAAATTTTTTGCATGTGTGGACACAATAATGGCAATGATTAGTGGGATTGAATCGTGATTCGGACTCCACTAAGAGTAAGACTTTTTTTTAAAACTGCGTTTATGTGCAATGCGGTGTGTGTGGGAATGCTCCACTGATTCACACCGGGTTTTTTAATCCCACAATGCACCACTCGTGCTCTGATTGACAGGAAGTGCCGTGCTTAATTATATGTTTCCCTGCGTGGGCCAACCTCAAAGACGCACCCACCATTTGACCACAACTGCTAACCGCAATCGGCTCACCATTTTTTGCGACGTAATTTTTTGGCCTGTGTGGACACGACCTCAAAAAACCTGTTAAATCACGATCATATTCATGGTGGGAACAACCATAATGTACAATGTACATCTACATGTGGATGCAAATGCTTAAATATAACTCTGCTTACATGTACATGTACGTGTAGACTGAATGTCTGTGCCACAGAGTTCCTCCTGGAATTTTGAGAAGTCCGAGATGGCAACCAATTATTTCCTCAATGCATGAGTTTGCTACGTATACCGTGCATGTACATGTATTCCACAGGTCACAAATTTGATTAGGAATCAGTCAACAGTTCTGTAATACATGCATGCATGTACTTTGTCAGGAAACATCCTTCGTGCATCACTTGATACACATGCTGAAGTGCTTTTTGTTTGGCGTTCATCGTTCTTGTCAAGACTTTTACCCGGCCGCCCCCCTCCCTGAGGTGGTACACATCTAGACCACCTCACCGGTTTTAATATGCAGGCAAATCCCGCTGTGATGTACAACCTACAGGGGGGTTGACAAAAACTTAGTTGTCTGGGACCTTGTTTCTACATGTACTGTACATGTATCTAAGCAGCTGCCTAACCAAACCTGCTTGGTTTAACATCATCATAACAAAATATCTCTTTTACATTTTGTTTACACCTAATGACTGAAAATGAAAATTTCAAAGCCGTTGGACTTTTGCTTTCTGTATTTCCTAGGCATTAAGCTATGGATTTTGTCAACCTCTGATTTGTGTACAAGTACATGTACCGGTACAGGGAACATGGTTGATGCATAAATTTGTATGTGCACAACTGCACATGTAATTTCTTTCACAGGCTCACAGGCCATTGGAATGCTTGCCCTAGGCCCGGTGTTCCTGTTATTAACCTCATACATGAGTGATGTGCACTATGCACCCCCCCCCCCTCTCCAAAAGAAAAAAAAATAGTGCAGAATCCACTTGATCAGCACATGCTGATCTGCAATGCAAGCGTGTACAGTAGCATACAGAATGCCTGGTTTACCTAGTACTGTACATGAACACATAGGGGCGTCATTACATGTACATGTACGTCGCCATGTACATTGTAAATATACATAAAAAAAACAATAATTAATATCTGACATGCGGATTCACCTGTAACCTCCCCCTCTAAAAGCAACCCCACAATAATCTTGAATTAACGAGGGCCCAAACAGAGGTACATGTAAAGCCTTCAAACCATCCTAATGTAAGGCCTACATTGTGCACATTTTTCATGTTCAAACACGCTTCAATACAAAGTCCACAACCGATCACTGATATCTATAAGTTCGGCCGATGACAACACGTCGGCCTCAAAACAAGAAAGGGAGGGGGAAAAAAAACCGGGAAGACAACAACAGGATGTTGCAGTGAGTGAGTGGCGGAGAGACAATGGCAAGGGCCGGTTTAGGAGGCGGCAGAGTACAAACCATCGTCTAGTTCCTGCACAACTCGAGCGAATCCTCGGTCAAAGGCTCTCGCATCGGAGGGATTGGAAAAGGTCAGGCCAAACTTGGAGTCCTGCGTCCTCCAATGTCTGAATGTCGGCGTCGGTTTGTTGTACTCCACGTCGCGGCGTAACATACAGTCCATAAGCCTCTGCAGGGGTGACGGAAGAAGGCAACGGAAGGGAGGGAGGGAGGAAGGGGAGGGGAGGGAGGAAGGGAGGAAGGGAGGAAGGGGAGGGGTGGAGAAGCGGGCAGGGGCCAAGGAAAGATGAAGAGATCAAGATTATTTCCTTCCGTGAAAATTCTGACAAGTTCCTCAAATACAGCTTTTACAAACTATGAGGAAATACAAAAATGTTCCAAACTCTCATGAGTTTTAAGAGTGTACCAAGATTTTAATTTGCCGGTAGGCGGTAGCTGGAATCTCAGACGTTCTTTGAGAAGAACCTGCTAGATAAAAACATCCTACACACGTACCTGTACAGTGTATCTTGACTGAATAATAAAATTAAAAAATGCAGTAATTTCATAATAAATACATTCGATTTTCTAACTCTATAAGAAATAGTGTGTGATCCAATCCATGGTTGTAAATTTGTAACATTTCTTTCCCTTATAAATTTTGTGAGTTTTCAATAAACTACCGAAGCTGTGATTTGTCTCAAATATTTCCTCTCTGTAATTTGTTTGCAGCCTTCAGCAATCTTTTGATAACGTCATATTTCTTTCCCGAAAATACACTTTGGATGACACTCCACTTTCGTGACGTCACTAAGTTCAATATTCATGAGGCAAGCTTGGAGGGAATGTCCCACACACGCACGATAGACGTTCAGCTGTGTTTGGATTTATATATTTTCACGAGCAGCAAAATCACCATCGTCATCACTCGGGCAACAAATTGACGATAAAGAGTTAGACTACGATGACCGACCCCGCAAACACGTGTCAACGATGGCTCTCGGTCACTACGCGCTGTTCCGTCGTAACTGCTGTCCAATCAACAGAGGCGTTGTGTCAGTGTGTCTCGAGTGAGATCAACCGTCAACATTCTTTTTCAGCTAGCTTCAATGTCTGCACTTGGCCCCAGCATTGCAATACCATTACATGGAGGAACAAAAACCAAACTCAATCATGCCGAGGGTTTCACGCCTGATCCTACTCGGATCGAAAAGTTTGTTCGTTTAGAAAAAAATATTGCACAATGCGCGCTGTGGCTGCAACGCTGTGTGCCTGCCATAGAGCCCTATGGTGCCTGCATACAACCATGGAGCACGTGTACGCCACACTGTGGTGAGTGCGCGCGCAGCTCTAAGCTCGCTAGCTAACATGACCTTTGGTATGCACAATTCGTTTTGAGAAGGAAAAGGAAATAAGGGTTTCCTCGACTGTTGTACGACATTTATGAGCAGTTGAATTTAATATTATGGAGAGACTTTTGAAAACCTTGTCTTTAACATAGAGTTGTGTACTATTCGATGTTTGATTTTTTCTTTGGAGAAAAACTTTTGATTTTTGTATTTGTAACTACGATGGGAAAACCAGTAACCATAGTTTTGATGCACACCGCTACCAACTACTGTACAGTGTACATACGTACTACCCTATCTGCTACATTACCCTGCAATAAAAATCCAACTGAGGTTTTTATTATTTTATTGGTACACCGGTTTTGAAAAACCAGAACCAGTTCCCGATCAGGATGGTCGGGAACCGGTGTGACCGACCAAACCGACCCAGCCTTAGTACGTGTACATACTGTACGTGTACATGTATTTTGTAACTCACATTCAGGAATTATGAATATTTAATGAGTAAACTGCTTGTGTAATCTCAAAACCAATGTGTGCATAAATGTTATGAAAACAAAACAGTGCGTACTGTATAATACTAATAGGGAGAGTTGGAAAAGGGTGAATTCATTGCACTATGGGCAATGCATGACTGGAAATGAGATGCGAAGTAATGTCGGAAATGGTCAATGTTTAACCCCCTTGAGTCAGTGTAGACATCCTCAAGTTATTTGTGATGAAACTTGTGTGATTTGTACTTTAAAAATCTGTCTACCATTAACTACATGTACATGTACATGTAGATAGAGTGGAAAAAATTACCGGAACTCAATATTTTGCGCATCAATCACGCAGTTTTTTCACCGTGCGTCATGGGTGACGGCACTGACAACTCTGTTAAACCATGGAGGGATGTACAGTGTAACATTTAATTTAAGTCTACACAGAAAGATTCACCCATGCATGTACGCACATGTACATGTAATGCACAGTAGACCATGTCATTCTTTTAAGATTTTTTGAGATACTCAGTGCTTCTGTAACATACAATCATTGTTACATTATGTCGACAACATTATTCAGATTTTGATAGCATGAAAAAAAATGTAACAAAATTACGAAAAGTTACAGACGTACATGTACATGTACATGTGTACATGTACAAACTCAGGGCAGGAACTCCGGGTTAAAAAGGGCACGGCAATTTTTGCCTTGAAATTTCGGCAAATTAAAGGCATCACGGCAATTTCTGCATTTTTTTAAGGGCATCAAGGCAATCGCAAAAAAAATCCGGGGCATCAAGGCAATTTAACTACTTTTTATTAGTACCGATGCAAACACGACGTAAGCACCTTAAACAAACTTTGAAAATAGGCGCTGAAGGCACCGAATCCTTGTTTTAGGTCTCCTACTAATATATCATCGTTTCTGTGGGACCACAATGCCTAAAAAAAATATTTTCCAACATAAAAATGACGTCTAAAATAAGTTTCAGTCAGCCACCAACACGCATTCTCACGGAACATGAACTGTACCATTCAGGTATGGCCGGGGTGCTACTGCTATAGTAAGCGGGACGACAAAAATATCTGACAATAGATCCTCACAAAACAATCGAAATAAAAAGGATTCTAAATAGCCTACATGTTTGTAAAGATGGATTTTTAAGCAGCTAGGTCCAACCTAAACGAGCATATTATCGGAGCTTATTATTGTATAAAGTCGCACCCCTCTTATTCCTAATAGAATAGTCCATGCTGTCAACGTATCGTGATGTGGGTTCGGTGTTCCAAAACCTTCTCATCAGTTCTCGTCCAAAAAATTGAGAATGACTACGTTCGTAGGCCTACCTGAAAAAAGGAATGTTTGCGACATTTTTGTGCTGCATCGTGAGGTAGTAGCTCGTTTTGCTGTTTAGATTTCTCCTTTCGGGGCATGGTTACGACTTTGAAAAGGCACCCGCGAACACGCAAACCTTTGACAGCTCTACGATTCTACTTTCGCACGCAAACCAACCACGTGCTGCATACTGCGCAATCTATCTATCGTGCAACGCAAATCGCTCCCAACTACCGTTGGTACCCGTTGTTTGGTACAGCCAGCGATGTCCAAGATTCACTGGTACCCGCAGACTAAAAGTTCGTTGATATGAAACTGTCCCGATCGAACGCACTGCACATGTATGTACATGTACATGTACATGTACGTACATTGATCGTGTACAGTATGTGTACGTGTACATGTACATGTACACCCATACACAGTCCGTACAGTTGTGCACAGAATGCGCAATGTTTAGCGGACAGTGCGCACGGTACAGTGAAGCTTCCGTGTGTGCTGCACACACTGCACAGCAGTCGGAATATATTTCATGCGCGCTGTGCTAACGGCCGTGCGGCGGCCGTCACGGTCCGATCTGCCCAACTATCCATCGGCAAAAAAGGCACGACGGCAATGTGCTAAAAGGGCACGGCAATTTGTTGCCGTGAAAATCCTCCAAATTTAAGGGCACCGCGGCAATTGGTGAGGGCACGACGGCAATTGCCGTCGTTGCCGTCGTGAATTTCCTGCCCTGCAAACTGTACATGTACATGTACATGTACCTGTACATCTCGTACAGAATTGTAGGTACATGTATGCAAGTGTAGGCCGCTGGTGGTTTACACATGTATTACTTGGTGCAGGCACTTGGTTGAGATGCATGTACGGTACATGTACAGTACATGTACATGTACAAAACTACATGTACAAAACTACATGTACTGTACATGTACATGTACATGTACTGTATTACTGTACGCTCTACAACACTTCATACCTACATGTACTGTACATGTACTGTATAAGTGTACTGTACGCTCTACAACACTTCATACGTACATGTACACTGTACATGTACAGTACATGTACAGTAGTTTGGGGCATTTCTCCCAATGTGCCTTACTGGTACATGTACCTGTACATATGCACGTTCTTTATACTGTACATACATGTACATACATGTACATGTGCATTATTGCCCTGACTGTGCATGCATGTACTACATGTACATGTACATGTACATTGTACATGTACATGTACTAAGCACCGTCGATATATCGATATTTTCGATATATCGATATCATTTTGATATCGATATTGCCGATATTTATTTTTTACTCATTTCGATATATCGAAAATATCAAAATTTTCGATATATCGAAAATATCGAAAATATTGAAATGGGCGATTTATCGAAATGGGCGATATTGAGGAACGATATTGGTGATATGATCGGTAATACCTTGAGTGTCGTTTTAACATTCTGATGCCGTTACAATTTAGGATATACGTGATGAAACGCTCACTTCAGCAGAGCGTGCTAGATTTATACAGTGCGTGGATCTGAGTTGTAGACTGGTTCCCCCAGTTGGCTACACTTAATAGGTTAGACGGGCACCATACCGGCAACCTCGTGCACGCAACCTCGTGCACGCAACCTTGCAACCTCGTAACAGCTCCGATGTACAGTACAGTGTAAAGCTCCGTGGAATCGTTGTACAGTATTTGTACCGTACACTGCGTACAGCAGTGCAGTGTAGTGTGCAGTGCGGAGCGTACGTTTTTTTTATTGTGAGTGCACTAGCAAGCGCCGCGCGCTGTCCGTTTCGTAAATATTTAAGAAGTCGAACGTTGTTATTGGCTCCATCGTTACATCGCACCGGAGCAAACTTAACCCCGATAAAGCAAAAATGCTTATTTTTCTTTCAGAGAATCTCTGAGCAGGTGACCTTTTTCATGCCTGCGCACGACGTACAGATCACCTCGGGACTGCGCATTCATTAGCATAAATTTGGCTAAAATAAAGATTGCCATTATAAACCACGCGTGAAAGTTCAAATCTGGATTTTTAGGGCTGATTAGTCAAAACAAAATACAATCTTACTAGTTGCATTACGTACATTGAGTACTTGGAGAGTATTTTAGGCACAAATAATGTGTTTTTTTTATTTTCACATTGATAACCATGACTGAAACGTCAACTGCATTCAATTGGGTCAAGAAGCAACCTCATGGTATTACATACTTTGTTCCTCTTGCAAAGTTAAGGGTCGGTGACACTAGTCACTGCTTACACACCCGTCGTGTTTGGGGTTCACGACTACGAACGTCCCCCAACAAGAAAGGAACGCAAAATAATGAGCTCGTTGTGGATCAGAACTTATGTACATGTATATTATTAAGAGTTATTACGCACCCCCCCCCCCCCTTTGAAAGTAGCACTACGAGTTTTTATTTCATAATCCAATTAGTACGCGTGAAAAAATCGATATATCGATAATATCGATATTTTTTCGCCGATATATCGATATTTGAAAATCCCAATATCGACGATGCTTAACATGTACATGTACATGTACATGTGTATGTTCATGTACATGTACTGTACAGTACACACACTGTACATACAATACTGTACACTGTACTTGTGAATTGTACATGTACACACAAATGTACATGTATAAGTACTGCACAGTGCAGACCACCTCCCAGAATCAGCACAACAGGAATCTTATAATTTTTTAGGGGAAACGGACCATGAATCACCAGAAATTGGTTCATGAACCGAACATCATGCAGATGCATGTAAACATCTGTGACAAACTGTGCGCTGGTTTCATGTACACGTGTATACTGTACATACATGTGTACATGTACATGTACATGTACATGTACTGGTATTGTACATTACATGTATGTACATGTACTATGGGGATGCAACACCATGTGCATGTACATGTACATGTACACCAATTGTAGAATAAGAGGTCATTCATGTATATGTACATATGTACATGTACATGTGTACATTGTACGGTACAGTGTGAAACTGTGAACATGATGTGTACACAAGTAAATGATATGCATATTTCTGCACGGTACGTTATGTGCTTCATCTACTGTACACTGTACATGCACCCATAGATCTCCGAACTCATCAAGAAACGCAACGGATGAGAGCGGCCTATGTTTCACATTGTTTGGTACCAACTTGTGCTCCACAGCCAACCCCACGGCCCACGCACACGGCAGACGGGAGCAAAGCTGAAGCAGTCATCATCGCTATCGATGGACAACCCATACATGTAACTGTAGGCTGCACAATGCAGTCTAGGACAGCGCCCAAATCCCAATCCCAACCAACAATCCCTCAATCAGGGGCTGGCTGGGCTCTGCTCCAAGGCAATAGCAGGCCGGGCGAGCAGTGTTTTACTGCTCCGCAAAACAGGGACAATCGCTTGCCTGGGATTTGGTCTAGCACCAATTGAATCTCTCCACCGGTGTTAACAATGCTATATTGTGGCCCCCTCCTTTTCCTCCCTTCACTCTCCACCTCTCCCCTACCCAACTCTGTCTCGTCTCCACCGCAAGCTTCAACTCACAGCCCGATTTTGTTTTGAATAGGGAGGCCCACAGGAAGAAACGGCATTCGAGTGCAGCAGAGCGATCATGATGGCCTTACAGCCTACATGCATGTGTACCTGCCAGGAAGTTTGCTTTGAATAACCCTTTGGACTACTGTAAATGATCTTAATAATAATAAATAATAATGAAAAAGCCTGCCAAAAAATATTCTGTATGACTAATACAACTCCACTCCTTTCCCCTTTTGTTGAAGGAACATATCCCCCATCCCAACCTCCCCCCAAAAAATTAATGCGGCTTTTATAAATGCAGCTACATGTAGGGTGGAAAGTCTGGACTCAATAGACCAGTGATGACATTGTTCAACAGACCTCCAGGCTGCAAGCCTCCATTCACACAACTAATCCCTCAGCGAAATCCTGGGAGTTGCTCTATCCGTGTTGCTCTGCAATAAGTGTACACATGTAGGCGCGTTATCCAGACTCGCAATCTGATGTCCTTTCACTCCTTTGACAGCAAAAAGTTGGTGTAAATTGACATGACAACAGCACAGGAAATGACACAAGGTTGGGGTTTTTGTACCTCACAAAAGTTGACAAAAGTCAGTTAGGATACAGGGCACAAGTACATATGTTTACAATCAAATTCAATTGCTTTACCTTCACAACTAAATAGAGCATACAACTTACAAGTAACAAGTGTTGAAGTTTGTTTCTCAAAAGAAGGAAATCATACCTATGTATTTGGATGTCATACTAGAAAAAGCTTAACACGCTTTCCAGTTTAAAACAAGAAAACAAATGAAAACAAATCTAGTGATGAGGAATGGTTCAAAAATGAAAAATTCAACATAATGTACATGTACATATGGTACAATGTAGCAGGGGTAAGGGGTTGTGGTTAAAAATGCCCCCCAACAAATATTTTCTTGGGTGCCTGCCATTTGAGCTACGGTAATTATCAGTTGGCAACAAAGAGCTTCGGGTGGCCCAATAGGGGCTACGGTACAGAAAAATGTACTTAAAAAAACAATGGTTTTATTCTTTCCTGAAATTGGGTGGCTAAACAAGGCCATGAGCCCCAGTTTCAGGCAACCAGAAATCTTGGATGCCATTTTTCTAAATTCTAAACAAATTGGCCCCAGTTGAGATTGAGCTGTGATTGTCTCGTGCTCAGCACAATGGGTTTGAGTTGAAACTACCTACATGTACTGTACCGCTACATGTACCGGTACCCTCTGTTGCCAGCCTAACGGCTCACAGCCTTAGTCAGGCTATGCTGCATACACCAGGGAGGAAGACGATGATTACCATTAATGCTAAATGGAAGTGTCTACTTGCAGGGTACCTTGCCTGTCTGACTTGAATTGGGCTGGTTAAGTGGGGTGTGTAGTCACACAAGATACATTGTACATGTACATGTACATGGTACATGTACATGTACCATTGTGCAGTTATTCTGGATATTCACTTATACAGTGTATGACACTATGTACATGTGTACTACCAAGCAAGCAATGTCAACATAACACATGTACATGTACATGTACATACATGTACATTGTACTGTATATGTGTAAATTGTAAGGACCAAAATGCTTGGAAATGGGAGAGGGGTTACATTAAACTACACCTACATGTACATGTACTGTGCATGTACATGTACATGTACAATGTACATTGTACAGTGTACATGTACGTACACTGTACATGTACGGTACAGTATGTACATGTACACGTACATTGTACATGTACGGTATTACCAAAAGCAGCAAAATGTTTGGCTACGGTACATGATTTCGGAAGGAAAGTACCGGGTACATGTACAGTGTATGTATACAAGAATGTCACCCCATACTCTTTGTAAAGGAACAAGAAAACATTTCTATTTGTTTGCTTATTTATAGCCAGAGGGGTGTCTCGGTGAGTTAATAGTCACCCAATGAAAAAAATAATCAAACCTTCATACATGTAGACAGGTCAACAGTCAAGGCAATAAATTATCACAAACTTCCTGTATTCAGGAATCTTTTTCAGAAAAAAAAATCAATTGTGAAGAAGCTTGCCAATCAAGTTTGTTGAAGCGATTTCTTCTAAAGCTGTGTATCCCTTCGCAGAAGAAAAAGCCTAGAGCTCCAATTAGTGGTTGAATTCTGAACCCTGTGGATTGCGTTACAGTCTGCAAATTAACCCTGCACTGTACCATTCCCAGGGATTTGCCCAGTTGCAAAAAGGAGTGGGCTGCAACACTGGGTAACCCATTAGGGTAGGGGGAGGGGGGTTGAAATTGCTCACAAATCACCCAAAATTGGGATCCATCAAGCGCACACTTTGGGTGGCGGGTCTGAGATGAAGGGCACTCATCGGGAAGTCTGGAATTTGGAGGGGAGTGAAAATATCAGTCCTCGGACACTCGCTGGGAGTCCCAATGTTGGAAACCAAAATTAACATTCCACGGATTTCTCCACATTTTGGTCTAACTGACCCTAATCATGTGTACATAGATTCTGATGGACAATAATGGGTTGTCATGGCAAAGAAGTGGCCTCATGCCAGGGTCATTGTTGGAGTAGAGAAATTCAATCACATCATTGCCATTCTTTGTGTCAACCATGGCCCACTGCGACAGGGGCCTGTGACTCTGTGCTTTGTGTGTGTGTTTTTTTTTCTCTTTTTCTATGTACTGCCCATTTTTAACCAAAAATTCTCATCTGAGACAAACTCCATGATTTAATCATGTACATTGAAAACTCCTACAGTGTACAATGTACGTGCACCTGTAGGCCTACATGTATGTGTCTAACCAAACATCTGTTACACATCAGCATTTCAAGTGTCTGGACAGTAAAGGTCAGTGTTTGACATTGAACTTACATGATGTGTCCTGCAAAGGTATTCAAACTTCCTACTGCCTCACATGAAGTGATCTTACATGTAAACATACACATGTGTACGTATGTACATGTACATGTACAGTATGTACACATTGTACTGTACAAGTACACAATGTACATGTACATTGCACACACATGTACATGTACATGCACACGATGTCGCATGGAGATCAACGGCGCATGCGCACTCAACCCACAAACTGTATGAACTAGATTTGTCCAAGACTTCCCAAGTCATCAATTGTTTTTTGTTTTACATGTACATGTACATGTAGTGGCCAAGCCATGCCCCCCCCCCCCCCCCCCCCCCCCGTAATGTGTGTAAATTGAGTTGTTATACATACATATTATGTATTGGTATTGCCGATTGCGCAGCAGGCATGTAGGAAAGCGCTGTATGGATGAATGGTATTGCAGTAATGTCCCATGTATTTATTGTCGTTCCGAACCACAAATGCCGATGGCCGGATGTTTTTTCCCGAAAAAAAAAAAAAGCAGGAATTCCGGCAATTGCCGGAAGTCTGGCATCCCTGATAAATTCAGGTATTAATTATTTCTTGAAGTGAGAATGCGCGCATCGCCGATCGATAACGTCATGAATAAACAATGAGCAAATCAATTTGTTATGATTTTTTAAGGAAATTAAGACTTTAACACGCAATATCGGCACAAAAATGATTTTGTTACATGCATAATTTTAAATAAAAAAGCCATTAAATATGAAATTAGGATTGGGATGTCCCATTCTGGGAAAATAAACAAATCAGTGAGTAGTAGACACAAGACAATAACAAAAACTAAAAATCTGAAATTTTATTGAAATTAAGGTAGTTTCATGAAAACCAATTTCACAACCATTCAAGACGGTTTGACATTCGTTTATTAACTTTAAAAAATCCAACATTGTTACCACTGAATTTTAGCTGAAATCTAGTCTCTGTCGCGACAATGTCGACAATGACATAAAATTATGGCGTCATGTCGACAAGAATTTTTATTCATGACAACAGCCTTACAGTGTAGTGAGTGTAGGTTTCCCATGACCGCTTGGCAGATGGCATTTTGCAGGCTTTGTGCTCGTCACTGCTTGAGGTCTGTCTAGGCAAGTGGGCCTGCATGTACATGTACAACCAAACATCAACGATGTGCAGTTTCAGTTTTCAGAAGGCAAACGCAAATAGGACTAGAGGAAGTCTATGAAAAATTGCAGACTTACATGTACATGTGTAAGGCGAATGGAGGATATACTGTACACTGGAAGTACACTGTACGTACGTACATGATGTACACCTGTACATGATGTACGTACATGATGTACAGTGTATACGTTCAGCCTCAACATTCAGTGTGCACCAATCATTCAAGGATAGAGTGCAATCTGCATGCTTTTAGTGCAGTTTTAAATGTATGTTTGTAACAGCAAAAGTCTTCAATTTCTGAGACAAAACACATGAAAAAGGAGAAGTGGAATTTAAACAAATTAATTAACTTTGGTTTAACCAAATAAGAAAACAGTGACTGTGTAACCACCCAACCGATCGGATAAACTGTATACATGTACATGTATAACGGATTATGACCTGCAGCGATAATGTAAATTATTGCTACAGTGTATGTACATGTTTACTGTAAAATGTGTGTCAATGACACAATTCATAGCAGTGGAAATACATGTACAATAGATTTTCCTTCTGGGACCTATTCCAGAGGAAAACAGAAAGGTTAATGTTGCTGATTCAACCTGGGCCTCAGCAGAACAAATCTATTCTCAGCATTAAAAGGTGCCCTTGGTTAATACTAGACAAGATTACTGGCCATATCTTTGTGTGATGCTCATTACACACATGTACCTTATGGTAGGGATACATTGTAGACTGTAGTGTCCGACTGCTGTGCACATTCTTTTGTGACTTCATAAGGCAGTAAAGCTTATGATGCCAGAGCAAAACTTGGCACTTGCACGTGAGCAGACTCCGCTCTCGAGGAGAGAACGGGCAAGGCATCCTCATCTTGGGACAAGAGAGTGCTACAGTTCAAGGCAAGATGGGAGCACCTGCGTCTGCAATCTGATGCCATTTTCACAAAGCTCTGTACTTACCTGGATAAGCAATTACCCAGGTAGTTACCCGCACCCACGTAAAAAGCAACCCGGAGAATCACATTCATACTACAAACTTAACGCCACAATTCGGCTTGCCCACTTGCTGCGTACCCGGGTCAAGTTGTGACGGCATTCACACTATCGAAGCGCGCACCCGGAGAATGTGCATTGCTTGACCTCAGCCCTGCAACAATCCCAGTTTTTTCTTTGTTTGGATGAAGTTTTACCGCTATAAGTTTTACTGGTCGTCTGAAACATTGTCCTGAGTGTTGATCGCAAACTCCTGGCTGGAATGAAATTTCACGCGCGTGTACATGTATTACGCGCATGCGCGGTCAACATTGGTGCCCTGTAATTTGTGTTACAAACTAAACAATACAAGTTACCGGCTAATTTAATAATAAGTGGACGGAAACCTGCTACAACAAGGTAACAGCCAGCTACGAAAGGCAATACGTCATTGCAGTCCAATCTGCGCGCTGAGAAATGACATCATGCCATGACGGTTTACTTCCTGATGTTCGCTGAGCGCGCTGACTGCTCAACGAACGTACCCGGGCTGGAAAACTGGGCGAGCATTCACACATCCAACGATAACCCGTAGAATTGGCTCAAGGCCGCCGTTAACCCCTAGATTGGTGGGTTAACCCACCTCGCGAGCAGGGTTAAAAATTTACCCGGGTTAAGTGGGGTCTTGAGGCAGTTAACCCGGAGATTTTCTAACCCCGAGAAGTGTAGTGTGAATGCTCCAAGTTACCCGGGTAATCTCGGGGTAAATTTCGGTTAACCCTGCGATTACCCGGGTAACAGTAGTGTGTGAAAAGGGCATTTACCGTGTCCCTGGCGGAGTTGGTGCCCACTATCATATATTCCACTTTCTTGGTCTCCGGCTTGAGCCTGTAGATCCCGACGATGCCATAGCCCCCGTTGCCCAGTGGGCCCCAGCCCTCCTCAGTACGCGTCATCACCTGGGCTTTCACGCGTATCAGACAGGAATCTCTGTGAAAAAGGAAGAACAGAAATTGAGTGTTGAAAAAAAAAGCCACATGCAAGGCCGACATGTATAGTATGAGCTGCACGGAGGGGAAGGGAACAGGGTCATCAAGTCTGTAATGAATTCAAATTGATTTGACCAAGGGAGATTACACTGAATCAAGACTTTTTATATTGAGCAAGACCTTTGTACATGTACATGTATGTATGTACTTGTACACATGTTTGGGATACACGTACAATGTACATGTACATGGTACATACATGTACAGTACATGTTCATGGTAACCCTTTTCCCTCTTTTCTTCTCAAAATGCATTATGCATAAGTTAGGTCAAGTTGGCTAGCAGTAGCAAGCTGCGCGCGCACTCATCCCAGCATGTGCACGTTGTATGCAGGCACACAGCCCCGGATGTTTTTTTTAAAACTGTATGTGTACAGTACATACATGTACATGTACAGGCCGTAAGTGCACACAGCTACAATGTACATTATGCAACTACATTGTAGCTTCACAACCGCAGTGTTTCGCAATATTTTCGAACGAACTTTTCGATCCAATAAGGAACGGGTGCGAAACCCTCGGCATGATTGAGTCTGGTTTTTGTTCCTCCATGTAACATTTTATTGCAATGCTGGGGTCAGGTGCAGACATTGAAGTAAGCTAAAAAAAAAAGTCGATCTCACGCAAGACACACTGACACAACGTAACGAGGCCGATCGTGTACCATGCTTGCGGGGTTGCACGGGACGATCTTTATCGTCAATTATTTTGTTGCCTTGATGACATTGGTGATCGTTTGTTTGCTCCTCATGGAAATATAAATGCATATATGTCTCTGTGATGCGCCAAGTGAATACATTGTGTTGTAAGCCCAATTTACTTTTCAAAAAGCATGACAGTAACACAAAAGTATACGAGCACGGACGTCGTGAAAGAAAAAAAAAACTTCTTTTTTTTCAGTACGGTCTCAGGCGGTTTTTCGGTTTTTCAGAAAGGCTTCAGTTCGGTTTCAGGTTTTAAACATCAAATACATTTTTCCACCAAATTATTTGTCAGTTTCAGCAGTAAATTGGTACTGTACAGAAACTACACATGTACCTTCTTTTGACCCGTGTTTATACTTTATTTCGCAAGCAATCAACTGGAAAATCACAACCACATCTTAAAAATTGGTACATCCTTAACCTTAATCAAAACTGCACGAGGATGGAAAAAAAAGTTTTCTCTTAAGAAATTTCCTCTTCAAAAACACCTCAGAGCAACCATTAAAAAAAAATCAAGGCTGTTCTACTACATGTACATGTACTTGTACAGCCTACAGGCCTAAGGCTGCACTCTAGTCACAACATGGGAGCTCCTGTACAGTACACGTACATACAGTGTGTACATGCAATGTACATGTACATTGTACATGTACATGTACATTTACGTATGTGTATTGTATCAACTGATCAAGAATGACAACAACTGGACTGCACTGTGTGTAACCTTTACACTTGATGACTTGATGATGGCCATTGAGGGAGTTGGGGTTGGGGGAGTAAGGATTTTCCATCAAGGTGGGCAACTTGTTTGGTTGACCATGGGACCATTTCCAGTGACTACCGGTACAAGAAACCTAGCGGCTACAACTTCAAGGCCAGTATCAAAACAACAACAAAAAGGGCCCGTAAAAGCCGTTCTCACTTCGCGCAGTTAGGAAAATAATCATCGATTTGAATCGTGATTTAAAAAACAGGCCAAAAAATCACAAACTGATTGTGGTTAGCAGTGTGGTCAAAGGGTGGGTGGAAGTTGAGGGTGGCCCACACAGGGAGCCATATAAACAAGCACTGCACTTGTGGGATTAAAACAACTGGTGGCGTGCGATTCAGTGGAGAGTTTCTACACACACCGCATCGCATCCACTCTATTAGTGGAGTATGAATCACGATTCAAATCCCACCAAGAATCGCGTTTATTGTGTCCACACACGCAAAAAAAGGTGGATTCAAATCGCGATCCAAATAATCATGTTTATTTGGTGTAGTGGACACGGCCCTTTTCATGGATATACACACACATGTATTGAATTTTTTTTTTTTATCACTTTTACTGGAGGTGCATTCGGAAGACTGAACACAACAATAAAGCCTTGTTTGCTCCAGACAAGATTTCTGTGAGAGTGAAGTCATTGTGGCATGAGCCAATTTTACAGGAGAGCTAAAAACGAGGGTCCTGTGTGAAAAAATCACATCGATGTCAAGAACGCACGGATACCTTGCCGTGTAAAAGTTCACAATAGGACTAGGAGGCATGAGTGCAAATGGGCAAACTCACTAAACTGCATCTGAACTGGTGATCAAAATATGTCCCCTTTTTTTCACGGTAAGCACTGAGGAACAGAAATAAATGGTCCTGAGACAGAGGGAAATACCAACCAGGGGCACTGAGATTGAGAATTCACGAGTGTCCAGGTGGGAGGTATACAACTCATGTTTTTACTGGTCCAAACTTAAGCCAAGCCCTTATCCTGCACACTTGCCCAGGCAGCCATGATGAAAGACAGGCAAAAATCCCTTCAAATCCCACTAATACCACCCCCAAAAAAAGAAAAAGAAAAAAAAGAAAAAAAAGAAAAGAAGGAAAGACACCAAATGGGGGCGGAATTGGAACTACTGGTGTACCACTTGGTATACACATTCACCAAACTTTAGTTTGAGAGGAAGCAGGAGTTTTCTGTATTTATCATGTATTTTCCTGAGGGATAGATTCATGCAAGGGCAAGGACATTTTTGACAACTGGACTGCTTTGGCCAGTCAGGGTCTGGGCATCTGACAGTGAGTCATTTGGATTACCGCCGGTAGGGCTTTAGCAGAGTGTGCCATTGCTGGGCACAGAAAAACCATGAGCACAATATCTCACTTTCAACAGATGAACATACTGTACATTGTACATGTACTTATCAGAAAATACACGCCGACCATAATTACAGCAACTGACCAAGACATACATGTACATGTACATTCAACTCTTGGATTGGTGGCCTGATGGTGGCCTCAAAATACCTGGGCAAACCAGACTACTGTACTTACCCCTTAAGTTAACTTTCTCAATATACCAAATAAATGCGATCATTTGGATCACGATTTGAATCGCGATTCAAACTCCATAATCGCGTTTATTTGCGACGCTATGTGTGTGGGAACGCTCCGCTCAAATCGCACCCGTTTTTTTTTTAAGCCCACGATGCATTGCTCAAGCATGCCATTTCCTGCCAGCAGCTTACTGCCAGGAAGTCTGCAGCACAGGGTTTGTTTATGTTTGTCAGCGAGTCCCGCCATTCCCGCTTGCGCAGCGCGACCACATGCTAACCGCAATCAAAGCTACAATGTTGAGTGTATCGCGATAATTTTCGTAGTGGGAACGGCCCTCATGTCACACCTTTTAAACAGTTTCTGACACTCAAGTTCTGTTAACCTTTTGGCTGACAATCTACATGTACTGAGTATTGGGCTTGTCATCAACCAATGATTACAGCATCTAAGAGATAAATAATTACATTTAAAAGTGAGAGTCTGAGAGACCATAAAAAAAACCTTAAACCCCAGGGTTTTCTCCTACTCCCGAGCAGGGGTGAATATTCCCCGGGGGCAAAAACTTTTCCACAGGATTTTCTTTGGTAGTGTGAACAGACCAACCAAATTCACCGGGGAATTTTCGAGAAATCTCCGAGGATTTCATCTAGTGTGAAAGCCCCTGGAGTTGGGGGGCGATCTGATGATCTTTCTACTGCCAATCACCAAGTGACCAAAAGTTCAAACTGTGGCAGGCTCTAAGACAGTAAGAGCTTATTTCCTGAAAGGTAAACATCCATTTCCACTTTAAATTGTTTATTAGCTGAATTATTAGAACACCTTTAGTACCTTCTGATGTGCTGTTAGAGGTACATTTGGAAATCACTTATGTGGCATAGGACATTCAGAACATTTCTCAGAACATTCAGAACATTTCTCAAACCCGAACGCTAAAGTTTCTCCAAGTAAGCAGAAAGTACGGGTATGCATAAATTACATGTACAATACATGTATTTAATTTACAGAGCTACACATGTACATGTATTAAGGCTGGGTCGGTTCGGTCGGTCACACCGGTTCCCGACCGTCCCGATCGGGACCCGGTTCCGGTTTTCCAAAACCGGTGTCCCGATAAAATAATAAAACACATAAGAAAATACGGCGAAGTCGGTTGGATTATTATTGTTAACCAATAGGGTAGTATAATTATAATTGATAGCGGTGTGCATCAAAGCTATGGTTGATGGTTTTCCCATAGTAGTTAAAAAAAATCAAAGTCAATCCAAAGAAAAAATAAAACATCAAAAAGTATGTTAAAGTCAAGGTTTTCAAAAGTCCCTCCATCATATAAAATTCGACTGCTCATAAATGTCGTACGAAGTCGAGGCAACTTTTATTTCCTTTTCGTTCTCAAAATGAATTGTGCATACGGAAGGTCATGTTGGCTAGCGAGCTGCGCGCACACTCACCCCAGCGCGGCCTACACGTGCTCCATGGTTGTATGCAGGCACCATAGAGCTCTATGGCAGGCACACAGCGTTGCAGCCACAGCGCGCATTGCGCAATATTTTTTTCTAAACGAACGAACTTTTCGATCCGACCAGGATCGAGCACGAAACCCTTGGCATGACTGAGTTTGGTTTTGTTCCTCCATGGAATAGTATTGCGACGCTGGCGCAAAGTGCGGGCGTTGAAGTTAGCTGAAAAAGAACGTCCGTCTCACGCAAGACGGACGTCTGTTGATTGGACAGCGCGCAGTTACGACCGAACATGACAGCGCGTAACGCAACGACTGGCTGGCGAGAGCCATCGTTAACACGTGTTTGCCAGGTCGGTCGTCGGAGTCGAACTCTTTATCGTTGATTTGTTGCCCCAGTGATGACGATGGTGATTTTGCTCCTCGTGAAAAAATATAAATCCAAACACAGCTGAACGTCTATCGGGCGTGTGTGGGACATTCCCTCCAAGAATCATGCCTCACAAATATTGATCTTAGTGACGTCACGAAAGTGGAGTGTCATTCAAAGTGTATTTTCGGGAAATAAATGTGAATAAAAAAAAATAGAAATCGTGATCAAAAGGGTACTGAAGGCTGCAAACAAATTTCAGTGAGGGAATATGTGCTCAAGACAAATCACAGCTTGAGTAGTTTATTGAAAACTCACGATATTTATGAGGAAAAAAAGAGGTTACAATTTCACAACCATGAATTTGGAGCACACGCTATTCCTTATAGAGTTAGATTTTGGCCAATTATGGTTGGAAAAAATCGGGACACCGGTTCCCGACCGGTTCATCAACACCGGTTCCCGGTTTTGAAAATAACCGGGATGTCGCAACACTAACATGTATACATGTACATGTACTCAAAGTTCTGTAAATTTAAGGCTTCAACAGGGAGGTGTCACTCTCAAGTACATGTGAGAAACATTTAAGGTCACATCTACTTTTACGCAAACAGTTCCAGACATTGTATGCATATATCCACTGACTGTCCTTGACTGCACAAATGCATGGCGGTGTTGCCACCAGTTTTAAGTTCACACATTGGGGTCTCAATGTCATCTGGCTAAGTTATCTAGATAAAGACTATTGTGGCTTACGGTACTTTTCAATGAACGTTTTAATTTTGTATTCCCTTGGCATCCCTTTACAGTTCATGGAGACCTACAGGTGTGTACCGTAAGAGCACATAAAAATCATAAGGTCGGTGTTGTCAAAGTTTTACTATTTCTCATTTTCAAGGAAATCTATTCAGTCTTGCAATTTTGTATAAATTGTGGCTAGTCTACTTGCTAGAAACAAAACTTTTGTTTTAAACCTTACTCATACTGAATACTGCCCAATACTGGCTCAATACTCATACTAATGCTGATGGTCTACCGTAAGGCTGGCCAGAACACCCGGGTATCCGAAACCCGACCGAAGGCATCGGATACCCGGTTCCATTTTTATGAGTTTTTTTTCCGAACAAGGTATCTTTACTTTGTTTATGAGATTGTAAGACGCAGTGGCATCCGATTCATTACTTAAACATCGATTCTTGGCGTCATTGAATAGAGTTGTCTTTTTAGCCATGGTTGTCATTAGGCAGTTAGGTGCAATCCCGCTAGAAAAGGAAAACCGTTGAAAAGTGGATCGCATCATCGCGATTCAAGAATCGATTTGTTTTTGTGCACGAGTCCACACACGGCAATATTTTTGGAATGTGGATCGCGAAATTGATTGTTTTGCAGGCCAAGGCCGCCGAACTGCACGTGCCTGAAATATGACCTAGTCGGACTACGCATGCCTGGAATATGACCCTGCCGAAGGCACTTTCCCCATCACATGGTCCATCCCTTGTTGTGGTGTGATGGCTTGTGCACCTCAGTGACCCGGAGAGCTATGCCAGCGGGAGTGTAAACTCCTGGTAGGGCCACCCAAGCTGGACAGGACGAAGGGTAGAGGTCAGACGAATGTGGACCACCTCGCCCGGAGGATAAAGGGGTTCGCGTAGGGTTAACACCCCTACCGGTAAAACAACTAAGTTACAGAAGCATCGACGACAACAAACCGAAACATTCACCTGGACGAGGAAGGGTCTCCACCCCGGAGACTTATGACGCTATGCAGTGAAAGCCGAAAGGAAGCTGCAAGGCCAATGCCCCTTCTTACATCCAGGAAAACAACACGTGTAGCCACTTGGAACATCAGGACTATGTACGAGGTAGGAAGAACCATCCAAGTAGCGAGAGAGATGAAGGCCTACAAGATCGGGGTGCTAGGACTGAGTGAGACAAGGTGGCTACAATCAGGACAGCCGAGACTTTCATCTGGAGAGCAGCTACTGTACTCGGGACATACAGAGGATGGAGCCCCCCACACTGAGGGTGTGGCCCTGATGCTGGCTTCGGAGGCACAGCGGGCTCTCATCGGCTGGGAACCTGTCAATTCCCGCATCATCACAGCCAAGTTCACCACCAAGAAGAAAGACATTAGGCTGAATATCATCCAGTGCTATGCTCCCACCAATGATGCGGATGAAGGGAAGAAAGATGAGTTCTACTATCAACTCCAGACAGTGATAGACAAAAGAGGAGCAAAGGATATGACAATCCTGATGGGAGATTTTAACGCAAAGATAGGGTCAGACAACACAGGGTATGAGGGCACTATGGGGACACACGGACTGGGACAGATGAACGAGAATGGCGGGCGCTTTGCAGATATTTGTGCCCTGAACCAGCTGGTGATAGGAGGAAGCATCTTCCCACACAAGCGCATCCACAAGGCCACTTGGAAATCTCCGGACCACGTCACGGAGAACCAGATTGACCACATCTGTATCAGCCGAAAGTTCAGGAGGTCCTGGCAAGATGTGCGAGTGATGAGAGGTGCCGACGTGTCATCAGATCACCACCTTCTTGTGACAGCAGTGAGACTGCGGCTCAAGCGATTCACCAGCACCAAAAACACAAAGACCAGGTACAACGTTGGACGGCTTAGAAACAAGGCCACACAGGCAGCATTCAAGATCAGCCTTTCAAACAGGTTCCAGCAGCTACAAGAACTGATAGAAGACACCGAAATAGACTTTGAGACACAGTGGGAACACAGCAAGAAGCTCTGGCATCACACATGTGAAGAGGTCCTTGGCAAGAAGAAGACTCAGCACAAGGAATGGATCTCTGCTGACACCATCAACAAGCTCGAAGCCAGAAAGAAAAAGAAAACCACATTGAACACGAGTCGAACAAGAGCAGCAAAATCTAAGGCACACAAAGAGTACACAGAAGCTGACAGAGAAGTGAAGAGGAATATCAGGAAAGACAAGAGGGATTACGTTGATGCCCTTGCCAGTCAAGCAGAGGCAGCAGCGGGACAGGGGAACCTTAAGGATCTGTACTTGGTGACCAAGAAGCTGTCAGGCAAGTTTCATCAGACAGACAAGCCAGTTAGAGACAAGCATGGCAAACCTCTGATGACAACCGAGGAACAGATGAATCGATGGACAGAACACTTCAGGGAGCTGTTAAATCGCCCCGCCCCTGATGCACCACCAGACATTCCACCCGCAGAGGCAGTGCTATCCATCAATTGCGACAATCCCTCAAAAGCAGAGATCAAGAAGGCCATCTTGACACTGAAAAACGGAAAGGCTGCAGGGCCGGATGAGATACCAGCAGAAGCCATCAAAGCAGACATGGAGACCGCGGTCAACATGCTACACAGCCTCTTTAGCAAGATCTGGGAGAAGGAAGAAGTTCCAGCTCAGTGGAAAGAAGGCATTGTCATCAAGCTGCCTAAGAAAGGAGATCTCAGGGATTGCAGTAATTATCGAGGGATCATGCTCCTGTCAGTGCCAGGCAAGGTTCTCAACAGAGTCCTACTGGAGAGGATTAGGGAGGCTGTTGACCCCAAGCTCCGGGACCAACAGGCAGGCTTCCGCAGGAACAGATCCTGTGCCGACCAGATCGCCAGTCTGCGCATCATCGTGGAGCAGTCGCTGGAGTGGAACTCCCCCCTCTACGTCAACTTCATTGACTATGAGAAGGCCTTTGACAGTGTTGACAGACAGACACTGTGGAAGCTGTTGAGGCACTATGGCGTCCCCGAGAAGATCATCTCCCTCATCAGATGCACCTACCAGGGCATGAGCTGCAGGATTGCCCACGCTGGCCAGCTGTCCGACAGCTTTGAGGTGAAGACCGGAGTTCGTCAGGGGTGCCTGCTGTCCCCATTCCTCTTCCTGCTGGTCATCGACTGGATCATGAAGACCACCACAACAGACAGGCGGAATGGGGTACAGTGGACACTTTGGACGCAGCTTGACGACCTCGACTTTGCTGATGACCTGGCTCTTCTGTCACACAACCACAGTCAAATGCAGGACAAGACAACTCGACTGGAGACCACATCAGCAGGGACAGGGCTCAAGATCAACAAGGAGAAAACCAAGCTGATGAGGACCAACACCACTTCCAACACACCAGTCACAGTTGGTGGAGAGCCCATCAGGGAGGTGGATACCTTCGTCTATCTGGGAAGTGTGGTCGATCGACAGGGGGGCACAGACCGAGATGTCACAGCCAGGATCGGCAAGGCAAGAGCAGCCTTTGTCACCCTCAAGAGCATCTGGGCATCAAGAGAGATCAGCGTGAGAACCAAACTCCGCATCTTCAACTCCAATGTGAAGTCCATCCTTCTCTATGGATGCGAGGCATGGCGGACGACAAAGATGATGCAGCAGAAGATCCAGACATTTTTCAACACCTGTCTGAGGCGCATCTACAACATCCGATGGCCGGAGAAGATCCGAAATGAAGACCTGTGGGAGCGAGCGGGACAGGAGCCAGTGGCCAAGCAGATACTGCGGAGGAAGTGGGGATGGATCGGACACACCCTCAGGAAACCGGCATCCAGCACCACACGCCAAGCCCTGACCTGGAACCCGCAGGGAAAGAGAAAGAGGGGCCGGCCTCGCAACAGCTGGAGGCGAGACACTGAGGCAGAGTTGAAGCAGCAGGGTACCAACTGGACAGGAATAGCAAGAGCAGCCCAGAACAGAGTGCGATGGCGAGGGGTCGTCGATGGCCTATGCTCCACTGGGAGCGATGGGCTTTAGTAGTAGAAGGCACTTTCCGGACAGCACTATTTTAATGGCAGCGCACAATAAAAATGAGTTTTTCATTTAACTGTTTCAGAAAAAGTATACCCTAGAAATTATAAAAAGCTCCACTGCATAACGTCCAACCGCTGATTAATATTTTACGAAACGCATAGATATTTTTTTCGTCGCGAAACCAACGCACTCCGCACCATGTGCAGTGCAACACGAAGGGCTTGTGTACCACACTTAAATACGCAGCAATATGGGCACAGGCCTGAGGTGTTTTTTCAGCATGGTTCCCGCCTCAGCGGCCTTACACATGTGGTTTTAATCCTGGCCGACTGAGGGAACTAGTCTACAAGATGCACGTGTTGTGATACAGCACTCTCGTTGTAGATTTCAAAAGTGATCGTTTTTGTTTCGGACGCCATGATTCCAATGAGCGCAGAATGTTAAAACAATGCTGCTTAATTGTTTTAGTCTTCAAAGAAACCCAGGAAAACCTCAAGTGACGTTTTCTTTTATCGATGTTGCCGATTTTATTATCGATGTTGCTTGTTGCTGATTTTATTATCGATGTTGCTTGTTGCCGATTTTATTATCGATGTTGCTTGTTGCCGAATACGTAGAAACTGAAAGCATGCCTGGCGCTGCGCCCCGATACTGTGATAGCGACCAGCAGGCATTACGTAACGTACTTCCAGGTTCTTAATTTCTTATGTTTTACATTTAATGGCGGGTATCCAGGTACCGACGATTTCAAAATTCGGGTACCCGGTTCCTCAAATATCCGATTTTGCCCAGCCTTAGTCTACCGGTACAAGTATCACTGCCTTTTTACTCATACTCAAACTCATTGGATCCCACTCACACTCAAGGGAAAAGAACTCAAATTCAACTGGAGCATATACATGTACAAATGTCAACACATGAATGTGTCTGAGGGGCCAAATCACATACAGAATTACATGTATGATTAACCGGCTGGTTTTTATAACACGACGGAAGCAGTGAGGGGGCCCACTCAGAGGAAATCCCGTAATCGTGCACAGCGCGCATCCCGTACGATGCGTAATAACGCATCAAAATGAAGCATGACATGCCTCATCGGCTAGCTTTATCCACGAAACAACAACAAAGTACACGTGAGACATTTCAACAGCGACACTGAAAGGTTAAATCTGTTGAGGGGACTCATGAACAGAACAGTGGTTGATCAAGTTTCCGTAAAAAAATTTTTAAAAACCAGAAAAGCCTGATCATAAATTCAGTTCTGAACATTACACAAACTCGTCAGGTTAATTCCGCCGTCATATTTACGTGTAAATAATGTGTTCAACACTGACTGTGCCTAGATGTGTATGTACAGTACATGTAATGTACACTGTTTGTTCTGAGTACATCTACAATCCAAGTACAATAACACAGAGATATTACTAATACTAAATAGACTTATACTGTATACTGTCTGATTTCTCAATTTGTTTATATTGTCAACCACATCTTCAATTTTGTAACTTGGCCAATAAGGACAAGTGCCCAATGTTTGACAAGGTGTCAGTGGGTTGGACAAAAATAATGTCTTCGCTCACTATATTACTAGTCAGAGTAACTTGGACCCGACAAGTCACCTTTTTTTAAATAAAAATATGAAAGTAGTCCCAATCCTACTAGTACTAACCACCAAAATATTTAGACTACCGCACCCATGGACTACCCGACCAAAATCCCCAGATTTACCACCGAAAACACCCGTATCACCATCCTACGTGCACATTTTTGGATTCAGTGAGAATCAAGGATTCTAATACTGGTCATTTGCTTTACTCGCGTTTTGGAAAAAAGGAAAAAAATCCCCTCGGTTGATCAAGAAGGCGTTTCTCCCGTGCGACGAGCCAAAACAAGGCGGCCATCTTCGATTTCAAAAATGGCATTCTGACAGTTCCGTGTGCGCAGTGGGTCTGCTGCAAGCGTTGAGCCCCACGACTGTTTCCTGAACAGCGCAAAGCATCCAACGTCCGGGTAGTCTCGAAAATTCTGTTTACAGTACAGGGGTAAGTGTAGTCCGAGTAACTTGGACCCGACATGTCACCCTTTTTTATCGAATTTGGAAATTTTGAGATTCGGGTGACTGTCACTTGTCGGGTCCAAGTTACTCGGACTAGGGTAAGAGCAGACTTGGACTACTTTATTACAGGCAAAATAATGAAAAACAACTCTCTAAAAACGCAGTGGCTGTTGTTACGGCAGTCGTCCGTATGGTTCCCTGACTTCACAGTATTTGTCAGGATGTTTAGCTCTTGGAACCAGACTATCAGCTAGTAATACTAATAGACTGGTTCAACCAGCCTGCAATGCTGACGAAATTCAATCAAGTCAGGGAACCACACGGACGACTGCCGTAACAACAGCCACTGCGTTCTAAAAATCATGAAAATGAACAAAGCAAATTGATGTCCTTTTTCTATTTGAGCTGTCAGAACAGTGATGGTTGGTAGATCATGACACACGTAATACACTAATTGAGCAATCCCGTTCTTCAAAACATTTTCCCACGCTATTCTTGTAGAGAAAGTGTGCTGTGTTGCCATGGCCATTATGTACATTACTTATTTGGGATGTCTTACACTCTTGTCTTGGTGAGAAGCCATTCGAATTTCTGGCAGTTTACTTTTCACGTCTTTAGTTAGTCCGAGTAACTTGGACCCGACAAGTCACCCTTTTTTATGGAATTTTGAAATTTTGAGATTCGGGTGACTGTAGTCACCCGAATCTCCAAATTTAAAAATTCGATTAAAAAAAAGGTGACTTGTGGTGTCCAAGTTACTCGGACTAGTCTTTAGTTGGGGACAAATATTAGCCCAAAATGTCAATTAACCTGACAAGGCCAGGCCTAAATCTAACCATTATCAACCATCTGGCCAAGATCTAACCAGTTACAATCACTGTCATGTCCAGTAATACTTCAGAAAACCTTTCGCCGGTACAAACTACAAATGACTGAATTAGCACTCGTGTACACTGCCATGCCAAAATGTGCATTAGCAATGCAGATGCATGCTGTACATGTACTGTACATGTACAGTACGTGAAACTTGGTCATGTTATACTCTTTGGACATACTCCGGACCCACAGCGACCCCCTACTTTCGACACAATTTTACGGTGAAATGTTCCGCTTTTCCCGCCCCCACGCTGTACTTACTCGTCTACACGTTTCTCCTCCATCGTCCTCGTTATCCTCCGCGCTACTTATTCCGATCATGTCGACTTATTGTGGGCATTTTTCTGGAGTTCGGGGGACATGATCCATGACACTTTTCGGCTGTATCCCCGACATTAGCTCCGTCCATAGAAATTTCAGCGGGTGATTCACACATGAGGAAATGATCACCGCATCACTCAGTAGAATATTACGCGCGAGCGCAATGTAGTGCCCACCTGTACTCCCCCTTTCGCGGCAATTGAGACACTTGTTTCTCCCCCGTACCCCTGTCGAATTGTTTCTAACCCAGACGGGAGCAATCCCAGAGCAAAAATCGGCCGGTTTGGAGACGCCAGGTTTGTTAACTGGCCAGCGGCGGATTAACTTTACTTAACAAGTCCCTTCCCAATGTCATGTTTTTCATATGCTAATCATTTCCTCTTTGTGGCCTTGTAGAATATCGGCTTTCCGATTTATTTCCGTCAACGGGCCATGGTCCCAGTATCGGCACAGTCAAGAAGGGAAAAAAAACTGAGTGGATGTTTGCTTTGACTCTCACGCCTCGGGGTCGACTGAGGGGTCGAGCCAAACTAAACACAGCGCCTATTTATATGTTGTGCCCATACAGACAGCATTTTTTTTGTTCACCGTGTACCTTCGTCTGGCCTACCCACAGGCCTTCACGTTTGCTTGGGGTTTAACCATAGCGCCGTGTATTATACGACCAGGGGGGAAAAACCTGGAAATGAACGCTGAAAACATGTAGGCTGTAACCCCCATATCAGCTTCGAGTGCAAGTTCAAGCCATACTTCGTGGATTCAGAGGGTATACGCTCGAATCACTTCTCATAACAGACTCTCGTAAAGAGTTTTTGAAACTGTCAGTGTCACTGTCAGAACTGAACATGGGACAGGCATGGGACAGGAAGATCAGCTCACTTTCCCGTTCAAATTTGAAAAGCAATCGGAGTGCTAGCTGTGGGTATCCAATGGAGGTCAAACCTTACAATAACGGGCATTTGAAGTACACATTCATACACGATTACATAATTATTCATAAAAACAAAGTATAAAACGTGTTATATCCCACTCGGTCTTCGTTATTTAAATCAAACTGTCCCAACTCCAGGCGTATCATCACACCATCCTCAGAACGGCTATGGCGAAATTGTTAGGTCCTACATAAAAAGACGTTTGCGTGGTCCAACCATGGAGGAAGGAAAAAGACGGAAAAATAACCAGTCGCACACAAACACGTAGGCCTGTATGTATGTATGATGTAGTGTGCAGTATATTGTTGTACTGTAGTATTGTACAGTACATGAACATGTACATCTAATGTGCACTGTACATGTACATGTTCATGTACTGTACATGTACACAATGTACTGTACATGTACACGTGTACACATGTACATGTACGTGTACATGTTCAATGTGTGTGTGTACACAACGTGTACACACACGTACACACGGCACGGGGGGATAAACCGCGGGAGTGGCACAGCGTGCACAGCTAGCACTAGTACATGTACTAGTAGCAGCGCAGTGAACGGAGCGCTTGGGTAATATTTTTATGAATGATTCTAGTAGTTATGACGTCACTTCCGAATTCAATTTACCAGCGCGATCGCAGCGCTCGGGCCGCTGTCGGCTAGCTGGTGGTGCGTTGTGACGGCTGCATAAATACCGGCCATAATTTGCGGAATGGGGGATAGGCCCACGCGTTACACATGCGTGTAGTCGTGCTCAATACGACTCTCGTGGGAAGAAATCTCTCTCATTTTCGTTGCTGAATAATGTGAGAGGATGGATGTTACAACACACAGTTCCAACAATTGTTAGTTTATTATCTTCATCAGAAATGTATTATTATTTTTATTATGATTATCAAGGGACGTTTGGGGGCTTCGAGCTTCTATTTAGTTTATATTTCTATTTTGATAGGCCAGCGGTTAGCCTATACAACGCGTATACTATGTGATTTATAATCAAGGAACTTCACACGAATTTTGCTCATTCAGAACATGGAAGGAGGTCGATCACGATAAGAAATTGCAAAATTCGATGACTATCGCGAACGGCATGCGCGAACTGATCGCGGTAACAACAATTAAAATTAACGGGCAACACGACCAACGAATGTGACTACTGAAGGTACCGAAAGAAACTCGGGGTTTTATTGCATGCATAGGAATCTTGCGCAAAATGGTGGGGGGGGGGGTTGATGAGGGCTGCGGATCATCACACCTGGTCTGTCGGTTGGGGGATTGATCTGTTTGCTGGTTGGTTTGTTGGTCGTTTGGTAATTCAGGTTGGTTAGTTGGTTGGTCGAGTTGTTCGCTCAGGCGATCGGTTGGTTGCATACTAGTAGTTGGCACGTACTGTTAATTTGGTAACGTTGGGTAATTTCTAATCCATCTCATATGCCACACATGCAGTGAAACGTTAAACAGTACAAAATTACCAACCCCTCCTGACAATGTTTCTCCTATGCCGAGTCCGGTACAGAAACCGGCCGGATACTGGTTAACCGCCAGCATGGTTTGTGCGGTTCAGTTTTACGAAAACTGGACATATGACTCGATCCCTATTGTCGATTGTGACGTCATCAGGAGGTTTCATTCCGTTCGTGGGTGTGATGAAGGCCTACAGTTTGGTTTGGCAGCACTTTCATAATGTAAGATAAAGTATGAAAATAAAGTAATCAGGCTATAATATAAAAATGAAAAAAAATCCTGAGAATACAGGCCTAGCGGTTTCGATCCCAACATATAATAATTATGACCTACCTTATAGGCTTTTATCTTCGTAAAAAAGATGGTTGTGTTTTTTAGGAAGATGCTCTGGGATCGAAGTGACAGGCCAGCTAAAACAAAAGGGGTTCAGGTTTAAACGGATACTATAGCTGTCGAGTGTAGAATTTTGCATTTTGCCTTAGTTTGAGACGGGTCCCGGTAGGACGCAGTGGAAACGCCAGACCCTCGAAATTTTGGTAATTTTAGTCAGTAGGCGGTTTGCAACAGTTTTGCTATTTCTTTGGATTATAATGAGCTATTATATAGAAACAAAATTAAGATGGTATCCACGGCCTATGCCACGTCCCTTCCCCACAATTCTCATCGCTCGAGCTGTTGAAGAAGAACATAACAATGTAATTGTCGATTGTACGGGGATTATACTTTATCCAGTTGTAGTGGGTCGGACGTGTTGGTCCTAGAACTAGCCCGACCGTCGCAGGGGACGATACTTGGTGAAATAACTGATTATAAATATCTTAAAATTTAGTGGGCCTGACGTTTTGATCCTAGCAGTACCTTTCTCAAAGGTCCTTCTAGAGAAAGGTCCTGCTAGGATCGAAACGTCAGGCCCACTAAATTTTAAGATTTACATTTTGGTAATTTTAGTCAGTAAGCAGTTTGCAACATTTTTGTATATCACCTTATAAGTTAGTATGTTACTTTGAACGCGCCTTCACGAGATGGGTGTAATAATCCTGCATGCCGAATTGAAAAATCATTAATTTATCACTAAATAACCGATCAGTGATAGGCCCCTATATGGCGTTCTCAACCTTCTCAGGGGTGGGTGGGGGGGGGGGAGCTGCATAATTGTGACCCGGCACAGCGACATGAGGAATATCCCACCAAAAGACTTTTCGAGTAAACAACGCCTGAAGTTAGAGTATCTTCTTAATTCGATTAAAAAAAAATCAATTTTTGTTTTTTGGTATTTTCGGAAAGTTAATGTATTGGAGGATATTATGTCCAAAGGATTTTTCTGAAATCCGTCTCTAAATGTTGAAAAAAAGAGGATTTTTGGGGAGTGTTTATGTACTGTTTTCATGAAAATGTGAAGTTCCTTTTTGAATCGCCGCTTTCGAGGAGTTAGAATTATGGTGCTGCTATATTGTGTCTGGTACCAAATGAACGAGCGAAGTCCCCTTGCACTATTTACAACAAAGTTCACACGGAAATAAATTTTGATATCAGTTGATAGCTAATGGTAATTGGTATACTCTTTCACATCATTAGAAAATTTCAAAATCTCAAAAGTGGGGGTTATTCCCCATATATGCTGTGCCGGGTCACAATTTGTAATGCACGTGAACTGTGCATGCAGTAGGTACGAGTATAGGACGATGCTGGTACTGATAGAGGGCGCACTATTAAGGCGGCTGAGGATCGCAATCAGTAATGTCAGAAAACGTGGCCAAAGTGATTTGCTCATCAATGTAGCCTTTTCAACTTGAACCAAATTCCTAACCATGACTTCGCAATAGACATCGCCGATAGTATATCTTTTCTTTCTTCATTTTGTGAAAATAAAGAAATACACGTAAACCTAAAAGTGACACGCACGCGTGAAAATGACACGCACATTATACGCGTACGTACGTACGTATCGCACTCTCCCGCAGCACTGTCCAAATCCCTGTAGGCCTAGTGTTGGAAGATTTTCTTAATCAATCAATCAATAATAATCCACATTGTGTTTCCAGTGGTTTCTAATCTTAATGGCCACTGATTATTTCCTGGGCGGTACGTATACATACGTCTAGTTTAAATGATTTGCGTCAATTAATTAATTAAACAAAAAAACTTTTAATCCTGACCATGCCTCATCAGGGCCGAGGTGGAAAGTTAGTCCAGAGAGTGGACAGGCGAATCGTTATCTTTAAAAAAAACCACGTTATCTTAGTAAAAAATAATACTTTGTCCTTTGTTTCTCATCCGTGTCCTATTCGCTCTCTCCCCCCTTCCTTCGTGTACATGTATCTGTTTTGTCCTTGTCTCTCTGCCTTTGAGAAAGGTCCTGCTAGGATCGAAAGGTCATTTTGCATTAATGATTTGCATTTTGGTAATTTTAGTCAGTAAGCAGTTTGCAACATTTTTGTATATCACTAAGTAAAAGTGATGTGCATAATTACATCATAATTATTGAGATTCCGCATTTCAAAATTCGGCGGAATCATTATTTTTCAATTAGAAGGGTGATCAAAGTCACGCGATGTGTCGTTGCTAGAAGCGACGTTTCGGTTGCTAACTGCTAACCTTCATCAGGCAACCTTAATCAGTTGCCTGATGAAGGTTAGCAGTTAGCAACCGAAACGTCGCTTCTAGCAACGACACATCGCGTGACTTTGATCACCCTTCTAATGGTCTACACCACCGCGATGAACAACCCTTCCATTTCTATTGAATCATTATTTTTGTATTCGCTTTTAAAATAATACATGTAATTTTTACTATTCAGTTTTCAGTGTTGTTTTATCACTCTACCAACTTAGAATTTTCCTTCCTCCAATGCTTGAATTAAGTTGCATGAAGTGTCAGTGTCAAGAACCTCTTGGTACGAAACGAATCTGTGCGGAAGTGAAAGGGGTATAATTATTTCAACGTAATCTGTGTGAAAAATATAAACATGCACATGTTTTGTTAACTTTTTCTCATTATCGACAGGTTTTTTCACTTTCAAGAAAAAAAAACCATTCTCACCTTTTTTCAAATTACACTCAACAAGATTCCGTAGTGTAGTGGTTATCACGTTCGCCTAACACGCGAAAGGTCCCCGGTTCGAGCCCGGGCGGAATCAACTTTTGTCCCCAATTTTCCTTTTTTTTTTTTCCTCGGCTGGTTTTTTTCAGACAAATAAAAGGTATTTTGGAATAAGATATAACTCCCTGTAACTTTCCAAGTTTCTTCGCTCTTTCATTTGATGCACCAAAACTTGACAAAGAAACGCAAAGCTATCTCTACCCCACTACCAAGTGGCGAGGAGCAATTTGCCTCAAAAGCTTCTTGCGCGAGGGCAAAATATGCTGGAGTTGAAACTAATGTACATGTACATGTATATGTACAGGGCTAGGCCAGTGCCCCCTGCATTTTTAATGCCCTAAATTATACTACAAGTACATGTACCACCAATTCGCGAGCAGACTGTTAGCCGATGCCTACTGGCACTCTGGCGTCACGGATGAACCCCTTCTTACTAATCTATCCAGCTTGGCAGTCCTCGGCTCTTCAACTCTGTCCAGTCCAGTCCCTCTTTAGCATGCCAATGAAACTCCTTTCTGACTAAAATGACCACACTGCAAATCTAAAATAAAATAAAATAGAGAGCCTGACGTTTCTATTCTAGCAAGACCTTCCTGAAAGGCATTTGGGACAGTGCCCTAAAAATGACAAATTTTCTTTGGCCCTAAAAATGCTAGAGCAGTCTGCTAAAAAAACAACTGATGGAATGTTATAGCCCTGGATTTTTCTCAGTGGCAACTCTCGTAGAGAGCAGGACCTTTCTACCTTTGAGAAAGAAAAGAGATGTTTCAAAACATCAGGCTGTCTACTTTCTGGAGATGATGCAAAAATACTGCCAACTAACAAACGACTGAAATGCAAACTTAAAAACTTTTAGGAGGGCCGGATGTTTCAATGGTAGCAGAAGCCTTTGCGACAGGTGCTGCTAGGATCAAAAATTGAAACGTCAGGAAACCTACATTTTTGAAAGTTGAGATTTCATTTAACTACCGGTAAACGTTTTACAGGGGCAACTGGGCAGCTGGAGCTAAATGTGCATTGAACGTTTCATTCACAGTGCAGCAAAGTCAAATTGACAATTTACCGGTAATGGCAGGTCTTCCACTGCATCAGTGAGCCTGGTGCCAAGACTAAGCCTTTGCATTCAATCTAAGGGTAACTCGTGAATGCTTGTTGACACTCACAAAATAAAACATGACCGCATAACCAAGGAAGACAATGGGAACACGGCTTTAGTCAATCAAGAGAAATCAACAAATTGATAAGCTCCAGTGATAATCACCTTGGGTGACATTTCACTGAGGCATACTACCAACTGCTTAAGGCTGATTTTATATTTTATTGTACACATTTGTTTTTAGATTCCTTTACATAGAAAGCAAAATTTAAAAGACACATGCAATACAGCGCTGAAAAAAGAAGGAAATTTGTAAAATTATATGTGATTATGACGAAGCTTTGTCATAAAGGAATTGCTGTTGACCCTTTTATGCACACTGACTGCTCATCCTGCCGAGTGATCTGGTATCTTGACTTTTACCAGTTAGGAATTGAAGGTGGAATTAGTTTCTTACAAAAAACTGCGGCCAATTTCGTGAAGCACCCGGGAGTCCAAAGCTTGTCTCAAACTCACAATGCCATTGGAATGCATCATTTATAAGGCTATGGCTTTGAAGTGTGTCATTATGCCGCATGCATGGCCCGTACTTTAGTGCAGGTAACGGCTCTGCTACCCGTAGCAATGGCGTATGATGTAGCCGCTTAATCAAGATTGTGCCAAACCCTTGGAAGGTATGAAGCTCACAGACATGGTCTGAAGATAACAGCAGTGGACAGCATCATCACAACACACCGACTTATTCTACATCTACTGTGGTCCTCAGCAACACAATGGCCGATGTTTAATACCCTGTCACCGTTCGTATGCAGAGTTTGCCACCAGAAATGAGAATGCAATGGATACTTCATCCCAAGTCATGGTACGATGGATAGGAGCCGCCTCGTTATTAAAAGATCCCCTGCTGCAGCCTGTGATTTTTGCAAGGGCTGCTATATCCTCAGTGGGACTCATCACAGATCAGACAGGAAAGGGTGGACTGCATTGTACCAGTCTTATCCTGTAGCCCTCTTCACGATCCCTCAGCAAAAGAGAATCGACAGTCTAGTCGAAGCTCGGTGCTCACATCACAGTCTCTTTTGGTTTTAAGAGTCGGGGTTTCTCCGGGAAACCCCCCCCCTCCGATCTCCTATCCATTGTTCCAATCGGAGACACATTCCCCCCCCCCCAAATACTTCTATTATGAGAGAGTTCTCTCTGCATCTTGGCTTGCATGAGACCCTCTCTGAAGCATTTCTCTTGAGCGGAGACTGTCATCCCAGGAGCATCCTCTCTCGTCTCAGCCCAAAGTTCCTCCTCCCCCCACCTCGCCAGTCTCAGAGTCCATTGGGTTCGGCCGCAGCAGCCTCTTGTCCACCATTGGACTCAGTGGTGACCTCCTTGAACATTTCCTTGTACAGGGTGCGCTCTGTCTTCTTCATGTGACTCACCTTCTCCCTGGCAAGGAGCAAGAACTTGCGAATGTTTGGATCTGTTAAATAGTCGGAGGGTGAAAAGAAGGCGTAATCGTAAACAATAAAAAAAAGAATAGGACGAGATAGGGAAAAAGTAAATCCTATTCTGTAGTCGGAATAGGACCTTAATTTCTTCAAATTCAGGGCATGGCTACTCTGACCTACATACTGAACAATAAAAAAAAAATAGGAACAGATAGGGAAAAAGTAAATCTTATTCTGTAGTCGGAATAGGACCTTAATTTCTTCAAATTCAGGGCATGGCCACTCTGACCTACATACTGTACAATAAAAAAAAAAATAGGAACAGATAGGGAAAAAGTAAATCTTATTCTGTAGTCGGAATAGGACCTTAATTTCTTCAAATTCAGGGCATGGCCACTCTGACCTACATACTGTACAATAAAAAAAAAAATAGGAACAGATAGGGAAAAAGTAAATCTTATTCTGTAGTCGGAATAGGACCTTAATTTCTTCAAATTCAGGGCATGGCCACTCTGACCTACGAATCAGCTTTGTACAACAAAGCTGATTTACTGAGGGGTGTAAAGGCCAGTTGGCAGGGAACTGAGGCCAAAGTAAACACGAAAAAGTAATACCGGTATACAAAGAAAACTTGGACTGGACCGGGACTTGAACCCAAGACCTCTGGTTTTGGGTACCAGAACTTATACAATATCCAGCCCTTAGATGGCGGCCTTTGCATTTTAGTCAACTAGTCTTTGGTGGGGTTGTGGCACCAGCTAGAAGCATTTAACCATTATCTCCAGGGTTCATGCCCCCGCTTTCAATCAGATGCAAACAATTGTAAACCTGGGGCCAATTTCATAGAGCTGCTTACGCGTCAAAATGTGCTTGCGCAAAAACTCACGAGCCACAGGATCCCCTTGCCAACCCAAACTTCACTTTTGTTTCACGCTAAGTAAAGAAGAGTAGAATACAAGTCAAAAGCAATGGACATCACATCGCAGGGCAGTTTGTAATCCTGCTTTACACAAGGAAGACTTTTTCTGCTTAGCAGATTTTCACGCTTAAGCGGCTCTATGAAATTGGGCCCTGGCTACCGCAGCTCAGAGTGCTGCTACGCAAAAGCAGAGGTCTTGGGTTCAAGTCCTGGTCCAGTCAAAGCCTTCTTTGCCTTTTCCCCAAATGTAATATACATGTACTGTACTATACAAAAAATGTTGCCCACTTCAATGACCGCAATGTAAATCTCAAATATGAAGAGAGGCCAGCAATTTGATCCTAGCAGGACCTTCCTCAAAGGCAGGAGGAATCTTGAGAAAATTGCATTCCGCAATTACATATCTGTTGAACATACTCCTTTTGGGCTGTGTCTGTAATTATGCGCAGGGATGTTGCAGTAGTGAGGTGCATCACAAGACATTCTCAGGCCAAATTCGCTTCAGAATCAGACTGAGATGAGCATACACAATAACCAGGACCTTGACTTGCAGTGTGCTGGGAAATCAGCCGTGGATTTGTGGGGCGTGTTTAACCACTTCGCGCTGAGGGGTTTTTCAGTGCCGATGACCGCCATACGGGTTTTTTTTTAACAATGCATCATTTTCAAATCTCGCTAAAACAATCGGAACAATATATTTCTGTGAAATAAATCGATTAGGGTATACTATGGGTACAAGAGAGTAAAACCTGGCACGATTCGGATGTCGTTGAGAGACTATCCGTTCGAAAAAGGGCCAATTGTGCGTCGTCAGTGGACTGTAACAGACTTGTGTGTGTGTGCGTGCGTGTACTGTGCTGTCAATCCCTGACCGCAGACGGCAGCCTCCACTCCAGGCAGTCAAATCTTCGAGTTGGTCGGCCACAACCAAGTGTACAGATTACGGTAAAGAATGTGGGGGGAATTCCAATGCCAGACCAACGATTGTTGGGCTGTGTGGCATGCAAAGACAATGTCCCCCGCGTGCTTTCAGTGGCAGCGCGGTATCCCTCGATCCTCCACAGTAAAAGTCCCACAATTGCACAATTACTGCTGCTAATCTTGCAATTCATGTGGCAACTTGCGTCAAAAAGGGTCTTTGTACTGATTCGTATTGCTTTGTTCTAAGCTGAAAAGAGTCTTTGTTTAGAATGTGGACAATAGTGGTGCCCGGTTTCGGAGGGCCCCATCGCATAGTCAAGCCAACGGAGCTCCGGATTCAAAGGTCCCGGCGCGAAGTGGTTAAATAATGTGGGGCATCCATTCCACGGTCACTCTGTGCGACCATTCCCATACCAGCTTTGGAGATCTGCTGGGCCTTCTTGAGGCTGCTGTACGAGTCATCGTAGCGGCCAAGGTGGTAGCAGGAGCAGCCCTTACGATACAGGGCCTTGGGGTTGTCAGGGCTGACATCAAGTACACGATCACAGTAGGTGATAACCTTCTCATAGTTGGGTTTATCTTGGAGGAGAAGGCAGGCTAGTAGGAGGGGAGGGGAGGGGAGTGAAGGAAAGGGAAGGGTAGAAAATCAAATCAACTATAAAATATAGAGCTTAAAAGCTTGAGGTGATATACAAAAATGTTGCAAACTGCTTACTGACTAAAATTACCAAAATACAAATCTTAAAATTTAGTGGGCCTAACGTTTCGATCCTAGCAGGACCTTTCTCAAAGGCAGAGAGCAGGACCTTTCTCTCTGCCTTTGAGAAAGGTCCTGCTAGGATCGAAACGTCAGGCCCACTAAATTTTAAGCATAAAAGCTTGATAAAAATCCACTACCATGCAATTAATCGAAGATTAAGTAACCAACATCCATTCATGTTATTTAGATATAAAGAAAAACAAGATAATAGAAAGGGAGCCCCGAAATATCTCTTTCTTTCTACCTGCCAGATTGTTGAGGCAGCCTTGCTCAATAAAGGTCGCCCTCTCTCGGATGTCATCAGGGAGGCTGGTCAGGCCGCCTCTGCTCTCCCCGCCCAGGCCGCCCAGGCCGCCCAGGACCAGTCCCAGCTGGTGCGGGAGGCCGCCCCTCTCCAGCTTGGCGTCCAGCCCCCGCAGGAAGAGCAAGGCCCGGTGGTACTTGCCGACGGCCCCCCGGACGTTCCCGGCCCGGTAGCGCTGGTTGCCCGCCTCCTTGTAGTCCTCAGCCTGGGCCAACCGCTCCCACAGCGCCCGCAGAACCCTCTCCTCCTCTGATCGGGAGCAGGAGGCGCCCACATCTGGCGAGGTTGCCATGGCCACCGTGGCACAAGTCGATCAGAAACTTGGAGATCAAGTTAATAGTGAGTCCGCTCCAGTGATGAGGGAACCTGGTTCCTAGTATTTTGTAGTAAGCGAATGAAAAATGAAAAGTGGTGACGGACTAAAGTAACTGTAGTGAAGCCTTTAAATATTTTCAAATGCCAAATGATGACCAAAAGTACAAATTGGTAAAATAGTACTTAGTAGTACTAGTACAACCACAAAGAAAACAGTTCAATGGCCATCAGAGGCTGATGGCCTTGCTCTATGCTCTAGACTAGTCCCACTTACTGGGCCGCTAGGACCTCCCCTTAAACAAGTTTTGAGATTGTCTGTTGCACTAGCGTCCCACCGCGTTTAATATACAAAAACACTAATTCTCAACCGAAACCGAAGGCCTTAAAAGTGCCCGAAATCGCGTCCAAAGATTAAAAAAAAATGCCTGACGGATTCTACACATGTCCAGACGAACAAGTGGTACTTCAGCGGTACTTATGATTTATTTTTGGACCGCAAATCCGACAAAATGTCTCCGATGTGGGCATCGGACATGTCGCATTGTTCCAAACTTCAAGTGGGACTAGCTCTAGATATTGATATATATATGATGATGGGGATGCATTGCCATTGGATCCGTAAACAGAGCCAAGATATTCCATACCCTCTGAGTCTGTGTCTGATAAGTGATAGTATAAATTAATATAATTACTAGTATAATATTATTTATATTATACTAGTCCGAGTAACTTGGACCCGACAAGTCACCCCTGTTTTATCAAATTTAAAAATTTTGAGTTTCGGGTCACCCAAAACTCAAAATTTCAAAATTTAATAAAAAAAGGGTGACTTGTCGGGTCCAAGTTACTCGGACTAATATTATACTATAATATCAATAAGTTAAGTAAAGGCTAGTCAGTATCACACTGTATCACTTTCACTGTATCACTTAGTATCAGCATCAGGGTTCTCTCAACCTCAGGCAGGTTCAAACCATGTTCAAACGAATGACAAAGTTGATTGTCAAATTTAAACTAAAGTCAAAGGATACATGATTGTCAGGATAACGATAGGATCTACCAGGCAGTAGTCAGTACAGTACCACTACTGCACTAGGCAGTATATTATAGGCACTACGACTACCACCGTACCTGACTAGTAGTAGTACTAGTAGTACTAGTAGTACTACTACTAGCATGGAGGAAGGTCCTTCCTCCATGGTAGCTAGTACTAGTACTAGTACTAGTAGTTATTTAGTACTGGTAAGTGGTAGTACTAGTACTACTAGTACTAGTACTAGGCAGTACCTAGTCCGCCATGGTCCGAGTAACTTGGACCCGATAAGCCACCCTTTTTTATAGAATTTTGAAATTTTGAGATTCGGGTGACTGTATCTCAACATTTTAAAATTCCATAAAAAAGGGTGACTTGTCGGGTCCAAGTTATAGGAATAGGGTAGACCATGGAGGAAGGATGGGTAGACCATACCATGACCATACTTACCACCTACCTAGGCTCTAGCCTCTACTCTAGCCGCTCTAGCCGGCTCTAGCCATAGTCTACAATTATGCACGATTTCAACCTACTTATTCCTCCATGTATATTGAATTTTTGCGTGCCGGCATACCACTACTCTACTACTTACCAGCTCCATGAATATACCTACATGTACTTCCTTGAATCATGGAGGAAGGAACAGTGTGACCATGGTGTGACTTACATCACGGAGGAATAATGAGAGAATTCCCCATGCTTACATGTGCGTGCAGGTAGACGTTTTGTTTGTGGCATACATGTACATGTACATGTACATGTACATGTACATGTACATGTACATTGTACATGTACAATGTACATGTACATGTACCATTATCATGTACATGTTATGTACAGACCTGCATGAAATAAAAACAAACTCGCGGAATCTTTTTATTGAGTTCAATTTTTAATTTTAGTGATAAACGAATCGTGGGAAATGTGAAAAAAAGTCTTTGGAACGATCCACTTTTCACAGATATTAGACAGGCAATAGAGGGCGCACTTTCAGTCTTCCACATTCAGGTGTGCAGAACACTAAATCGAGCTCCCATTGAACACTGTACAAAAACAATCACTTTCAAAGCCAATTATCCCATGCCCAAAAGTCTCTCAGTTCTCGAAGCTATACTTAAAAATGTAGTTTGCAACTTCATCTCTCGGATTCTTTTCAATTTTAGTGCCCTTAGCTGATAAGATTTTTTTGCTAATTACCCCAGAAAAAAACACCCCCAAAATGTGTAGCCGTCCAAGCCGAATTTCTGCAAGGATTTTGGGATGGAACCCTCCACTTCTACAGCCAAATAGGGCCATATGTAAAGCCAGATATGGTCCAAATTACATACCAAAATGAAGAGTGAACCCCAAGGTTGTCTTAAGTTTCACTTATTCTACAATGTATCGGTTCGTTAGCCTGCAAAAAACCCATATTATTTTTTTTTTTGTACACACTTTATCATAATCAGCTCGGCGGAGCCATCTTGGATGTATTTTGGGTGATGCACCCTCAGGAAGGCAGGCCTATAATACTGTACATGTAGTACAAAAGCAGTCGATTCATGTTCAGTTATTTCTGATACGGGAGTCACTCAGTTTAGGTGATGGTACTGGAATAGTGGCTTGGACATCAATCTCTCAGATTACTTTTAATTCCATTCCGTATACCTGGATATTTGGCTAATTATCCCTGATTTAAATCACCTCTAAAAATGTATTTCTTCCCAAGCAGGATCAATTGAATTTTTCGGCTCACACACTCACCCACTCTCGTAATGGTATACAAATAATGCACCACTATTAATTAATTTCTAACACGCCGACAAAACATGAAACACTGAACCCCCGGGTTTTCTTCAGCATAATTAATTGATTTCAACAATTTATTAGGCCTAAAGTTGATCAGTCCCTATGAATACGGAACAAATGCCTCGATTACATGCACGAAAATGACAAGAAGCTCCCTATGGTGAGAGGGGCCACCCCTTGCTTCCGGCCGTCAGCTTGGCCTCGGTCACTTCGTTCCCCAGGCTCGCCGGACGCGTATGCGTAGCTCCTCGGAATCAACATGCTCCCTAGTCCTCCAATACTTTGGGCATCTTAAAATTTAGTGGGCCCGACGTTTCGATCCTAGCAGGACCTTTCTCAAAGGCAGAGTGACAAGGACAACACAGATACATGTATACGGAGGAAGGGGGAAGAGAGTGAATAGGACACGGATGAGAAACAAAGGACAAAGAGTAAAGCTGGTAGGGTGAGATCAAAGGGAAGGGCAAGGAGTAGGGTAGGGATTAGTGAGAAGAGGGGGAAAGATCAAACTTTGGTCAGTAAGTACCCGTGCCGCACAGCGAGCGCGCTTGGTCCGCACTGTCCAACAATTATTGTTTGGGCAGGTAGGGGAGCATTTATATAGGGGAGCATGACTATTGAAGAGCGTATTGACACCGAGGAGCTGCACACGCGTAGCGTAATGGTTCTCCCCCTAGCTTTTCGGAACCGGTTGACACCCTATAGGGCTCAGCGGAGTCACCTTTGCCTGATGTAATGGTGCGATGCACCATTATAGGGTACGTATACATCGCACCAAATCGTGGAAACAATAAGTAACTTCACGACCACGTCATAGAGTTTGAAAAGCAGGCGTTATTTGTTGTTTAAAAATAATGCTGTTCGTTCAGCAAAGTCCTGAGTTATTGTTCTTTATCTGTTTTATATAGGGGTTGCAATAATTATTTTCACTGGGTAAAGTCATCTGATTCATTTAGTATTTTCCATATTATTATTGTCTGATTGTTTTACTAGCCACTGTTTCCATCTTCATGAGTTAACTTTCACTACAACTGTATCTGTATTCAATATTTTAGCAATTTGATGAAACTTCAGTATGAGAGATATACAACCATATATACAAACCATTACCACGTCAAACATTTCACTAAACTTAGATTAAGATTATTGTACTGCCTACACCCAATATGGGACCATTACTTTTCCTGTGCCACATAAACGACCTCCCAGACAGCGTTACATCCCAAGTCCGCCTTTTTGCAGACGACTGTCTCTTGTACCGCCAAATTAACTCACCCGATGACCATATTACCTTGCAGCAAGACCTAGAAAACCTCGAAACCTGGGCCCAACAGTGGGGAATGCGCTTTAATGCCAATAAATGCAGTATGTTGAGCATTCGAAACAAATCTACACACTTCTACAGCCTCAACAACACCATCCTAAAGCACGTATCTGATATCCGCTACCTGGGCATTCACTTTTCCTCGGACCTCAAATGGAACTTACATGTATCCAACACCACCAAGAGAGCAAACTCCACATTAGGATTCCTACGGAGGAACCTCAGAAACTGCCCACCAAGCTGTAGACGGACAGCCTACATGGCCCTGGTGCGATCGGCGCTGGAATATGGGGCAGTGGTTTGGGACCCCTATTCAATAACCAACATAGACCGCCTTGAACGTATCCAACATCGCGCTGCTCGTTTCATTACCGGCGAAATTACAATTCACGGAAAACAGGATGTATCACTGAAATGCTGCGATCTCTAAAATTACAGCCCCTTCAGGTGAGACGGAAACAACTACGCCTGATACTCCTGTACAAGATGGCAAAGGGACTGGTAACAGCTATCCCCTCACACCTATACCTAACACCAAGGAAAAAAGGAAGATTAATTCGCCCAAGAAAACTTGATGGCTCAACCTCATCCTCATCCAATCCCATAGCAAATTCCATCGCCGTAAACTCCAAATGCTTCAAAGCATCCTGGTGCAATACAGACCAACTCAAAAACTCCTTCTTCAATAGGACAATCATAGACTGGAATCACCTAAACGAGAACCTTGTTCAAGCTGACTCGGTTGAGAGGCCATGGATCACACTCAGTATAATTTACCAGCGTTCACCCTCTCTCTCCGTTGCGTTAATGCCAGAATTGGTTTCTGCAACGTACCCATACAGATACAGATACAGATACTGCCTACACCCAATATCACCTAGTTGGACCTAGGATATCCTTCGATGAATCTTGGCAAAGACTATAGTTGACTATTATTGGGAGGCCACCTTCTAAGGGCTGGATAGCTCACGTGGGAAGTGCGCAGGAACTCAGGTTCAAATCCCGGTTCAGTCAAAGTTTTCTTAAAGAAATTAAAACAAATAAAGTTCCAGTTCTCTGTACAATCTGAATTTGAATTCATTTGGCGGATCCCTTTTTGTAATCCTATGACACAAGCGTGAAATAATGTCGTAACACAATGACCACTATCGCTTCCATAGGCATTATTACTGTGTACTGTATCAACTATGCGTAAGGAAAGTCATTACCAATTCAAACCTTTTACTCAAATTAAGATTATTGTGCTGCCTACATCCAAAATATGGAGGGTATTCTCCGATGAAACTCCAGCTACTGCGTTCGGTTTTGCAATCGGTTGAGAGCTAAAAGCGAAACCAGTGACAAGGCCTGTACGCCTCCAATCAACAGAAAGCCTCCGATGTAACTGCCAGTGATGTCATACAGCAAACCTAACATCAGGATGGAGAGAGGGAGAAACGGATAGAAAGTGAGGAAGAATGAGAGACAGATATGAGAGAAAAATACATTTTGGTTAAGCGTATAGAAGACAGGAGTCAAAGGCAGCCAGCTAAATGCTTACTCCTTCCCACGAAATAGATAGTGTCACCAAAGGAAACGACGTTGTTAATGCATCTGACAATTGCTCAATGAGTCTCCTCAAAAGATCTCATGAAATTGTAAAAAAAAGTTTCACTAACCGGGTACAAATCCGAGGGAAATGGAAAGTAGGGCATATTTGAGTCCCATCCAACCAAAGGCACCGGCCAGAAAATCGACGCCAAGAGTATCCCGAGTAAGGACATCGTACTGGCAGGAGAGAATGCCTTCACAAAATAAAATCAGGACTGCTGACGTCATCAGAGCCCAATACGAAGTCAGCCACGACGATACGCAATATGACACTGAGTTTAAGGTCACAAAGATGACTAACAAACTCCAGGTCGACATCAATCCCCTGTCCGTTATGAATCCTTGTATGACTTTAGCTATCAGGTTAGCCACACCCGCCACTGTGACCATCGTGCTGGCCTCGAGAACTGAGAATCCGTTGGACTGTGCCTGAGACACGAAGTAAATGACCCACATGGTGTAAGCGTAGACCGAACTGCAATTTATCACAGCCACTGCCCAGTAACGAGCATTGACGAGAAGTTCTATGTCGAAGTTCTTGAAAGCATTCTTCAAAACCGTAGCGCACCAATGCAGAAGGTTTGCATGTTGAGTAGGTTGGGCGCGGTCATCCTGGCTAATGATCTCATATTCGTGCGAGTTAGGTCTAGGTAGACGAGCTGTAACCATGAGGCACCCACATACAACCAGATGTAGTGAGATGGCTCCATTCAGCAGCATGGTTCCCCTCCAGCCGTACGTATCCAGGAATAACTGGACGAGAGGCGCAGACACAAAGAGTCCGATAGAGTAGCCGGTACGAGCAAAGCCATTTGCTGTGGCGTAGTTCTTGGTGCAACAACGACCCAGAGTCTCCTTGCAAACAACATTCATCATTCCAAGTGCAGAGCCTGGTTAGAAAAGTAACAAAGCATGTGCCATAACATGAGATAATTATATACTTTTAAGAAAAGGTGAAGAAAGAGGGATTTCTTTTTTCATTTGGCATGCAGTACAATAGCACAGCGTACAGACTTGATCTTACCTGCCAATATGGCGTACAATACCATCAGTTGAACAGGGTTGGCTACAAACGAAGCTGCTATAACGGCCAGTCCAATGACGGCACCGCAAGCTATGACGATGTAACCGCTTTCAAACTTCTTGCTAAGGAGAACTGCAAAGGGAGCTTTGAGCAAAACAAATCAGGAATTGAGCACTGAATGCCGAAGATTGTTTAAAGGGCAATTCAAATGGTTTTAAGAAATCTTAAATTTTGCCAGAAATGTTTTTCTTAGTTGTTTACAAAAACCATGATCTTGAACAAATCTAGAAATTTACAAGTCGGATGTTTTGTTGTTGACTTAAAACCAAGGACGAGCGTGTACTGCTGTTTACGTCGTCATAACTGGTTTGCCGATTCCCCAGGCCTATCAAATGCACGTATTGAGAAGGGAGCCAGTGATAGACGCCCTCAATCATGGTGGAAGCTGGGAAAGTATTTAATTTCTCTACAATTCCGGGATGACGTCGTTGATTTTTTAATTTAGAAAAATTGTATTCAGATTTTTGTCGCGCTTATGTTATGAAGGTGTCATTTGGATATATTAATCGCTGTTTGAATTTCGTTCAATTATTTCCCCTTTCAAGGCCCAATACAACATTGGGAAGATCAACAAATATTGATGTCCACAGATTTCCCTCTATAACTACACAGTTTGTAGATGGTCTTACCACTCATGACAGAATCCTCGTGTTGACATTTTACGGTCTGGGATGCTGTAAATTTCGAGATATCTTCCCTTTAAACATCGACAAATAGTGTATTACTCGCGAGTAATAAACTATTTCTTACACTACAGTGTGGTGCGTAAACCATGACGTTTTTTTTTCCGATACTTTCTCAGATTACCATTTGAGCTAAAACCTTCGTAGTGTTGGTTTTTTGGAATGTTTAATGGTTTAACAAACACACTCTGGCAATCCTTTGACAGTTACCAATGTTGTATAGGGCCTTTAAGCCTACGTATTGTGATCGCTCTTTTGACACTTTTCTTATCCTTGAGCACACATAGGCTTCTATAGGCTACTGCTAATCCCAGGGGTATCTTGTTGGTTCCCCGTCTCATTGCATTGATAACGTTCCATTATCAATTCTTGCATCGTTGTTGGCATATCTAATACTTGATAGGCCTATTTGAGATCTATGGCCAGTTTGTGTCGTATTTTGTTCTGAGATGAAACAAAGTTGATTTATTGATTGATCGATCCATATCCAATTCCTACTCAGACTCCACGAATGTACTTTTTTCCACACAAGCATTTCCAGAAGAGCAGATTTTAGTTAATTACGTGTCATCCTCACCCGTGTCTGTCTTCAGGCATGTCTATACACCTACCTACCACACCTCCCATGGTACTCCCTTGGCGTAACTGCATGCAGGGGTGCCGGTCGAGTTGTCGCAGACAGTGACTATATCTTGAGAATACTATCACGCCGACATGTATAGACACAAATAACCGACTACTGTCTCTAACATTATCCAGGCTGATAATGCTGAATGTAGAAATAATTTATAAGAAATATAATGTTCTAGCGGTAACACAATATACTCACAGATGAGTCCACCTGCTCCAGATATCCCTGCCGTGATCCAGCCGATGGCCCATGTCTGCGTGTGCAATTGTTCTTTTAGTGTCGGCAGCATTATTCCCATTCCTTTAGCTAACCAAACCCAAACAAAGTTCCTACACCACACAGCCAGGACGGTCACCCAGACCCGCCGATTCCCATCCTCCTCTGCTGTTCCCTGTCCATTTTCCCGAGATCTTCCAGTCGAACTCATGACTCCAAAACTTCTGAATGTCCACAGCTACGAACAGAAGCGAGATGATCCAATTCGTGGAATAAAAACACCACCACCAACAACAACAACCCCTAAACAAACACACCGTGCTTCAGCAGCTTCAGTTTATATGGTGTGCATATAATTTATATGGTTATGAAAGTATTGAGACAAAAACGTCCCTATATACTACATAGCTATACGTACATACACATTATGTACTATATACAGTGCGTGCTATCGTTGGCGAAATTGTATGTGCGGTTATTCATGTGTGACGTGTTCCTGCTACCTTTAGTACACCGTGCTCCAACGTGTATTGTACACAACCAGGTCTACATCGGCGAAACCGGCCGGCCCATCGGTGAGAGAATCAAGGAGCATCAACGCGACGTGAGCTGAGACTCTCCCGTGTGGACGGATCGGCGGTAGCCGAGCACGCTCGGCGGAGCCATCTTGGATGTATTTTGGGTGCTGCACCCTCAGGAAGGCAGGCCTATAATACTGTACATGTAGTACAAAAGCAGTCGATTCATGTTCAGTTATTTCTGATACGGAAGTCACTCAGTTTCGGTGATGGTACTGGAATAGTAGCTTGGACATCAATCTCTCAGTTTCCTTTTAATTCCATTCAGATTACCTGGATATTTGGCTAATTATCCCTGATTTAAATCACCTCTAAAAATGTATTTCTTCCCAAGCAGGATCAATTGAATTTTTCGGCTCACACACTCACCCACTCTCGTAATCATGTACAAATAATGCACCACTATTAATTAATTTTTAACACGCCGACAAAACATGAAACACTGAACCCCCGGGTTTTCTTCAGCATAATTAATTTATTTCAACAATTTATTAGGCCTACAGTTGATCAGTCCCTATGAATACGGAACAAATGCCTCGATTACATGCACGAAAATGACAAGAAGCTCCCTATGGTGAGAGGGGCCACCCCTTGCTTCCGGCCGTCAGCTTGGCCTCGGTCACTTCGTTCCCCAGGCTCGCCGGACGCGTATGCGTAGCTCCTCGGAATCAACATGCTCCCTAGTCCTCCAATACGTACCCACACGACCTATGGCTCTATCACGTGCACTACCTCAAACATCATATACCTCATCTCTTGTAGAGTTTGTAATATTCAGTATGTTGGCGAGACCAAAAACACCCTCAAAAACGGATCTATGGCCATAGGTCTACCATCAAAACCGGTAAAATGGACACCCCTGTTGGGTACCACTTCAATCGCCCTGATCATTCGATATCAGATATGAGTGTACTGGGCATAGAATCACTTGGTCACCGTAGTAATGCTGTCCGTCTTAGCCGTGAGAAAATGTGGATGAAGCGTCTTCGGACTATTCAACCACATGGTCTCAACATCCAGGAGGGTAATGATTAACACCATGCAGCTTTCTGATAATCCTTTTTTGTGTTCAGTCCTTCACACTTCTCTCTTTGATCTTTCCCCCTCTTGTCACTAATCCCCACCCTACTCCTTGCCCTTCTCTTTGATCTTTCCCCCTCCTCTCACTAATCCCTACCCTACACCTTGCCCTTCCCTTTGATCTCTCCCTACCAGCTTCACTCTTTGTCCTTTGTTTCTTATCCGTGTCCTATGCATGCACTCTCTTCCCCCTTCCTTCGTGTACATGTATCTGTCCTTGTCACTCTGCCTTTGACATGTAATTTTGATCAAAGATAAAACAAAAGATAAAACAAAATTAATACGTACATGAAAAAAGTACATAAACAAAGTCACACACAGGGATATCACCTCATTATTTCCTTCTAGGGAAACCTGAATGGGTGCTTGCTTGAGCCAGTAACTTTAAGTGCTTCTGCACAGATTAAAAGTGGAGTTCAGTTTACTGCATGCAAGAGGGCACAGTAATCCAATCTACCAGCATTAAGAAGTCCTCACTGCAGCACCCAGATTTGGCCTTGAAACAAGACTAAGCATCTTCTGGTGTGATATCCTCCGTGTGGCCACTTTGAGTTGGCTAGACTCCACTCATGCTTCTAAGCATCAGACTGTGCTGGGAAAGGGCATCTCACGCAAGATGATGCAACTCCACGTATATCTGGCTTGGTCACGATTTATCCAGTACACAGATAGTCACACCCACCACAACCAGAGTTATTCCTATGTAGGTATCTGTCAAAGCAAATAGAAATTTGAAATAAGTTTATAAAAGTTTATAAAAAAATGAAGGCAAAAGCTGCTTTATGACTGGAACAAACTGTCTATTCGTTCTATATAAACAGTTTATTAAGTTACATTGACCTAGCTTTGCTCTTCTAGTTTATGGTGGGCCAGAATGGACACCGTAGAAGAGGGCCCCGGTGGGGCGGACTCAGATGTCCTGCGGACTCAGATGTCCGGTGGACTCAGATGTCCGGCGGACTCAGATGTCCGGCGGACTCAGATGTCCGGCGGATTCAGATGTCCGGCGGACTCAGATGTCCGGCGGACTCAGATGTCCGGCGGACTCAGATGTCCGGCAGATTCAGGTGTCCGGCGGACTCAGGTGTCCGGCGGACTCAGGTGTCCGGCGGACTCAGGTGTCCGGCGGACTCAGATGTCCGGCAGACTCAGATGTCCGGCGGACTCAGGTGTCCGGCAGACTCAGATGTCCGGCGGACTCAGATGTCCGGCAGACTCAGGTGTCCGGCGGACTCAGGTGTCCGGCGGACTCAGATGTCCGGCGGACTCAGATGTCCGGCGGACTCAAGTGTCCGGCGGACTCAGGTGTCCGGCGGACTCAGATGTCCGGCGGACTCAGATGTCCGGCGGACTCAGATGTCCGGCGGTCTCAGGTGTCCGGCAGACTCAGGTGTCCGGCAGACTCAGATGTCCAGCGGACTCAGGTGTCCGGCGTACTCAGATGTCCGGCGGACTCAGGTGTCCGGCAGACTCAGATGTCCGGCGGACTCAGATGTCCGGCGGACTCAGATGTCCGGCGGACTCAGATGTCCGGCGGACTCAGATGTCCGGCGGACTCAGATGTCCTGCGGACTCAGATGTCCGGCGGACTCAGGTGTCCGGCGGACTCAGATGTCCGGCGGACTCAGATGTCCGGCGGACTCAGATGTCCGGCGGACTCAGGTGTCCGGCGGACTCAGGTGTCCGGCGGACTCAGGTGTCCGGCGGACTCAGGTGTCCGGCGGACTCAGGTGTCCGGCGGACTCAGGTGTCCGGCGGACTCAGATGTCCGGCGGACTCAGATGTCCGGCGGACTCAGATGTCCGGCGGACTCAGATGTCCGGCGGACTCAGATGTCCGGCGGACTCAGATGTCCGGCGGACTCAGATGTCCGGCGGACTCAGATGTCCGGCGGACTCAGATGTCCGCTCAGATGTTCCCCCATGCACCCAAACAAAGTTCTTACACCACAGGGACAGGACGACGATCCAGCCCCGCCGACCCCCATCCCCCTCTGCTGCTCCCTGCCCGTTTTCCAAAGATCCTTCAGTCCAAGTCATGACTAAAAATCCACAAAAACTCGGAAATTTAAATTTATTAGCACTATAATTATTGCAGATTCTGACGTTGACACGAATTTTACATTCAATATGTGCAGTTGCCCGAGATCGTGCAGTTCGGTATGAGTCTCTCTGTAGGTTTTCTGATGCATGCATTCTATAATTATGTTTGCCCAGTCCAGCTTAAGCTATGATCGTGCTGTTGTGTATTAATTTTGGTCCTACGCATCGCTTCAGGTACTCTATGCAGTGGAGAGAGGTACCCCGCATACGGGAACAAAATAAATAACTCTCAGAAAAAAAAATCATCTTTTTGGAGTAATTCATTTCTTGGGCTAATGAACATTGGACGAAATTGTTAGCCATGCACTGTCAGCCCCAAATGGGATATTTGTTATCATCCATACGTGCAGCATATTCGGTAGAGACCCCTGTACCTTCAGTTAAAAGATGCATCACCCCTTATAGCTTCCATTGGCTTCAGTGCAGAAACGTGACTTCACCTTATTCGTAAACAAGTTTGTCTCATTTGCTACTACTACTATATACTACTTGAAGGACGCATCCGAGATCTAGTTCACAATATCTTGCCAATTATCCGTCCATAATCAATGTTTGCATGTCGGTTTCTTGGGGACTAGTCCCTTGAATCAAGCACTTCCCACGCCGTGTGTCCAACTTAAAAGGCTACAACTCGCCAGCGGTTGAAAGTGGACAGACCACAACATCCAGAGATTGTTGACGAGTCCAATGTACTTGTATTGGCACTGTGGCAAAGGCTTGGGACTCGCAAACTGCACTCGTATAATTGTAGGCCTGTAGGGCTACTGTAAATGGTGGTGTACAAAGAGGTCACCATCAACGATAGGTCTATGCACTGGAGACATGCGACAATGACGAAAATCTGAGGATTCCCATACATATATACTGTATTCACAAAGACGGACTTACAGACTGTCTTATAATACTCACCAGCCATTCGGCCTCGAATTTCCCGACTAAGGATCCTTCCCTGGCCAAATCATCTGATCCCCCCAAACGGGGAACTTCTCCACTTTTATCTCATTTGATGTCCATATTGATGTTGTTCCTCTAGTACCATTGTGCGGCAACCAGATTCGGTCACAGCAATATCTGCAGGGACGGCTATCCTCCGATGAAACAGCTACTGCGTGAGTTTGTCCAATCGCTTGAGAGCTACAAGCGGAACTAAAGGCAAAGCCTGAACGCATCCAATTAACAGGAAGCCTCCCGTGTAACTGCCAGTGACGTCATACAACAAACCTAAAATCAGGATGGAAGGAGAAAACAGGAAAAAAAGACAGGAGACAGAAATAATTATATAGTTAGGAGTTTGTAAATGTGACCCGGCACAGCATAATGAGGAATAATCCCCGCTTTCGAGATTTTGAGATTTTCTAATGATGTGGAGAAGTATACCATTACCTTTCGAATAATATCAAATTTATTTCCGTATATGAACTTTGTTGTAAATAGTACAGGGGGACTTCGCTCGTTCATTTGGCACCCGGACACAATATTTTTTACAGCAGCACCAGTCTAACTCCTCGAAAGCGGCCATTCAAAAAAGCAGGAACTTTATATATTCATGAAAACAGTACACAAACACTCCCCCGAAATCCTCCTATTTTTCAACATTTAGAGACGGATTTCGAAAAAATCCTTTTGACATAATATCATCCAATACATTAACTTTCCGACAATACAAAAACAAAATTTAATCGAATTGAGAAGATACTTTGACTTCAGGCGTTGTTTACTCAAAAAGTGTTTTGGTGGGATATACCTCAAGTCACAAATGTGCCTTGCAATTTATCAATGGTGCCCTCGAAAGATCTCAAGAAACAAGCTCGTAAAATATAGAAAAATATGTATTACTTACCGGGGACAAATCCCAGGAATATCGACAAAAGGGCACATTTGAGTCCGATCCAACCAAAGGCACCGGCCAGCAAATCGACGCCAAGAGTATCCAGAGTAAGGACATCGTACTGGCAGGAGAGAATGCCTTCACAAAATAAAATCAGGACTGCTGACGTCATCAGAGCCCAATAAGAAGTCAGCCATGGCGATACGCAATACAAGACTGAGTTGAATGTCGCACAGATGACTAACAAACTCCATGTGGACACCAGTCCCCTGTCCGTTATAAATCCTTGTACGACTTTAGCTATCAGGTTAGCCACACCCGCCACTGTGACCATCGTGCTGGCCTCGAGAATTGAGAATCCGTTGGACCGTGCCTGAGACACAAAGTAAATGACCCACATGGTGAAAGCAAGACGGAACTACAATATATCACAGCCACTGCCCAGTTACGAGCATTGACGAGAAGTTCTATGTCGAAGTTCTTGAAAGCCTGCTTCCTAAACAATGCAGGTTTGCACGTTGAATCCGTTGGGTGTCGTCATCCTGGCTAATTCTCTCCATCTCGTGCAAGTTAGGTCTGGGTAGACGAGCTGTAACCATGAGGCACCCACATACAACCAGATGTAGTGAGAGGGCACCAGTCAGCAGCATGGTTCCCCTCCAGCCGTACGTATCCAGGAATAACTGGATCAAGGGAGCAGACACAAAGAGTCCGATAGAGTGGCCGGTCCGAGCAAAGCCACTGGCTGTGGCGTAGTTCTTGGTAAAGCAACGACCCACAGCCTCCTTGCAAACAACATTCATCAATCCAAGAGCACACCCTGATCAGAAAAGGAATAGAAATTTAAAATAACATAAATTTGAAAATAATTTCGGCTGGAAAAAAATCAGAACAAGTTTTTCTTTTGGCAGGCAACGCACAACTAATTTAGTATTAGTTGTAAATTCCAGCCACGCTTTTATTTTGCCGACCCGCTATCGGTACGCTAAGATAAATCGCCCTCCTTTTGTTTGTAATGATATCGTTCTTGTGGTGAATTGATATTTTTCTTTAACTTTTTTATTTCAATTCCGTGGCAAGAACGAGCTGCTAAGTCTCATCAATCCTCTTACAAAGGCATGGCTCAACCCAAACATGTGATTCATTATAAGGTAACACGTAACATTGGACATTATATAATGCACATGTAGAACGATACAAGCTGAGTGTTCCGAGTACCAGATTGGCAAGATTTTCGTTGCACTGCATTGCACTTGCTATATATTAAAATCCACGTCGTCTTTCAAAAGTGTTTTGGGAGAAGAATGGTGCTATCCTGAAGAAACATGTACGTTTATATTTTCTTCAGCTGTAGGTCTGCTTGGTTGTCGGTGGTTTGTTTTGCAGAATGCATTCGAAGTAATATCATCAAAGATAAACTTTCTTTGATGGGCCTATACAAAGAAATGTTTCTCCAAGACTCTATACTGTTTGGTCATGTCAAACAATATGCAAGAGTTCACTCAGCAGTTTATTTTCAATTGATCATTGTATAGCAAAATGATTCTTTATCTTGGATTTTTTTTCTATATTGAGTAGATTAATTTAATTTTGTTTTGAATTAGAAGTGGAAATTCTAGAATAGCCTTCATTGGGACCTGAAAGGAAATTTGACAAGACAAGATTACACTGCATACGCTTTGTGCATCGCCGTCAAAAGACGCGCTCCAGCGAAAAGCCTTGACATGCCTTGATCTTACCTGCCAATATGGCGTACAATGCCATCAGTTGAAGAGGAGTGACCACAAACGAAGCTGCTATAACGGCCAGTCCAATGACGGCACCGCAAGCTACGACGATGTAACCGCTTTCAAACTTCTTGCTGAGGGGAACTGCAAAGGGAGCTTTGAGAGAAAATGGGACTCAGGAATTGAGCACTGACTGCCGGAGATTGGTCACTGATATTTGGATTGCTATTTTGACACTTTCTTTAGCCTTGATTTTTCTACTACTTAATAATGCTTATACCATGGGGTATCTACACAATAAGGGCTGCATGATTTCACTTGTTTTTCCACCCAACAGCCTTATCTGGTGTAATTACAGCCGATAAACATGGTGTATATAACTGCTCTTTTACCGTCGGCAGAAGTATACCCAATGCTTTGGCTAACCCAATCAAAAAGAGAGTGTCTGCACCACAAGGCCAGGACGGCGATCCAGCCCCGCCGAACCCCACCCATCTCGGCTGCTCCCTGCCCGTCTCCCAACGATTTTCTAGTCGAACTTATCACTCAAACACGCACTCCAAGGTTTTCATCATGCATTGTTTTCTCGAAAGATCGTTGAAAAACACAAAAATCATCCGGGTAGCTCTGCTATTGAGCAGAACCAGCCAGAACGATATTTTTAAAAAATTCATTCCCGATTAGGAAGGTTCTTTGATATAGCTTGGTAAAAATGCCGTTCGAGTACTGAAAGTCTACTACGACTCCGCTTCTAACGATTCCTGAACATTTCGTGTATGTTAGCTCTCGAATGCAGAACCTATGTATCTTCAACACAGTATGAATACTCGAAATGCAGAGTGAGTGCAGTCTCTGGCATTTATCTGAATGTGATTTTAGGTTGTTCATATTAGGGATAGGACTTAGGGAAACACTATGTTTCTACCAGTAGCACAGTACATAGGCGTTGCCATGACGAAACGAATATTGAATCAAAGCAGAAATACTTACACACAAGTCCAATCACTGCAGGGACCCCTGCCGTGATCCAGCCGATAACCCATGTCTGCGTATACAACTGATTTTGTAACACGGGTAGAAGTATGCCCAAGCCTTTGGTTAACCCAACCAAAACAAAGTTCCTACTCCACATGACCAGGACGGCGATCCAGCCCCGCCAACCTCCATTCACTTCTGCTGCTCCCTGCCCATTTTCTGAAGATCTCATGGCTCAAAACCCACCACAACTGTAGAGCTACAAACGGGATTGATCTCAACCGAAACCTGTGATCGTCCGTGCATGCACAGAGGTCACGTTCTAGTTCAATTCTCAAATGGTGATTGGGGTTAATGAACTTTAATCGGGTACATACAGCATGAAATGCAAGGTACATGGGAAAAGACAGCATTAAAAAAAACAGCTCCAACTTTACACATCACAAAATAAAAACTCATATCACAGTAAATTAGAGGGTACTTCTCCTTGAAAAAGGAAAACAATTAATGGATTTTTAGTGTGAGCCTCAAAGGCCCGTCTCCAGTCCGCATGAAATTGGAAGAATTGTACTTTAACCACGAGGCCATACATCATCTGTACCTTTGGACACACTCTCGACATACCGCCGACTAGTAGGAAGGCACGTGCCACCTGATGGCTCGTGTTGTTTACAGTGCAATAGATATAAACCATCAACATCCTGACTTTGCACAAGATACAGCACTTGTATGTGCATCGGCAATGGAAATATCGAGACAAAAGTTCCATTGAGCGTGAACTGGACCCATTCGTACAACTCGGTTGGAAATGCCAAACGTGTTCCATGGTTAATGTTTTTACTATTATCTCACGAGCATTACCGCACGTTCAGCATTGTGCATCGTTTATATAAAACGCGTTTCTGTAGATACTGCCTTTCAAAAGTATACATTCCTTATTTGGTCATGACTGATAGATTGATGTGGAATGCACTACACAATGTCATATAAATATGGCAATAACTGGTCAATACAAAACCACAGCAATAAACCGGTATATACAGTACTGGTACACTTACAATTACCCTGTATATATCAACATGTATGCAGGAGTATGAGTGGTTCGCGTAACTTAAGGAAATGGACATGTACGTTCCCCTTCTACATGCCCCTAATCATAACTCATCCCTATACATTCTCTACAACGTTCATACATTTCAGGCTATTCATCTGAGTTTCCCAGTGTTTCAATTCCCTAGGCTCTACATAGAGTGCACAGTACTTCATCCTATTTGCCCGTTAGGCATAAGAAAAGGTGGCTCAAGTTGAACAATTAGCCCTTTACAAATCCCTGTAGGCCTTCTGTTTCGTCAATTCTATTTAGCCGAAAACCAATAGGGAGCAATACTACATTTAAATGGATTTAACATCTTCCAACATTTACCCTGTAATACTCTAAGAAAATGTTCAGTGTCACCTGTCACATGTTTCCCTTTGTCCCCCATTATCTGCATTATTCTGCATTTGATAAATATTAGTGGCAACGACAACAAATGCGGTCTCTAATGATTTTATGACATTTATCTGTAAGCATAATTAAAATCATCGACCTATAGGCTTGAGCCTACTCGCAAAGTATTTTAATTAAAACAGTCAAGTAAACTGACTGGTGCCCCAACCCCGGCAAAGACGATTTGAGTATTTGGGAGGCCACCATCTTAGGGCTAGATAGCTCAGATGGGAAGAGCGCTGGTACACAAAGACATAAATCTTGGGTTCGAATCCCGATTCAGTCAAAGTTTTCTTTGCCATTTTTTTAAATTTTTTTTATTTAAAAAGGTTACTAGTCGGGTTTTCTTTGATTTGTTTGACTTGAATTGAAATAGCTGCATCCATTTTGTGTGATCTCCAGGATGCTGTAGTAAGGTTTACAACCATCGGTCGTTTACATCTGAATTAAAGTGGGGTGTGATCCAGCCATGGGAAAACTCATAACCAATTCAAACATTTTACTGAAATCGGATATTGTGCTGCCTACACCCAAAATCTGGTAGGACATCTTTCGATGAAACTCCAGCTACTGCGTTCGGTTTTGTAAACGGTTGAGAGCTAACAGTGGAACCAGTGGTAATGTCTGCACGCATCCAATCACCAGAAAGCCTCCAGAGTAACTGCCAGTGACGTCATACAGCCATCCTGAAATCGAGCAGGATAAAGGAGAGGTATACGTATAGACATGAAGGTAGGTGTCGCAGGTCCGAGTCCACAAACAACGGATAAAGGAACAAAGAACTAGGAATAAAACACGTTTGGAAGTACGAAATCTTTTATCGAAAAATGTACTCCACAAAACCAAACAGACGCACACCTAACACGAATTGTGTTCTCTTTCCCTTGTAAAATGTACAACAAACTGAATCCCGACATGGTAAATACACTCAGTATGCAATTACATTTTATATTCCATTTCAAACAGATAATCACATGAACAAGTAATCCGGAAAAATGCTGTAAATGAAGAATGTTTTCAAACCTTATACATACCTGGTAAAAATCCGATGGTCATCGAAAGGAGATCACGGCGGAGAGGAAAACAAAACGGAAGGAAAGAGGGGAAAAATTAGAGAGAATAAGAGATGCAGGAGAGCAGAATTGTTAGGAGTTTGGAAAACAGAAGTCGCAGGTTCCACTTAAGCCCGAATTCCTGTTCCATCCCTCGAAGTAGATAGTGTCACCAATGGAAACGACGTTGTCAAAGCACTTTGCACTTTCTCGATGGGGCCCATTAAAATATCTTAAAATTTATCGTAAAAGATCTCAAGAAATTGTAAAAACAAGTTTCACTAACCGGGTACAAATCCGAGGGAAATGGAAAGTAGGGCATACTTGAGTCCCATCCAACCAAAGGCACCGGCCAGCAAATCGACGCCAAGAGTATCCCGAGTAAGGACATCGTACTGGCAGGAGAGAATGCCTTCACAAAATAAAATCAGGACTGCTGACGTCATCAGAGCCCAATAAGAAGTCAGCCATGGCGATACGCAATACAAGACTGAGTTGAATGTCGCACAGATGACTAACAAACTCCATGTGGACACCAGTCCCCTGTCCGTTATAAATCCTTGTATGACTTTAGCTATCAGGTTAGCCACACCCGCCACTGTGACCATCGTGCTGGCCTCGAGAACTGAGAATCCTTTGGACTGTGCCTGAGACCCGAAGTAAATGACCCACATGTTGAAAGCGAAGACTGAACAACAATATATCACAGCCACTGCCCAGTAACGAGCATTGACGAGCAGTTCTATGTCGAAGTTCTTGAAAGCATTCTTCAAAACCGTAGCGCACCAATGCAGAAGGTTTGCACGTTGAGTAGGTTGGGCGCGGTCATCCTGGCTAATGATCTCATATTCGTGCGAGTTAGGTCTGGGTAGACGAGCTGTAACCATGAGGCACCCACATACAACCAGATGTAGTGAGAGGGCACCAGTCAGCAGCATGGTTCCCCTCCAGCCGTACGTATCCAGGAATAACTGGACGAGAGGCGCAGACACAATGAGTCCGAAAGAGTGGCCGGTCCGAGCAAAGCCACTGGCTGTGGCGTAGTTCTTGGTAAAACAACGACCCACAGCCTCCTTGCAAACAACCTTTATCACACCAAGTGCAGAGCCTATTAAAACAAGTAGTAAATATTCAGTGAGTTAGTTTAAGCTTAGCTAGTCAACAAATTGATTTAGTGTTCTAAACAGGCATTAATGATTGTCTGTCGACAATTCGCAAAAATGGCCTGTGGATAATTCATCTTTATTGGTGCATTACCTATACGCTGCTCCGCGATACTTTACGCGTATACGTACATGTACATGGAACCTAGTGGACTCCGCCATTGTGAAAGGATTTCAAACACGGATCCCCAGCAAATTTTCTGTCACAGTGCATTGAAAACCACGTCCAACGTAGATGTATGTAAAATTATGTACATGTACATCTACATGCAATGTAATGTAATGCATTGTACTGTGTACATGTTCATGTACATGTACATGTACATGCACATGTAAATGTGACCCGGCACAACGACATGAGGAATATCCCACCAAAAGACTTTTTGAGTAAACAACGCCTGAAGTTAAAGTATCTTCACATTTCGATTACAAAGCAATTTTTTTTTTGTATTTTATGAAATTTTAAGTATTAGAGGATATTATATTTTGATATCATTTGAAAGAAAATGGTATACCCTTTCACATCATTAGAAAACCTCAAAATCTCAAAAATGGGGTTATTCTTCATTATGGTTTGCCGGGTCACAAATGTAGATTTGAATGTACAGTACATCGACATGCACACTTACTTATACGTGTACATTTACATGTACATTCAATTGTGTCTTTAAATGTACATTACATGCACATTTACTTGTACATTAAAAGACGCATTTAAATGTACATGTACATAGTTATGCAAGTGTGCATGTGCATCTACTGTACATTCAAATGTACTTTTAAATGCATGTGTCTTTGAATGTACATTACATGCACATTGTTGTGGGCTCAAAAAACTCCAGGCTTTACACGTTGTTGCAATAAAGAGAGGGAGGACGAGCGAATTGACTGTTGTTGCTTCCGTTTACTCTCTTAATGAAATTAAAATTCAACAACTGTGTCGTTTACACCTGAAATGATAAATAAAACACTAATAAGGACAATGCACAATGGAAAAATCGCGTTTCAAGAGACAATCAAGCAATTTCTTACCAAGGAAACTTACAACTTCTCAAAGGAAGTTAACCCAGTAAAACAAACGCCTTGAAAGAGACTTTGCTGAGGACGAATTACAAACAACCCCAGAAAAAATATCACTCCGCCACTGATCTGTGCGTGGTCTTGCCAAACCTAATCCTCCAACGCCTACACCCCTAAAAAAGTAGTCCCACTAATTAAGAGCCAAACAAACAACATTTCCTTTACCAACATGATCCAACAAGAATAATCAAATCCTAGCAAACATCACTTCTGAGTAGCTACTCAAGGGCCACCTAATAAATCTTCAAACGACAGTCAGCAAGAAGGAAATATGCATGTACACATGTACACGTACAAGTAACGTAATGTAAACAATTCAATGTCGATGGTTAAGAATCACGGAAAACACTACCCCAAGAACTCCCAAGGGGTCAAGAAAGGACTAGGGAAAACAGAAAAACATACCTTACAAAGTGGATGTAAATTCTAGGAAAATAAGTGGCTCTGGAGGTTAATGAGCGAGACGAAATGAGGACGAGATCTCAGAAGCAAACTGCTGTGATAACGTGCGAGAAAAACTCCTCCCGAGCTAGTCTCTAAATCAGCCGCAATACGGCCCCGCAAGCAAGGAAGGTGAACCATGACACACATGTACATATTAATGCGCTTGTTTGGGGAAAATCACTGTTACATCTAAGACACAAAAGATCTTCCGGGATGCGTTTTGTGAGAAGAATGGTGCTATTCTGAAGAAACGTGTCCGTTGTTGCATGGTTGATATAGGCCTACTTAGTTCGCTTGGTCCTCGTTTGTCTGTTTTGCGGAATGCACTCGGACTAATACCATCGGGGAAATTTAAAAACAAAGAAACATTTAGTGATAGGCCTATACACAAAGATTTCCCCAAGACGCTAATTGGTTGTCATATCACACCAAATGCAATATCGGGTGCAATAATCATTAAGCTATCGAAAAAAGAGTAAACGTAAGAGTTCAAGTGAACACAGTAGATAATTTTTAATTAATCCATCTTGATGAAAACCACATTGAAATTTGAAATGAAACGTCACAAATAAATAGCATAAATTGGTACACAAAAGGAAGTTAAATACACTCAACAACTAGAATACATTACACAAATTGCGCTCTGTTTTTAGCCCTTAGCGCTCGAAAGGCCCGCTTTAACGAAAATCCCCTAGGCTATATTTTTCCTAGTTTTTCCTTTCATGCCCCGACCTTACCTGCCAATATGGCGTACAATACCATCAGTTGAACAGGGTTGGCTACAAACGAAGTTGCAATAACGGCCAGTCCAGTGATGACACCGCAAGCTATGACGATGTAACCGCTTTCAAACTTCTTGCTAAGGGGAACTGCAAAGGGAGCTTTGGGAGAAAATGGAACTCACGAATTGAGCGCTGATTGCCGGAGATTGGTCATGGTTTTGATTGTTTTTTTGACACTTTTTATCCTTAAGAATACTGTGCTACTAATCCCAGTGGTATCTACCCAATTAGGGCTTCAAGACAACTTGAACCACGACACTATAGCCTTTCCAGAATAGCAGATTTTAGTTCATTAGTGTAATCCTCACTCGTGTCTGTCTTCGGCATAAGTCTACATAACTATGTGATTCTACGCCTAACACACATAATGCTCCCTTGATATAGCTGACAAAGAATGAGTGCACATGCAGGATTGTCGAGATGCCTCAGATAGTGTCCATCGCTAGAATATTGTAACGCTGATAGTAGTTGTCACAGCTACCTCAGGAAGGTTTGTGTCTGTGACTAGAAAAGAGAGGAACGACCCTTCTGCAGACTACCAAATTATCAAAATGTCCAAATCAAAATTATAGTATTGTTAGAAAATAGTACGATTTAATCCAGGTCTTATTCAGATATATACACAATTTAGATTCTTCCGGTTAAAATCAATCCAATCATTAAATTATAACTCCTATATAAACAATATAGTCTCGATCAATTATTCAATTCTAGAGTATCAATTAATTTACCGCTGAGGTTACCTAAACAGTCTATAAATCCATTTCATTATTAAAGTATCAATGTGCCAATCAGTCGGCTCATCATTCGACTGCCAGTCGGTTCAAATATCAATCAATCAATGTTACTACGCAATCAATTTTCAATTACAATAACAATCCATCCATCCCATTATAAGGTGCGTTAATCAATCATAAGTTATGCTCAATCTCACTGTATGGATCAATTTTCCATCGATATTTCGTAATCAATTCATCAATCAGTCGGCTCATCATTCGACTGCCAGTCGGTCCAAATATCAATCAATCAATGTTACTACGCAATTAATTTTCAATTACAATTACAATCCATCCATCTCATTATAAGGTGCGTTAATCAATCATAAGTTATGCTCAATCTCACTGTATCGATCAATTTTCCAACGATATTTCGTAATCAATTTATCAATCAGTCGGTCAAAGTATCAATCAATTCATCAATGGCATTACACCATTACTTATCAATTACAATTACAATTCATCCATCCCATTATGAGGTGCATTGACCAATCATAAATTATGACTTAAGGTGATATACAAAAATGTTGCAAACTGCTTACTGACTAAAATTACCAAAAAGTAAATCAAAAATTTAGTGGGCCTGACGTTTCGATCCTAGCAGGACCTTTCTCAAAGGCAGAGTGACTCTGCCTTTGAGAAAGGTCCTGCTAGGATCGAAACGTCAGGCCCACTAAATTTTTGAATCATAAATTATACTCAATCCAGTCCCGTCCAGTCTCCGATCTTGATTGCTGATCTAGCCACTCCTGTCAGTCTGGCCTCACCAATTTGCCTCAGTAAGCAAGCTGTGAATTCTCTGCTTTCTGGCAGCGGCATTAAGTGTGGACGGCAAGATAGGGCGCGGCTCGGGCGATCAGCTCGCAATGGACAGCAAGCTCAAGACTTCTGCCTTCCTTGAGGGACAGTGTGTGTTGTCTTCCTCTACCCTAAGGGCACCTTACTTTGTAAACCTCGTCTGTTATCATGCAAATTTCAATCAGTACCCCCACCCCACTTCATTTAGAATAGCCCAGGAGGGGTGCAATCCCCATGGACACAATTGGCTTAAAACCTGAACAAAAGGAGGTGGAGTGCTGTTTACAACCCTAGTCCAGTAGTAAAGAAAGCCATGTCCCTTGATCGAAAGTCTGTGAAAGGAGGGTAACTTTTACAGTTTTACAAAAAACCAAGGGGAATTCTGATAGTAGTGTTGTCTATTCCCTCGAATATGACCAAGAAAAACATGTCCGACAGGCGCATTCTTCAGTTGCCTGATGAAGGTTAGCAGTTAGCAACCGAAACGTCGCCACCAGCAACGACACATCGCGTGACTTTGATCACTTTTTCCACTTAGGCTCCATTTTGTTGCATGATTCGTAATGAGATTTCGGGCTTTTCGTGCTGAAGGTTGCATGTTGGGAAATAATTACACAATGTTCTCCGGCTACAACAACAAATACTCACCAACAAATCCTCCTGTTCCGTGGATCCCTGCCGTGATCCAGCCGATAACCCATGTCTGCGTGTTCAACTGTTCTTGTACCGTCGGCAACATTATTCCCAATCCTTTGGCTAACCAAACCCAAACAAGGCTCATCCACCACAGGGCCAGGACGGCGATCCAGTCCCGCCAACCCACGTCCTCCTCTGCCGTTCCCTGACCGTTTCCATGAGATTTTCCAGGCGAACCCATCACTCAAATTCCACACAAACTCTACAGCTACGAACAGTAGGGATATTATCTAAATACTTGCAGTGGAATCGTACTTGTTTGTGTTGTTGTTGCTGTGTCTTTTGCACCAATGGCAGAAATGCATTGACTTGCATACCACGAGCACAACTTTGGTTTAGTAAAGGCATACGCAATGGTCGGGCAGAGCACCGTCAATTTAGTTTTGTTTGGCTCTTACGCCTCACTTCACTGGTCACGCATACCCTTGGTCATTGGCATAACAATGCATCTGCTCTTGTGTATTCTCCGTTCTCCCTTTACACGATCTCAGACATGCAAGGCTCTTACTGCTTTACCTGTGGCATGCCCGGACATTGGTCCAGACGCTGCCCCTTCTCGGTCGCCAACGAAGGCTCCCACCATCAACGTTCACGGTTCAGATTCAACCAGTATGGCGCCCACCTGGCGGGGAGGGGATCCTACCATCAAGTCTCGCCATCCTACCGACCATTCCTGCCCCCCATTGCTGCCGCAACTACGGAGTTGTCAAGGGAACCACGAAGTGCAGTTCAGCCCCAATCCTGAATCCCCACTCGGAAAATTTGACGACCTTATTCAGGTATCTGGTGATAATCAGAATTTGAATTTGGTCTCTGATGGCATTAATGTAAAAGGGAGATTGAAACAATGCTGTGATTTCTGGTGCAGTATAAATGCTCCCGACATGATTGTCTCTATAATCAAAGAAGGATATAAGATATGGTTCTTGCAAGATCCCCCACCTATGTTTTGCGATAACAATGCCTCAGCCCTTCGGCATCCGTCCTTTGTTACCGATTCTATCTCAGAATTGCTTACCTCAAACAGGATTAAGGATCGAGGTCCCCTCGCCCTCTTATGTCACAAGTGCACTCTCTGTAGTGAGTCAGGCATCCAACAAGAATCGATTGATTTTGGATTTGAATCGTTTGAACCAGTATGTCCAAAGAAATCGTTTCAAATTAGACGATTGGAAAGTTGCCCTTCATTACTTCAGTCCTGATGCCTTGTTGTTCTCCTTTGACTTAAAGTCTAGCTACCATCATGTAGAAATTCATCCCAACTACCATAAATACCTAGGATTTTCATGGTGTATCGATGGTGTTACACGTTATTTTCAGTTTACTGTCCTACCTTTTGGTTTGTCCTCTGCCCCTCTGATTTTCACCAAGATCATGAAGCCTCTGGTAACTCACTGGCGCTCTTTGGGCATATTTGTGGTCCTTTATTTAGACGATGGCCTGGCAGTGGTACCTCGAGCTGATCAGTCCAATGTATCGCACCAAAAATTAGCGTCCCAGATTTTGACTCAAGTAAAATCGGATCTATTGAAAGCCGGTTTCATTTACAACATCAGCAAGAGCTCCTGGCATCCCACCAAATCCCTTGTCTGGTTAGGTATGAGGTGGGATTCGTAACTGGGCACCTTATGTGTTTTGATTCGCAGAATAGACAAAATCCTAACGTCCATTTTGGCACTTCGCCAATTCTCAATCTGTCGAGTTGGAGATTTGCATTCTTTCGTGGGGCAAATAATTTCTCTTTCACCTGTCGCAGGTAACGTAACTCGACTGATGACTCGAAACTGCCAAGTGCTCATTGCTCAGGCTCACGACGAAGAGAAAGTTGTTTTTCTCAATGATCAGTGTTTGAATGAAATCACCTTTTGGCAGGATAATGTCGCTCGACTTAACATTCGTTATGTGTTTCTTTCTCCTAAAGTGAACAAAATTATTTGTTCAGATGCCAGCTCATCAGGTTCTGGTGCAATCATTTGCAACAATAATCTTGTAGCTCACAAGAATTGGTCCCTTGAAGAAAGAAATCAGAGTTCCACTTGGAGGGAGCTCGAAACAATCTTGTTTGCCCTCCATTCTTTTCAACCTTTCATCTCAAATTCGCGTTCTAAGTTATTCACCGACAGTCAGGCAGCAGCCAATATAATTGAGGCAGGAAGCATGAAATGCCATCTTCAATCTGTAGCCCTTGACATTTTCCAATTCTGCCTTCGTAACAAGATAGCTCTAGACGTTCACTGGATTCCTCGTTCGCTCAATGACCAAGCGGATTTTATTAGCAAATTGATCGATGTCGATGATTGGGGTATTTCGTTTTTGTTCCTTGAAGCGATATCCAAAAAGTGGGGTCCTTTTTCGATTGATTGTTTCGCAAACTACTACAAATAATGCAAAATTACCTCGTTTTTTCTCAAGGTTTTGGAATCCCGGGGCAGAAGCTGTCAATGCTTTCGCACAAGATTGGTCAGCAGAGAATGTCCTACTAGTTCCTCCCATCGCCCTCATCCCTCCAACAATTTATCATTTTCAATCATGTCACGGAGCCGGGGTTCTTGTGTTCCCTTGGTGGCCATCCAGTCCATTCTGGCCATTGTTATGGACAGTCTTCAAGCCCCACATTCTCGGCTTACTTACTATGCCTGGGAAGTTGGCCTTAGTTCATGGTAGAAACACCAATTCTTTACTGGGTTCGTCGCAATTTCAAGGTGTTGTCGGGGCTGTCAAACTAGATTTCTCTTTAGTAAAATCCTAATCTGCGGCATTTATCCATGATTTTGTCTTCCCTTTATTGTTGTCTTTGCTCACAGATTTTGCTCACGTTTTGCAACAACCATTTTGGGCCGATTTCCCGTCTTCTATCTCGGCCTCTAAAGAACGAATGTTGTGTGAAGCCATTGCAGCTAAAGCAGTGGGAACCTGTAATGCCTATTTTTACAAATGTCGTAGCTTTGTCAATTGGCTAGCACATCGCAAAATTCCTCTCTCCTTTCCGATCCGAGATGATGTAGTGGCAGCCTTTATATCACATGTTAAGACCACTTCCCAGTCTGACAGTGTCGTTACGACATACGCGGCTGCCATTAAATGGTTTCACTCGCTCATGAATTTAAAGATCAATCCCATTGATTCTCCCATTGTCCAAAACATCATCATCTGTGCAAGGAAAGCTCTGCACCATCCTCCACTTCAGAAAAACCCTTTGTCTTTAGATCAGGTAAAGAAAATCTTGAATCTCTTTGCCAACGATGGCTGTTCAGTTATTCAACTCAGAACAGCCTGTTATGTTTGTTTAAAGTACGCCTTAATGTTTCGCCACAACGAGATAGCTGAGATCAAAGCCAGCCATATCTCTCACCTTCCAGATGTTCAGGGTCTTAAGATATTTATCCCAAAATCCAAAACCGATATTTTTCGAGATGGGAACGTAACATTTCTTCCAATTTCACAAGATTTTTACTCTCCCTACTCAATTCTAATGAGGTACATGAAGAAGGTTGGGCTCACCTTGGGAGATGAGAAATTCATTTTCACCCCTCTTAGATTTTGCTCCTCTTCGAAGTCCTACAAGCGCACCCAAGATAAGCCCTTGAGTTACACCAGGTGCAGGGAATTGTTTCTTGATGCGCTGAAATCCATTGGTGTTGAAAATGTAAAGAGTTTCGGTCTTCACAGTCTTCGGTCAGGCGGGGCTACTCGCCTGGCTAACAATAAAGTACCAGAAGAATTAATCCTCCTGCACGGTCGCTGGAAGACTCACATCGCCAAAAATCGCTATGTTAAGAGAGATGTACAGCAACGTATGCAGATCACTAAAACAATTTTCTGTTGAACTTGACGTATTGTAAGATTGTCAGAAGATTTACTAGTATGGAGAGATCAAGTGTAATAGCTTTATGCCCACTGATAGAGGGCTTTGGTTTTTGGATGTGTATATCCTAATATTCAAATGTTTGGTTAAAGCCCAATGTCGAATTACGCTTCAAGTGAAGGGCCATCAGGATTTAGAGGCAGATGCCTCGAAATAGTGCCATCGAGGCCAAGTCATTTTGTTCATCTTTTGTTAATAATGCAAATTTCACTTTGTGGTTTTGAAGCTTCATGAAGAAGCATGGAGGGCCGAGAGGGCCATGAAAAGTTAGAGGCAGATGCCTCGAAATAGTGCCATCGAGGCCATGTCATTTTGTTTATCTTTCGTTCATAATGCAAATTTCACTTTGTGGTTTTGAAGTTTCAAGAAGAAGCATGGAATGCGGAGGTAGATGCCTTCGTTCATTTTTTGCCGGTTGTGTATGCATTCAGCATCTCTGTGCATGCAGGCCTAAACATCCCATGTTGTATGATTAAATCCATTCTGGATACAATTTCTTGCTCTCTTTGTTTCTTTATTGAGGTTGATGTATAAAACCGAAACTGTTTTTCATGCGTATGAGCGCAGCGAAGTAGCATGAAAGTACAGACATGCAGAGCCACACGCTTTCTAAAAGCGGGGCCGTTCACCGAACATTTTTATAATGTTTATGGCTCCCTAGAGTAAGCCAGGATTTGCACTGTGCTTCGCTTGAGTGCATGTATGTCGTCAAGTCTATTGTGTCTCTATTATTTAACATAGTAGGCCTACATGTGAACACACACATGGACATCATAAAAAACTAGAGTTTTATGTCTGTTGGCAAACAGAACATAACGCTTTTCCGCATCTGGTTCTCTTTAAAAAAATTGAAAAACAAAATTGACATCAACGGGGTTCGAACCCGTACCCTCCATTTCTACCCCCAACACGCACGTGGATATTTTTCGCACATAGTCTATGGGACTTCTTTATATTTTTCAAAAAAATCATAATAATTCTGAACAATGGTCGGGATTTCAGGATTGACAACGTCTAGCCCAATAGCTAAATGCCCACCAAATTTTGAGAAGATTGACCTTTGGCAAATATGTTTTTTAAAAGCACGCATTTTGATGACGTCACGATTGCGTAATGGCATTTTAGCCCCGGAGGGTGCTTCTAAACGACATCCCCAATAGATATAAACGAAAAAATTAAGTAAATCTTGCTCCGTTGGCCAAATATGCTCAATTGATTGTTAAAATCGCAAAAGTTCATGACCTGATTAATATTCATGAGATGACGTCACGATCAAATGAGGGCAATTTTTGGAAACCCCTTTTCCCAACTTAGATATAGTGCAATTTTGAAACCAAACGGAATTGCATTTTTGCTTTTATTTGAGTTTGAAATTTGCACCTTTAAAGTGCTGTCACGTGACACGTGGTGACGTCATGAAGTTTTCAAGACAACTGTGTAATAGCTCAGCATGGGCTCTATGCATTTGCGAAGTTTGAAAAAAATCCAAGTGTGTTCAATTGCAAAAGTGCCGTCCTCAAAATCCCTGTGCTTTGTCTATGGGATTTTTACGACCAGAAAAAGAAGAAGAAGACATAAAAGAAAAATCAGAACAAGAACAATAGCTTTTCCGCTTCTCGGCGGAAAAGCTAAAAATACTTTTTCGCGCCCTCATGTGAATGTATTGTTGATTGCAGTTGATCAAAAAATCAAGATGGTACCATATAGAAAATTGCGGCTTTCTAACCGTGTTATACATGGTGTCAGAAGTAAAAGTCTTTGAAAACCTATACAAGTAGACACAAATAAATGTTCCGAAAGGTTTGTCCTTGCGAGGAAACCTAGCGGACAAGTTCAAATGGTTTGTGCAGTGATTCGTTATGCGCATGCTCGCCACTCAATGCTGGCTATAACAAGACTGCTTATAACAAGACTGCTTATAACAAGACTGCTTATAACAAGACTGCTTATACAAAAAATGGTGGGGCACCCCTAGGCCCAACATACAAGCAATGCAACTTAGTGAGGGATACAGGGGCAGTGGTAACACAAAAGGGAGCTAACAATGGGTGCTCACTCAAGCACGGTGGGGGTTCCAACTCTGGACAAACCCAACTAATTCAAAGGCATCAAAGGATTAGCTTCTTAAGCATCTTGGGAGTGCATATCATTACAGGAACTACCAAAAAGACGTGGAAAACCTCGAGAAAATAAAGATTGAAAATTCACAGATTGAAAGCCTGAGCAGCGGTGCCAGTGGAGACAAAAGACGGATTCGTCAACCTAAAGGTGAACCACAAATGTCTGCAACTGAAACTAGATACTGCAGCGCAAGCAGACCCCCATCTCCTGACCTATTATAATGACCAAAATAATAGGCATTCTGTATAACGGACTTTTACTATGTGAACTGACATGACTACGTGCGTCCTCATAAAAGTAGGACGTGAGGATTCATGTTTTGTGCGACAATAATTATTGGCGAACGTAGAAAGTAAAAACGATTGGCCATGGGAGCTGCGAAGCGTCCCTAGTCTCCTTCAATGAGTGCACCATCCGATCTTATGGCCTGCTATATTAGCCGATCCTATTCGACGCATAGAGCAAGATCCTTGCTTTATGATTAAATAGACTAACCTCTATACATGGAATATAGCAAAGAACACGGCAAGTGGAATTTTTCTTTTTACTTTTTTCGTTCCACGGGTCAACAGAGAGGCAGCGTCACTGAATGGGATAACATCATCATTTTCACAAACTGTAGGCCTACATGTGAAAATTATGCAATGACCTGCGTATTATGTATGTTCCGGGATATTTGGGGTAAGGTGATGATCGGCTTGGATTGTCTGTCGTCTATAATAGATACTAGCAGGACTTTTCTCAAAGGCAGAATGACAATTACAGATCCATTATAGGGAGGGGGAGAGCAACAGGGGCATGGATGACGAATGAAAACGAGGAAATCTGTAGGCTGGAATCAAAGGGCCGGTTATGGGTTGGGTAGGGATTACGTAATAGAGGGGAGATCAAATGGAAACAGAAATAGAGGAGTGAAGACAAAATAATTTAGCGCATTAATTTATCACTCAGAGTAATAACCCTAAAGAGAATTGAAAATAAAAAATTAAATAAATTTACATCCTACATCTTGACCCGGCTTTAATGATATACGACACATTTCTACACAAGTTGATTTACACCTAAATTAACACAAGGTGATATACAAAAATGTTGCAAACATTCCTCCTCTCAGGAAAATAACTAAGGAAAACCACCATATTCTCCACACTTCAGATCGTCTGGCTGAAGCCATTCCTAATTCGCCTGTTTTGGCTTTCAGGCGCCCCCGTAACCTGCGTGACTTAATTGTCCGAGCAGAGGTTCCCCCTTTGGACTCTTCCCCTCCAGCCAAATTTGGTACATTTAAGTGTACCTCGTAATGCATTGTTTGCAAGACACATGTCAAGGAAATAGACTCATTCAATGGACATTCTTCTGGAAGTACCCACACGACCTATGGCTCTATCACGTGCACTACCTCAAACATCATATACCTCATCTCTTGTAGAGTTTGTAATATTCAGTATGTTGGCGAGACCAAAAACACCCTCAAAAAACGGATCTATGGCCATAGGTCTACTATCAAAACCGGTAAAATGGACACCCCTGTTGGGTATCAATTCAATCTCCCTGATCATTCGATATCAGATATGAGTGTACTGGGCATAGAATCACTTGGTCACCGTAGTAATGCTGTCCGTCTTAGCCGTGAGAAAATGTGGATGAAGCGTCTTCGGACTATTCAACCACATGGTCTCAACATCCAGGAGGGTAATGACTAACACCATGCAGCTTTCTGATAATCCTTCTTTTGTGTTCAGTCCTTCACACTTCTCTCTTTGATCTTTCCCCCTCTTGTCACTAATCCCTACCCTTTGATCTCTCCCTACCAGCTTCACTCTTTGTCCTTTGTTTCTCATCCGTGTCCTATTCACTCTCTCCCCCCTTCCTCCGTGTACATGTATCTGTTTTGTCCTTGTCACTCTGCCTTTGAGAAAGGTCCTGCTAGGATCGAAACGTCAGGCCCACTAAATTTTAAGATTTACATTTTGGTAATTTGAGTCAGTAAGCAGTTTGCAACTTTTTGTATATCACCTTAAGTAATGTAATGTAAGTAGTCGATTATCTCACCTGGATGATGACTCCGCTTGATGAATCTCAGGGATGCCTTTGCTTAGAAATTAACTTCATTTTCTCGAGGTTGTCTTTGTCTTTTGGTTGTTGCCACTTGAACACGCTGGACAGTCGCACTGCGTCCTCTATCGCTATGGTTAAGAAGGGTGACGTGTACATGACTGTATCTGTTTTGTCCTTGTCACTCTGCCTTTGAGAAAGGTCCTGCTAGGATCGAAACGTCAGGCCCACTAAATTTTAAGATCTAAATTAACACAATTAGGAAAAAAATCAACATACTAGTTCATCTGGGCAAAACCAGTGATATGGATGATAACGACGATTCCCACTGAGTACCATTGTGCGGCAACCAGATTCGGTCACAGCAATATCTGCAGGGACGGCTATCCTCCAATGAAACAGCTACTGCGTGAGTTTGTCCAATCGCTTGAGAGCTACAAGCGGAACTAAAGGCAAAGCCTGAACGCATCCAATTAACAGGAAGCCTCCAGTGTAACTGCCAGTGACGTCATACAACAAACCTAAAATCGGGATGGAGAGAGAAAACAGAAAAGAAAAAGATGGAGGAAGTGACAGACACAAGAGAGAATTAGACAAATATAGTTAAGAGATGCGCTGGGCTTTGTAATTCTTCAATGGTTCCCTCGAAAGATTTCAAGAAACAGGGAAGTAAAATATAGGAAAACATGTATTACTTACCAGGTGTAAATCCTAGTGAAATCGACAAAAGGGCACATTTGAGTCCGATCCAACCAAAGGCACCGGCCAGCAAATCGACGCCAAGAGTATCCCGAGTAAGGACATCGCACTGGCAGGAGAGAATGCCGTCAAAAAATAAAATCAGGACTGCTGACGTCATCAGAGCCCAATAAGAAGTCAGCCACGACGATACGCAATACAAGACTGAGTTGAATGTCGCACAGATGACTAACAAACTCCAGGTCGACATCAATCCCCTGTCCGTTATAAATCCTTGTAAGACTTTAGCTATCAGGTTAGCCACACCCGCCACTGTGACCATCGTGCTGGCCTCGAGAACTGAGAATCCGTTGGACCGCGCCTGAGACACAAAGTAAATGACCCACATGGTGAAAGCGAAGACGGAACTGCAATATATCACAGCCACTGACCAGTAACGAGCATTGACGAGAAGTTCTACGTCGAAGTTCTTGAAAGCATTCTTCAAAACCGTAGCGCACCAATGCAGAAGGTTTGCATGTTGAGTAGGTTGGGTGCGGTCATCCTGGCTAATGATCTCATATTCGTGCGAGTTAGGTCTGGGTAGACGAGCTGTTACCATGAGGCACCCACATACAACCAGATGTAGTGAGAGGGCACCAGTCAGCAGCATGGTTCCCCTCCAGCCGTACGTATCCAGGAATAACTGGATCAAGGGAGCAGACACAAAGAGTCCGATAGAGTAGCCGGTACGAGCAAAGCCACTGGCTGTGGCGTAGTTCTTGGTGCAACAACGACCCACAGCATCCTTGCAAACAACCTTTATCACACCAAGTGCAGAGCCTGTCCGGGAAAAAAAAATGACACAACATCAACATCAAGTAGTAGGCTGTCGAAAATTCAACACACATTTTTATAATCTGTATACGCTGTTATTAATGGCCCTCACTTTGCCTGATAGTAACAAGGAACTCTATGCATGGAACAGCGCTTTCCTGGAAAGTGTACAGTCAGTTTTAAGTTAAACGAGAAAACAATTTTCGGTGGCGTACTTTTCCAGGGTTTTTTTGATCTAGGGTCAAAGGATTCTTTGCAACTTGAGGGTGATGAAGACTCTTTCTAAAACTTACCAGCAGTTTTTGAACAAAGGTCGAATCTACAGGATTGTTTTTAATGTTCATTAAGAAGTGAAGCCACTTAATGGCGGCGGTAATTAATGTAATGAAACTATATCGGATATCGAAGAGGGCTTAATTGGAGAATTAAATAACTTGCTTGGCCTTGGTTTACTATTTTTCACCCCTCTTCAGTGTAATGGAATAAGCCAATTCGTAAGAAAAATCCCGTGTATCCATGGCCCCATTGTGCTTTATGGTCATCATGGCGGACGTCAACAGTGTGTAGTGTTGTCATCCTTTCGCTACACAGTCATCCATTTTTTGGGCCTAGTTCCTCATATTTTGTATGGTAGTCACCGTAATAGTAAGGGGACGATATGGGTTATTATTTTGTAGGCATTGGCGGGGTCCGTGTGGCACGATGCATTCAACTGGACGACGCCCGTGTGTAAAACAAGCGCTTCACGGAGCACAACGCACTTCACAAAATCATGATTTGGGGATAACTGTAAGTCCATGTTTACGAAGCTCTACCAGGGACATGACGAAAATAATCCCACACTGACCTTACACGTTCGCACATCTACCTACCTGTGACGTACAAGCCGAAGTAGCACTCACGACTTATATCTCATTTTGTACGAGATGATTCATAAGTCGTACATATGAGATATAACCCGTACGTTTGTATGTTTGAAATCAACTATGTTGTACGTGCAACATAAAAGTCGTATGTACGAGTTAAATCATGTATACAGTCTTGGAACATTGGTAATAAGTCGTACATACGAGTTATGATATAAGTAATATGAAAGAGGGAGATTTCATTTTGCCATGTTAATCCAAGTGCATGTTTGTTTTTCAAATGCTTTTCGATTATTTTCCACTCAACAACATTGGGTACTCTAACCTTGTTCAAACAATCAAACGTGCTTCACATAACAATCATTCGAACTTCTTACACGATACAAGGTAACATTTCTACCAATAAGAGTACAACATAGACAAGAAAATCGATGGGTGAATGACCTATCTTCGTCATCTACACAATCAATATCTATGATTATGCGCTTTGGGGAAAATGAGTTGCATATCAGAGACCTTTCTGTCGCTCAAAACAGTGATCCCGCGGTCATGCACGTGCGCAAAATCTATTTCAAGGGTGTTTGGATAAAAGAATGGTGCTATTCTGAATTTGAATTTGAAATGGAACCTCTCAAAAAGCCTTAATTGGCACCCGAAAGAAAATGTGTACGTTGCACCCCTAGACTACGTTACACTAGGCCTATACATGTACATGTATTTTGTATGGGCTTCGTTACTTCACGCTCGAAAGTCTCGCTCCAGCGAAAATCCTCATGTCAAATTTCCCTGACTTTTCCTGTCATGCCCCGACCTTACCTGCCAATATGGCGTACAATACCATCAGTTGAACAGGGTTGGCTACAAACGAAGCTGCAATAACGGCCAGTCCAATGACGGCACCGCAAGTTATGACGATGTAACCGCTTTCAAACTTCTTGCTGAGGGGAACTGCAAAGGGACCTTTGTGAGAAAATGGAACTCAGGAATTGAGCGCTGACTGCTGGAGATTGTTCACTGATATTTTGATTGCTATTTTGACACTTTATTAAATTCCTTGAAAATTCTACTGTGCTACTAGTAGGCCTACTAATCCTAGGGGTATCTAGAGTCCATGACTTCACTTTGTCCACACCGGAGCCTTTCCAGAATAGCAGATTTTAGTCATTGATCTTCATCTGTCTTCGGCATGTCTACATATGTGATTCTACGCCTACCGCATTGTAGCACTTGCTTGATATAGCTGACAAAGAATGAGTGGACATCGGAATGCCTCAGATAGTGTCCACCTCAAGAACAATGTCACGCTGATATTAGCAAGTAGTGTAGTCTATTCCCACGAATTTCCGACAGCCTACATCAAGTCTGTAGCATGATTCGTAATGAGATCTCAGGCTTTTCGTGCTGAAGGTTGCACGTCAGGAAAGTGAGGAAATTATCTAGTGTTCTCCGGCATTAACAAACAAATACTTACACACAAGTCCACCTATGCCATTGAGCCCTGACGCGATCCAGCCGATAACCCATGTCTGCGTGTACAACTGCTCTTGTACCGTCGGCAGCAGTATGCCCAATCCTTTGGCTAACCCAACCCAAGCAAAGTTCTTACACCACAGGGCCAGGACGGCGATCCAGACGCGCCGACCTCCATCCTCCTCTGCCGTTCCCTGACCGTTTCCGCCATATTTTCCAGGCAATCCCATGACTCAAAATCCACTCCAACTCAACAGCTACAAACAGGAGCGAAAATATCCATATCGTGAAATCGTAGTTGCTTTTGCCGTTGTTATTGTATGGCAGAATTGCACAGAACGTTTGTTTGGAAAAGGCATGTACTGTACATGTACAGGGTCGGACTGAGCACCGTTTGTCCTTCAGACATGCAGCGACACAAGGTAAGCTATGATTTGTACTGTGCTGTATCTGATTGTTAGCGTCAAATCGCTTGAGTGCACTCTTTGTACTGAAGCAAATTCCTACATTAGCATACCTCAGCACGCCGTGAACTCGTATCTAGTATACCACAAATTAATATGTTAAACGCACACGTGACCTTCACACTGATGTTATTGTACAATTGTGATATCGCGCCCTGTGAATGTATTGTTGATTGCAGTTCATCAATAATTCAATTAAAAAAAATTATATAGAAAATTGCGGCTCTCTATTCACCGTGTTACTACATGGTGTCAGAAGTCTTTGAAAAGCCATAGAATTGAACAAAATAGATCTTCCGAAAGGGTTTCATTCATTGTTTCTCAAGGCATCAACAAGAACAAACAATGACAACACAATACAAATACAATGGCAACAGCCTTGACGATAGTGGACAACTTCGAATGGTTTGTGCAGCGATTCATCTTGTACATACTCGGCACTGGAAAGGACAGTAAACCTGACAAACAGAAAACGTCACCCTTCTTAACCACAGCGATAGAGGACGCGCTGCGAGTGTCCAACGTGTTCAAGTGGCAACAACCAAAAGACAAAGACAACCTCGAGAAAATGAACTTAATTCCTAAGCAAAGGCATCCCTGAGATTCACCAAGCGGAGTCATCATCCAGGTGAGATAATCGACTACTTACATTACATTACTTAAGGTGATATACAAAAATGTTGCAAACTGCTTACTGACTAAAATTACCAAAATGTAAATCTTAAAATTTAGTGGGCCTGACGTTTCGATCCTAGCAGGACCTTTCTCAAAGGCAGAGTGACAAGGACAAAACAGATACATGTACACGGAGGAAGGGGGAGAGAGTGAATAGGACACGGATGAGAAACAAAGGACAAAGAGTGAAGCTGGTAGGGAGAGATCAAAGGGAAGGGCAAGGGGTAGGGTAGGGATTAGTGAGAGGAGGGGGACAGATCAAAGAGAAGGGCAAGGAGTAGGGTAGGGATAAGTGACAAGAGGGGGAAAGATCAAAGAGAGAAGTGTGAAGGACTGAACACAAAAGAAGGATTATCAGAAAGATGCATGGTCTAAAATTTAGTGGGCCTGACGTTTCGATCCTAGCAGGACCTTTCTCTGCCTTTGAGAAAGGTCCTGCTAGGATCGAAACGTCAGGCCCACTAAATTTTAGATTTACATTTTGGTAATTTTAGTCAGTAAGCAGTTTGCAACATTTTTGTATATCACCTTAAAGATGCATGGTGTTAGTCATTACCCTCCTGGATGTTGAGACCATGTGGTTGAATAGTCCGAAGACGCTTCATCCACATTTTCTCACGGCTAAGACGGACAGCATTACTACGGTAACCAAGTGATTCTATGCCCAGTACACTCATATCTGATATCGAATAATCAGGGAGATTGAAGTGATACCCAACAGGGGTGTCCATTTTACCGGTTTTGATAGTAGACCTATGGCCATAGATCCGTTTTTGAGGGTGTTTTTGGTCTCGCCAACATACTGAATATTACAAACTCTACAAGAGATGAGGTATATGATGTTTGAGGTAGTGCACGTGATAGAGCCATAGGTTGTGTGGGTAGTTCCAGAAGAATGTCCATTGAAAGAGTCTATTTCCTTGACATGTGTCTTGTAAACAATGCATTTCGAGGTACACTTAAATGTACCAAATTTGGTTGGAGGTGAAAAGTCCAAAGGGGGAACCTCTGCTCGGACAATAATTAAGTCAGGCAGGTTACGGGGGCGCCTGAAAGCCAAAACAGGCGAATTAGGAATGGCATCAGCCAGACGATCTGAAGTGTGGAGAATATGGTGGTTTTCCTTAGTTATCTTCCTGAGAGGAGGAAGAGAAGGGTGGTAGGAAGTAACTAAGGGAACCTTGGGCTTGTCCTTGGGACCTGGTGGCTTTTGTTTTAGTGCCGAACTTCTGGGAATGGAATAGACTTTAGCAATGGAGTTCTTCACTTGGCGAGAACTATAGCCTCTAGCAACCAAGTTACTGGCCAATACACGTGTATGGCGGCGAATGTCAGACTTATTGGAACATATGCGCCTCAATCTGAGGGCCTGGCTGTAAGCTATACCAGTCTTACAGTGTCTGGGGTGACAACTGGAGGAATGGAGATATTGATGAGTGTCGGTGGGCTTAGAATACAAGTCAGTAGTGAGTGAATTGAGGTCTTTCCGGACGGTGACGTCCAGAAAGTGGGTCTGTTGAAGAGACTGCTCCCATGTGAATTTGATAGTCCTATGGAAGGAATTGATGTGGTCAAAGAAAGCATTCAAGCTGCTACCGTCCCTAGTCCAAATGAAGAACATGTCATCTATGTATCTCCACCAAATCCAGGGACGGCATGGAGCCTCACTGAGCATGCGTTCCTCAAGGTCACCCATGAAGAGGCATGCAAAGGAAGGAGCCATGCGCGTGCCCATGGCAGTGCCATGCACTTGAAGATAGTGCTTGCGAAGAAAGGAGAAATTATTCTTGGCCAGCACTAGCCTCATGAGGGTGGTTATGTCGAAGATGGGTGGAGAAAACTGTTGATATTAGTGAATAGAGAGGAAACGTCAATAGTACCAATTATGGCAGTGGTAGGAATTTGATCCTTGACACTTTCCAACTTTCACAGAAAGTCGGGAGTGTCGTGGACGTATGAGGGGATTTGGGGAACTAAGGGTTTGAGAAAAGAGTCAATGAAAAGAGATATGTGTTCCGTAGGTGAACCATTGCCAGAGATGATGGGTCTGCCTGGGTTGTTGGTCTTGTGAATTTTCGGGAGAAGGTAGAATCTGGCAGTTCTACAATTGATCGGTGATAGAAATCTGTGAGCTTTTTTACTCAAATGATCACGTGATCGCATGTCATCCAAAACTTCCTGAATTTGCTCTGAAAATTTGCCAGTGGGGTTAGAGTCCAGACATTTATAGTGCTGGGGATTGTTAAGTTGCCGATTGGCTTCATCAATATATTTTTGGCGATCCATGATTACTACGGCTGACCCTGTATCTGCTGGCTTGATAATGATGTCACCCCGGGAACGTAGAGTGTTGAGGGCAAGACGTTCTTCCATAGGGAGATTGACGTGGGGCTTACGGGTAAGATGAGAGGAGTTGGAAACTTGAGAACTGACTGCTTGCACATACGTTTCAAGGGCTGGAACACGGTTCTTGGGGGGACCCAGGTGCTTTTTACTCGGAAAGGTTCTTCTTTACGGGAGCCAGAATCGAAGAAGAACTCAGTCAGACGAAGTCTGCGGTAATACTCAGTGAGATCTTGACTGAGCATTACTTGGTCAACTTTGTGGGGAGTTGGACAAAAGTTCAAGCCCTTGGAAAGTAACGTATGCTCGGCGTCAGTTAGAGAAGAAGAGGAAAGGTTGACAACAGTGTTAGTGGGGGGTACGGGTGTAGACTGGGGACTTTGTCTGAAGCGGTTGTGTCTGCGTTGTTTGGCAACAAGGCCACCAAGGTTAGAGAGACCTTTCTCAATCTCATCACTGAGATCCTTGTACTGGCTTTCAGAACAGCTGGAGCGGAGTTTGGAGTCCAGATTAGCAATGTCCTGGTGGACAGCCTGAAGGGTGATTTCACATTGCTCAGAGAGGACCTTGATGAGCTGAATGGAAGCACTATAAAGAATTTGATTCCATTTTTCTGTAGGTTGGGGGAGAGTTTTCCAATTTGGGGGGTGTGAGATATCTGTAAGCCAGTAGGGATCAGGCGAGAGACTAATAAAAAGTTGTAGTTGTCTTGATGGAAAGTGTATCGAAGAGCCTTTTCTTGCAGTTTCCTAAGTTGAAAGAAGCAGGTTGGGTTATTCATATTAGTAAGAGCAAGAAACAAGAGAGGAAGGAAAGTCATTATACCAATTCAAACCTTTTACTCAAATTCAGATTATTGTGCTGCCTACATCCAAAATATGGAGGGTATTCTCCGAAGAAACTCCAGCTATTACGTTCGGTTAGCACAGCGTGCAGACTTGATCTTACCTGCCAATATGGCGTACAATACCATCAGTTGAAGAGAAGTGACTACAAACGAAGCTGCAATAACGGCCAGTCCAGTGACGGCACCGCAAGCTATGACGATGTAACCGCTTTCAAACTTCTTGCTAAGGGGAACTGCAAAGGGAGCTTTGAGCAAAAAACCGGGAATCAGGAAAAAAAAATAATGAATTGAGCACTGAATGCCGAAGATTGTTTAAAGGGCAATTAAAATGATTTTAAGAAATCTTAAAGTTTGCCAGAAATGTTTTTCTTAGCTTTTTCTCAACAACCCCTAAACAAACACACCGTGCTTCAGCAGCTTCAGTTTATATGGTGTGCATATAATTTATATGGTTATGAAAGTATTGAGACAAAAACGTCCCTATATATTACATAGCTATACGTACACACACATTATGTACTATATACAGTGCGTGCTATCGTTGCCGAAATTGTATCTGCGATTTTTCATGTGTGACGTGTTCCTGCTACCTTTAGTACACCGTGCTCCAACGTGTATTGTACAGGTTGTATGCCATGTCCTTCCTTTGGTGCCGTGTTGGTTACGAAACGTCAATTTACCACTGTTTCTTTTCAGAACTACACCTCTTATACGTGGTGTCACTGCCAACCTTTACGGTATGCTAATGCAGAACATTTCTTTAGTACAAAGGTGCACTCAAGCGATTTACTGGAATGTGGTAACAATCAGATACGGCCCACGCTGTGAAGAGCCTTGTGTTCTGCCCGACCCTCGTGCATGCCTTTATACCAAACACACGTCCTGCTCATTGCATTGCGGGCAGTATAATTCTGCTGTACGTACCAAGCACATAGCAATAACAGCAAAAGCAACTACGATTCCACGATTTAGATAATTTCGCTCCTGTTTGTATCTGTAGAGTCGTAGTGGATTCTGTAGTTATGGGTTCGACTAGAAAATCTCAGGGAAACGGTCAGGGAACAGCAGAGGAGGACGTGGGTTGGCGGGGCTGGATCGCCGTCCTGACCCTGTGGTGCAGACACTTTATTTGGGTTGGGTTAGCCAAAGGATTGGGCATACTGCTGCCGACGTTAGAAGAGCAGTTGTACACGCAGACATGGGTTATCGGCTGGATTGCGTCAGGGGTCAATGGAATGAGTGGACTTGTGTGTAAGTATTTCGTTCGTTAATGCCGGAGCTAGAACACTATAGTATTTCCTCATTTTCAGGGCATGCAACCTTCAGCACGAGAAGCCTGAGATCTCATTACGAATCAAGCTAGAGACTGGATGTAGGCTGTCGGACATTTTTTTAGGAAATAGGGAAGGAAATAGACTACATCAACGTGATATCATCTCGAGGTGGACACTATATTATATCTGAGGCATCCCGAAATTCCTGCATGTCCACTTATTCTTTGTGAGCTATATCGAGGAAGTGCTGTAATGTGGTAGGCGTAGAATCACATATGTAGACATGCCGAAGACAGATACAGGTGAGGATGACACTAATGAACTAAAATCTGCTATTCTGCATGGAAAGGCTATACAGTGTGGCCAAAGTGAAGTCACGGTGAAGCAATTCGGTAGATGCTCCTCGGATTATAGTAGCATAGTATTATTCTCAAGGATCAAGAAAGTGTCAAAATAGCAATCCAAACCATCAGTGAACAATCTCCGGCAGTCAGTGCTCAATTCCTGAGTTCCATTTTCTCCCAAAGCTCCCTTTGCAGTTCCCCTCAGCAAGAAGTTTGAAAGCGGTTACATCGTCATAGCTTGCGGTGCCGTCATTGGACTGGCCGTTATAGCAGCTTCGTTTGTAGTCACTTCTCTGCAACTGATGGTATTTTACGCCATATTGGCAGGTAAGATCAAGGAAAAGGCATGACAAATTTAGCCATGGGGTTTTTCTTTGGAGCGCTACCTTCGAGCGTAAACCCTGCGAAGGGTGATCGTTTTCTTGGTACACACAAACCAGCGGGAGTTGGTCACAAAATTCTGACAAATTTAGACGGAAGGGCAAGGAGTAGGGTAGATATTAGTGAGAGGAGGGGGAAAGATCAAAGAGAGAAGTGTGGAGGAGTGAATACAAAAGAAGGATTATCAGAACGCTGCATGGTGTTAGTCATTACCCTCCTGGATGTTGAGACATGTGGTTGAATAGTCCGAAGACGCTTCATCCACATTTTCTCACGGCTAAGACGGATAGCATTACTACGGTGACTAAGGAATTTTATGCCCAGTACACTCATATCTGATATCGAATGATCAAGGAGATTGAAGTGATACCCAACAGGGGTGTCCATTTTATTGGGGTCTTTCCGGACGGTGACATCCAGAAAGTGGTCTGCTGAATAGACTGCTCCCATGTGAATTTGATAGTCCTGTGGAAGGAATTGATGTGTCAAAGAAAGCATTCAAGCTGCTACCGTCCCTAGTCCAAATGAAGAACACGTCATCTATGTATCTCCACCAAATCCAGGGACGGCATGGAGCCTCACTGAGCATGCGTTCCTCAAGGTCACCCATGAAGAGGCAAGCAAAGGAATGAGCCATGCGCGTGCCCATGGCAGTGCCATGCACTTGGAGATAGTGCTTGGCAAGAAGGAGAAATTGTTTTGGCCAGCACTAGCCTCATAAGAGTGGTTATGTCAGAGATGGGTGGGAATACTGTTTTCCTTTGGTCAGAGCCGAGGAGCGATCTTGAGTGCCTTCTTCATGGGGGATGTTAGTGTACAGAGAGGAAACGTCAATGATACCAATTATGGCAGTGGTCGGAATTTGATCCTTTACACTTTCCCACTTTCGCAGAAAGTCGGTAGTGTCATGGACGTATGAGGGGATTTGGGGAACCAAGGGTCTGAGAAAAGAGTACATGAAAAGAGATATGTGTTCCGTAGGTGAACCATTGCCAGAGATGATGGGTCTGCCTGGGTTGTTGGCCTTGTGAATTTTCGGGAGAAGGTAGAATCTGACAGTTCTACAATTGATGGGTGATAGAAATTTGTGAGCTTTCTTGCTCAATTGACCACGTGATTGCATTTACTTAAAATGTTGACTTTTGCAAATAATGTATTTCTTTTTTTCTGAACAGGCTCTGCACTTGGCTTTATAAATATTGCTTGCAAGGATGCTGTGGGTCGTTGTTGTACCAAGAACTACGCCACAGCCAGTGGCTTTGCTCGTACCGGCTACTCTATCGGACTCTTTGTGTCTGCTCCCTTGATCCAGTTATTCCTGGATACGTACGGCTGGAGGGGAACCATGCTGCTGACTGGTGCCCTCTCACTACATCTGGTTGTATGTGGGTGCCTCATGGTTACAGCTCGTCTACCTAGACCTAACTTGCACGAATATGAGATCATTAGCCAGGATGACCGCGCCCAACCTACTCAACATGCAAACCTTCTGCATTGGTGCGCTACGGTTTTGAAAAATGCTTTCAAGAACTTCGACATAGAACTTCTCGTCAATGCTCGTTACTGGGCAGTGGCTGTGATATATTGTAGTTCCGTCTACGCTTTCACCATGTGGGTCATTTACTTCGTGTCTCAGGCACAGTCCAACGGATTCTCAGTTCTCGAGGCCAGCACGATGGTCACAGTGGCGGGTGTGGCTAACCTGATAGCTAAAGTCGTACAAGGATTTATAACGGACAGGGGATTGATGTCGACCTGGAGTTTGTTAGTCATCTTTGTGACCTTAAACTCAGTGTCATATTGCGTATCGTCGTGGCTGACTTCGTATTGGGCTCTGATGACGTCAGCAGTCCTGATTTTATTTTGTGAAGGCATTCTCTCCTGCCAGTACGATGTCCTTACTCTGGATACTCTTGGCGTCGATTTGCTGGCCGGTGCCTTTGGTTGGATCGGACTCAAATGTGCCCTTTTGTCGATTTCACTAGGATTTACACCTGGTAAGTAATACATGTTTTCCTATATTTTACTTACCTGTTTCTTGAAATCTTTCGAGGGAACCATTCAAGAATTACAAAGCCCAGCGCATCTCTTAACTATATTTGTCTAATTCTCTCCTGTGTCTGTCACTTCCTCCATCTTTTTCTTTTCGTTTTCTCTCTCCATCCCGATTTTAGGTTTGTTGTATGACGTCACTGGCAGTTACACTGGAGGCTTCCTGTTAATTGGATGCGTTCAGGCTTTGCCTTTAGTTCCGCTTGTAGCTCTCAAGCGATTGGACAAACTCACGCAGTAGCTGTTTCATCGGAGGATAGCCGTCCCTGCAGATATTGCTGTGACCGAATCTGGTCGCCGCACGAGAATGTTTTCCGTTATAGGTAAGCGAGTCAAAGTAAATTAATTACTCATGAATTTTTCCCAAGAACTCTGGAACAGGTTGTTTGCCATTTCTCATTCCAAGCTCATACAGTGTCCCTATGGAGAAACAGTAGTGCATGGACATAATTATGTTTACATGTAGGCCTAAAGTGTGTGTACATGTGCATGGTACGTGTACACTATACATGTTGATAATTATGGCCTCTTTTGCTGCCAAGGCGCCATCCTGAGATATTACACTCCGTCATTGATACACTGTTGTACACAAGATATGTAACTGGTCTCTATATGTGCATCAGACACATGAACGGGTTAAGAAGTTATTGTATCATTTGCTGTAGCATTTATATACTACACAATTACTACTTACTTGGTCCAATACATAAAGTATGTACCGGTAAATGAATGGTGGTTTACTCTCACTCAGTACACATGTACACGGTTCAAGCACGTACAGAATCTGATGTACTAAAAACATGTACATGTACAGTGTACATGTACATGTTGAATGTACATGTACATTGTACATGTGTACACGTACATTGTACATGTGTACATGTACAGTACACGTGTACATATACAATGTACAGTGTACAGTGTAAAATGTACAGTGTACAATGTACATTATGTATTGCACAGGCGGGACTGATATAATTTTATGTGTACATAGTATAGCAGTTATAGTTCACCACACTGTATACCGTACACGTCACGTGGACGTAATTAATGAGGAAAACATGAACAATTCATAAACTTTGACTCGCTTATCTACGGAAAAAGAAATTCGCTTGCCGCACAGTGGTACTCATTGGCATCGTCGTCATCATCCGCATCTCTGATTATGCCCAGATGAACATAACATTTTATTTTTAATAATTCGGTTAATTTAGATGTAATCGATAACAATTGTCAAGAGGTAGGATGTAAACTGATTCATTTGGCCTTTCCGTCGCGGAAAAAGCGTAGCGGAAAAGCCCTACTTTTTGTCCTGATTTTCCCTTACTTCTTCGTCTTCTTCTTCCTCTTCGACCCAAAATGTCATAGACAAAGCACTACTGGCATTCTGCGCGGGGCTCTCTAGCAAACGACAAAAGATATTCAAGCAAAACTTGGCCAAGATAATGTGCCTATTGACTGTTTCATAGGATCGTCACGTTACAGCTCTTTAAATGTGTAAAAGTGCAATTATGACGCAACCGTGAGCCATACAAGGTCAAAACTTTGCGTAGATCTAAGTTGGGAAAAGTTATATTAAAATGTCACCTTGCTGCCTTGACGTCATCTCATGAATATCGATGAGGCAATGAACTTTTTAAGATTTAACAGTCATTCGAGCATAATTATTTGGCAAACAAAACGTGATTTTGCCGACTTTCTTTTTGTAGCTATTTAGTACATAGTTGACAACGTCCTTTTAGTTGCCCCAAAATATGGCATAGACATAACCTCATCAAAAAGCGAGATGTCAAATTACATATTGGCCAATGACCTTGATAGCTAGTTGGCATTTACTCACTGACCCTGACATGAACTATTTGAGGTTTATAATCGGAAGCTCTTGTTTCTAATTCTAACTCTCTTGAGGGTTGGTATCCTTACTGATAAATTGATATGAACAACTATTTTGTCTTCATTCTATTTCTTTTCTCATTTGATCTTCCGTCAACTAACTAATCCCTATATACCCAATCATTAACCTGCACTATAAGTGTTTTTACAAACCCACTATGTCTGATCTAGTCAACTATTTTTGAAAGCATTGAGCGGCAGTGTGTCTAGACACTACACACTCGGTAGGTTAAAATTTAACGAAGACCATCCTCAATGCAGACAGTATTCTTGTGATAGTGAATAATGATACAAAAATCAATGTTACCTTTACTCAGGTTTCGCTACACCCCATACAATATATATAGGCCCTACTGACCATGTGTTGCCATCGGCATGGTAGAGGCAATTATAGATTTCAATGATATTTGGTAGAGTAATAAAGAATTACATAATTAACATTTGTGTAAAATTGTATTTGATAAATTAATGTTTTGTTTAATTATACTCCTTAATGATTCATGATGCTGTTTTGCATTTTTCATTTTGTTTGCAAACTGCTTACTGACTAAAATTACCATTACCGCCTACCATCTTTCCTCTTTGTCCTCTGTCATCCATGTCCCTGTTGCTCTTCCCTTCCCTATAATGGATTTTTCATTGTCGTTCTGCCTTTGAGAAAGGTCCTGCTTGTATCGAAATGGCTGGCAATCCTAATGTTTGGTCGATATACTGTAGTCAGTCAGCAATGTGCAACATTTCTGCATGTGCCTATTAATTATTTCTCTTGGCTACCCTATTAGTGCTTTACAAACCCACTATTTCTGATCTAGTCAACTATTTTTGAAAGCATTGAGCGGCAGTGTGTCTAGACACTACACACTCGGTAGGTTAAAATTTAACGAAGACCATCCTCAATGCAGACAGTATTCTTGTGATAGTGAATAATGATACAAAAATCAATGCTACCTTTACTCAGGTTTCGCTACACCCCATACAATATATATAGGCCCTACTGACCATGTGTTGCCATCGGCATGGTAGAGTCAATTATAGATTTCAATGATATTTGGTAGAGTAATAGAGAATTACATAATTAACATTTGTGTAAAATTGTATTTGATAAATTAATGTTTTGTTTAATTATGCTCCTTAATGATTCATGATGCTGTTTTGCATTTTTCATTTTGTTTGCAAACTGCTTACTGACTAAAATTACCATTACCGCCTACCATCTTTCCTCTTTGTCCTTTGTCATCCATGTCCCTGTTGCTCTTCCCTTCCCTATAATGGATGTTTCATTGTCGTTCTGCCTTAGAGAAAGGTCCTGCTTGTATCGAAATGGCTGGCAATCCTAATGTTTGGTCAATATACTGTAGTCAGTCAGCAATGTGCAACATTTCTGCATCTGGCTATTAATTCATATTTCTCTTGGCTACCCTATTAGTGCTTTACAAACCCACTATTTCTGATCTAGTCAACTATTTTTGAAAGCATTGAGCGGCAGTGTGTCTAGACACTACACACTCGGTAGGTTAAAATTTAACAAAGACCATTCTCAATGCAGACAGTATTCTTGTGATAGTGAATAATGATACAAAAATCAATGTTACCTTTACTCAGGTTTCGCTACACCCCATACAATATATATAGGCCCTACTGACCATGTGTTGTCATCGGCATGGAAGTGTCAATTATGGATTCCAATGATATTTGGTAGAGTAATAGAGAATTACATAATGAACATTTGTGTAAAATTGTATTTGATAAATTAATGTGTTGTTTAAATATGCTCCTTAATGATTCATGATGCTGTTTTGCTCTTTTCATTTTGTTAGTGGTTTTTCTATTAAATTTCCCACATCCAAGAATCTGTTAGCAGTGTTTGGGTGAATTTCACAATGACAATGAAACAAGAAGAACCAACATTTGCATACAGCAATATCAATGAGCTAATTATGTACTATGCTCTGTATCCTATGCACTATGGATGCTATGCTTTTATGAAGTAAGTCAATGGAAACATTTGCATTAAATTTCACCATGGCCTTGAAAAATTTCCACTGTTAGAGAACGGTACCTCCAATTTTAATAAAAACTGGTGTCAAAATGTGCTAATAAGCTAGACCCAAAAGTCACCAAGCCTCAGCAAGCAGAAAAAATCACTGAGACGCTATAAAATAAACTACAGCTGGCTCTTTGAGGGTTAGCGCAAGTAGCTTATCACTGATGGATTATTATTTGAACGGGCTACTTTTCAGTATGACTATTGCCATTTAGTTTGTCTTTTTGGAATCAAGCTGTTCTGGGTGAACGTCAGTTAACAGTCGGTCAGACGGTGAACACATTATAATCTTGTCTATTTTTTTTTTGGAGTTATTTAATTGTTTAGCAGGTCTACCGGTTTACTCCACTGTAGGCTCACATGCTTTAAGAACATTCGTGTCATTTCTGTATTCTTCTAAAATATTGGTTGATCTTTAACTTGACCTGGATCTGTGCTCGGTTAGGACAGATTACTTTACCCTAGCACATTCATTTTAGGGGAGCCGACCCGGTTTACCGCTAACTACAACTGCATACTGTAAGCGTTTAAAACCACCGCGAATTATCCTCACATTATATATCTAAGTTGGAAAAAGGTGTATCATTTGATCGTGACGTCATTTCATGAATATTAATAACGTCATGAACTTTTCAGATTTTAACATTCATTTGAGCATATTTGGCAAACGGAGCGAGATTTTTTTAAATTTTCTATTTTAAATCTATTGGGGATATAGTTTAGAAACACCATCCGGGGCCAAAATGACTTGACGCAATCATCATGCCATCAAAATGCGTGATTTTAAAGCACATATAAGCATATAATTATAAGCACATAAATCTTCTCAGAAATTGGTAGGCAAATAGCTATTATGCTACACATTCAAAATCGTAAGTTTGGAAGCGATTGACCATCGTTTAGAACTATTATCAATTTTTAAATATTATAATAAAGTCCCATAGACTTTGTGCACAAAATATATTTGTTCTTTTCGGGGTAGGAATGGCGGGCATGGGTTCGAATCGCGGTTCTGCCAATAAAAAATTAAGCAAACCAGATGCGGAAAAGCGTTATGTCCTGTTTGCAAACAGACTTAAATCTCTAGTTTCAGTTGCAGACGTTTGTGGTTCGCTTTACGCAGTGGCTGTTGTTACGGCAGTCGTACGTGTGGTTCCCTGACTTAACAGTATCTGTCAGGATGTTTAGCTCTTGGAACCAGACTATCAGCTAATAGACTGGTTCAACCAGCCTGCAATGCTGACGAAATACAATCAAGTCAGGGAACCACACGGACGACTGCCGTAACAACAGCCACTGCGTTCACTTTAAGGTTGACGAACAAGAGATGTCTTCACTGCCACCACCGCTCAGGCTATCAATGTGTGGTTTGCTTGCTTCTTCAGCACGACAAATTTGTATTGCTCTGGCTTAAGTCATTTTGCTTTCTCATCACTGGTCACACCACATATTAAATTGTCTAGTATAAGGCTGTCTGTCAGATCGCCAAAATCGCGGTGTTGTGCCAGTACTTTCAGCTCAGCTACTAAGTTTACATTGGTTTTTCATTATTAACTTATATTAGCTGATCAGTTGTTACGTTCGTTTACTCTGTTCTGGTTTTGTCTTGTCTGTCGGTATTTGTCTGTCACAAGGTTTTTCCTATAAGCCTCGGCTTCCCTTAACAACCTTCATACTCATAATCATATTCTATCGTCATCATTGTTACTATTACTTTTGCTAGCAAGCTTTATTGAAGCTACCGACCACTCTGCATTGTACGTTGTCATGTTGATTTGTGATTTGAGGAGTATGTAAATAAATGTAATGTAATGTAAGTAGTCGATTATCTCACCTGGATGATGACTCCGCTTGATGAATCTCAGGGATGCCTTTGCTTAGAAATTAACTTCATTTTCTCGAGGTTGTCTTTGTCTTTTGGTTGTTGCCACTTGAACACGTTGGACAGTCGCAGCGCGTCCTCTATCGCTGTGGTTAAGAAGGGTGACGTTTTCTGTTTGTCAGGTTTACTGTCCTTTCCAGTGCCGAGTATGTACAAGATGAATCGCTGCACAAACCATTCGAAGTTGTCCACTGTCGTCAGGGCTATTGCCATTGTATTTGTATTGTGTTGTCATTGTTTGTTCTTGTTGATGCCTTGAGAAACAATAAATGAAATGAAATGACAACCCTTTCGGAAGATCTATTTTGTTCAATTCTATGGCTTTTCAAAGGCTTCTGACACCATGTAGTAACACGGTTAATAGAAAGCCGCAATTTTCTATATAATTTTTTTTAATTGAATTATTGATGAACTGCAATCAACAATAGATTCACAGGGCGCGATATCACAATTGTACAATAACAGCATTGTGAAGGTCACGTGTGCGTTTAACATTTTTTGTGGTATGCTAGATACGAGTTCACGGCGTGCTAAGGTATGCTGATGTAGGAATTTGCTTCAGTGCAAAGAGTGCACTCAAGCGATTTGACGCTAACAATCAGATACAGCACAGTACAAATCATAGCTTACCTTGTGTCGCTGCATGTCTGAAGGACAGACGGTGCTCAGTCCGACCCTGTACATGTACATGCCTTTTCCAAACAAACGTTCTACACACGGCATAAAAAAGTTCAATTCTGCCATACAATACGGCAAAAGCAAGTACGATTCAACGATTTGGATATTTTCGCTCCTGTTTGTAGCTGTTGAGTTGGAGTGGATTTTGAGTCATGGGTTCGCCTGGAAAATATGGCGGAAACGGTCAGGGAACGGCAGAGGAGGATGGAGGTCGGCGCGTCTGGATCGCCGTCCTGGCCCTGTGGTGTAAGAACTTTGCTTGGGTTGGGTTAGCCAAAGGATTGGGCATACTGCTGCCGACGGTACAAGAGCAGTTGTACACACAGACATGGGTTATCGGCTGGATCGCGTCAGGGCTCAATGGCATAGGTGGACTTGTGTGTAAGTATTTGTTTGTTAATGCCGGAGAACACTAGATAATTTCCTCACTTTCCTGACGTGCAACATTCAGCACGAAAACCTGAGATCTCATTACGAATCATGCTACAGACTTGATGTAGGCTGTCGAACACTTTTTCTTGGTTTATATTATTCGAGGGAATAGACTTCACTACTTGCTAATATCAGCGTGACATTGTTCTTGAGGTGGACACTATCTGAGGCATTCCGAATGTCCACTCATTCTTTGTCAGCTATATCAAGGAAGTGCTATAATGCGGTAGGCGTAGAATCACATATGTAGACATGCCGAAGACAGATGAAGATCAATGACTAAAATCTGCTATTCTGGAAAGGCTCCGGTGTTGACAAAGTGAAGTCATGGACTCTAGATACCCCTAGGATTAGTAGGCCTACTAGTAGCATAGTAGAATTTACAAGGAATTTAATAAAGTGTCAAAATAGCAATCCAAATAACAGTGAACAATCTTCAGCAGTCAGCGCTCAATTCCTGAGTTCCATTTTCTCACAAAGGTCCCTTTGCAGTTCCCCTCAGCAAGAAGTTTGAAAGCGGTTACATCGTCATAGCTTGCGGTGCCGTCATTGGACTGGCCGTTATTGCAGCTTCGTTTGTAGCCAACCCTGTTCAACTGATGGTATTGTACGCCATATTGGCAGGTAAGGTCGGGGCATGACAGGAAAAGCCAGGGAAATTAGACATGAGGATTTTCGCTGGAGCGAGACTTTCGAGCGTGAAGTACCGAAGCCCATACAAAATACATGTACATGTATAGGCCTAGTGTAACGTAGTCTAGGGGTGCAACGTACACATTTTCTTTCGGGTGCCAATTAAGGCTTTTTGAGAGGTTCCATTTCTAAATTCAAATTCAGAATAGCACCATTCTTTTATCCAAACACCGTTGAAATAGATTTTGCGCACGTGCATGACCGCGGGATCACTGTTTTGAGCGACAGAAAGGTCTCTGATATGCAACTCATTTTCCCCAAAGCGCATACTCATAGATATTGATTGTGTAGATGACGAAGATAGGTCATTCACCCATCGATTTTCTTTTCTATGTTGTACTCTTATTGGTAGAAATGTTACCTTGTATCGTGTTAGAAGTTCGAATGATTGTTATGTGAAGCACGTTTGATTGTTTGAACAAGGTTAGAGTACCCAATGTTGTTGAGTGGAAAATAATCGAAAAGCATTTGAAAAACAAACCTTGCACTTGGATTAACATGGCAAAATGAAATCTCCCTCTTTTATATTACTTATATCATAACTCGTATGTACGACTTATTACCAATGTTCCAAGACTGTATACATGATTTAACTCGTACATACGACTTTTATGTTGCACGTACAACATAGTTGATTTCAAACATACAAACGTACGGGTTATATCTCATATGTACGACTTATGAATCATCTCGTAAAAAATGAGTTATAAGTCGTGCGTGCGACTTCGGCTTGTAGCCTACGTCACAGGTAGGTAGATGTGCGAACGTGTAAGGTCAGTGTGGGATTATTTTCGTCATGTCCCTGGTAGAGCTTCGTAAACATGGACTTACAGTTATCCCCAAATCATGATTTTGTGAAGTGCGTTGTGCTCCGTGAAGCGCTTGTTTTACACACGGGCGTCGTCCAGTTGAATGCATCGTGCCACACAGACCCCGCCAATGCCTAAAAAAAATAATAACCCATATCGTCCCCTTACTATTACGGTGACTACCATACAAAATATGAGGAACTAGGCCCAAATAATGGATGACTTTATAGCGAAAGGATGACAACACTACACACTGTTGACGTCCGCCATGATGACGATAAAGCACAATGGGGCCATGGATACACAGGATTTTTCTTACGAATTGGCTTATTCCATTATACCGAAGAGGGGTGAAAAAATAGTAAACCAAGGCCAAGCAAGTTATTTAATTCTCCAATTAAGCCCTCTTCGATATCCGATATAGTGTCATTACATTAATTGCCGCCGCCATTAAGTGGCTTCACTTCTTAATGAACATATAAAAACAATCCTGTGGATTCGACCTTTGTTCAAAAACTGCTGGTAAGTTTTAGAAAGAGTCTTCATCACCCTCAAATTCCAAAGAGTCCTTTGACCCTAGATTAAAAAACAACCTGGAAAAGTACTGACTGTACACTTTCCAGGAAAGCGCTGTTCCATGCATAGAGTTCCTTGTTACTATCAGGCAAAGTGAGGGTCATTAATAACAGCGTATACAGATAATAAAAATGTGTGTTGAATTTTCGACAGCCTACTACTTGATGTTGATGTTGTGTCAAAAATGTATTTTTTTTCCCGGACAGGCTCTGCACTTGGCCTAATGAATATTGCTTGCAAGGATGCTGTGGGTCGTTGTTGTACCAAGAACTACGCAACAGCCAGTGGCTTTGCTCGTACCGGCTACTCTATCGGACTCTTTGTGTCTGCTCCCTTGATCCAGTTATTCCTGGATACGTACGGCTGGAGGGGAACCATGCTGCTGACTGGTGCCCTCTCACTACATCTGGTTGTATGTGGGTGCCTCATGGTTACAGCTCGTCTACCCAGACCTAACTCGCACGAATATGAGATCATTAGCCAGGATGACCGCGCCCAACCAACTCAACGTGCAAACCTTCTGCATTGGTGCGCTACGGTTTTGAAGAATGCTTTCAAGAACTTCGACATAGAACTTCTCATCAATGCTCGTTACTGGGCAGTGGCTGTGATATATTGTTGTTCCGTCTACGCTTTCACCATGTGGGTCATTTACTTCGTGTCTCAGGCACAGTCCAATGGATTCTCAGTTCTCGAGGCCAGTACGATGGTCACAGTGGCGGGTGTGGCTAACCTGATAGCTAAAGTCTTACAAGGATTTATAACGGACAGGGGACTGGTGTCCACATGGAGTTTGTTAGTCATCTGTGCGACATTCAACTCAGTCTTGTATTGCGTATCGTCGTGGCTGACTTCTTATTGGGCTCTGATGACGTCAGCAGTCCTGATTTTATTTTGTGAAGGCATTCTCTCCTGCCAGTACGATGTCCTTACTCGGGATACTCTTGGCGTCGATTTGCTGGCCGGTGCCTTTGGTTGGATCGGACTCAAATGTGCCCTTTTGTCGATTTCACTAGGATTTGCACCTGGTAAGTAATACATGTTTTCCTATATTTTACTTCCCTGTTTCTTGAAATCTTTCGAGGGAACCATTGAAGAATTACAAAGCCCAGCGCATCTCTTAACTATATTTGTCTAATTCTCTCCTGTGTCTGTCACTTCCTCCATCTTTTTCTTTTCGTTTTCTCTCTTCATCCCGATTTTAGGTTTGCTGTATGACGCCACTGGCAGTTACACTGGAGGCTTCCTGTTAATTGGATGCGTTCAGGCTTTGCCTTTAGTTCCGCTTGTAGCTCTCAAGCGATTGGATAAACTTACGCAGTAGCTGTTTCATCGGAGGATAGCCGTCCCTGCAGATATTGCTGTGACGGAATCTGGTTGCCGCACAATGGTACTCAGTGGGAATTGTCGTCATCATCCATATCACTGATTTTGCCCAGAGGAACTAGTATGTTTAATTTAGGTGTCAATCGACTTATAAAATGTGTCGTATATCATTAAAGCCGGGTCGAGATGTAGGATGTAAATTGATTTATTTTTTATTTCCAATTCTCTTTAGGGTTACACACAAATGTATTACTCTGAGTTATAAATTAATGTGCTAAATTATTTTGTCTTCCCTCCTCAATTTCTGTTTCTATTTGATCTCCCCTCTATTACCTAATCCCTACCCAACCCCTAACCGGCCCTTTGATTCCAGCCTACAGATTTCCTCGTTTTCATTCTTCATCCATGTCCCTATTGCTCTCCCCCTCCCTATAATGGATCTGTAATTGTCATTCTGCCTTTGAGAAAAGTCCTGCTAGTATCTATTATAGACGACAGACAATCCAAGCCGATCATCACCTTACCCCAAATATCCCGGAACATACATAATACGCAGGTCATTGCATAATTTTCACATGTAGGCCTACGGTTTGTGAAAATGATGGTGTTATCCCATTCAGTGACGCTGCCTCTCTGTTGACCCTTGGAACCAAAAAAATGTAAAAAGAAAAATTCCACTTGCCGTGTTCTTGGCTATATTCCATGTATAGAGGTTAGTCTATTTAATCATAAAGCAAGGATCTTGTTCTATGCGTCGAATAGGATCGGCTAATATAGCAGGCCATAAGTTCGGATGGTGCCCTCATTGAAGGAGACTAGGGATGCTTCGCAGCTCCCATGGTGTCGCAATAACATGTTTTCATGCCGTTTGGGCAATCATCAGTTGCGGTAGTGATCTTGGCACGATCGCGTCACAAACGCTAGCGTTCTCTCTCGGACAGATGACGTGCTAAGCGTGTTCACCATCATCACCCAGAGACGGCTACGCTGTCTCGGACACGTGTGCAGGATGGACGACGGGCGCATCCCCAAGGACATTCTGTATGGGGAGCTTGCCACGGGATCGCGACCAACCGGACGGCCAGCCTCGCGAGTCAGGGACGCTGGCAAGCGCGATCGACCCGCGCGAAGGCGCCTGCAGCTTCGGCCCAGCTGAGCGAACCGCACGCACTGGCGGTCCGCTCCGTCAAGGCCGGTGTGCAGCGAGCTGAGGAAAGGAGGTTGAGCCAGTGGAAGGAGAAAAGAACCCGCCGGGCGGCAGAGGCTCCAGTCTGCTCCTTCCTCCCCCACCGACGACTTCACCTGCAGCAAGTGTCAACCGTACGTGCTGCAGATCCCGCATAGGGCTCTGCAGCCACAGTCGGCGCTGCTTCCCTAACATCGAGTAACCCAACGTGCAGACTCCATTGTCTCTCGAGACAGACGGATGGCAAACTAAACTATTATTTCGGTCGCGTCAGCGTGATATTTGGCGACGAAATTCTTATTCCTGAATCGTCAGGGAATAGATACACGTTCCCACTGGTAGTTCCCACTTGAACGTGCTGTACAATCGCAGCGAGTCTTTTACCGCTATGATTAAGAAGGGTGCCGTTTTCTGCATGTCTGTTTACTCTCCTTTCCAGTGGCGAGCATGCGCATGACGAATCACTGCACAAACCATTTGAACTTGTCCGCTAGGTTTTCTCGCAAGGACAAACCTTTCGGAACATTTATTTTTGTCTAATTGTAAAGATTTTCAAAGACTTTTACTTCTGACACCAAGTATAACACGGTTAGAAAGCCGCAATTTTCTATATGGTACCATCTTGATTTTTTGATCAACTGCAATCAACAATACATTCACATGAGGGCGCGAAAAAGTATTTTTAGCTTTTCCGCCGCGAAGCGGAAAAGCTATTGTTCTTGTTCTGATTTTTCTTTTATGTCTTCTTCTACTTTTTCTGGTCGTAAAAATCCCATAGACAAAGCACAGGGATTTTGAGGACGGCACTTTTGCCATTGAACACACTTGGAGTTTTTTCAAACTTCGCAAATGCATAGAGCCCATGCTGAGCTATTACACAGTTGTCTTGGAAACTTCATGACGTCACCACGTGTCACGTGACAGCACTTTAAAGGTGTAAATTTCAAACTCCAATAAAAGCAAAAATGCAATTCCGTTTGGTTTCAAAATAGCACTATATCTAAGTTGGGAAAAGGTGTATCCAAAAATTGCCCTATTTGATCGTGAAGTCATCTCATGAATATTAATCAGGTCATGAACTTTTGCAATTTTAACATTCAATTGAGCATATTTGGCCAACGGAGCAAGATTTATTCATTTTTTCGTTTATATCTATTGGGGATGTAGTTTAGAAACACTCTCCGGGGCTAAAATGCCATTACGCAATCGTGACGTCATCAAAATGCGTGTTTTTAAAAAACATATTTGCCAAAGGTCAATCTTCTCAAAATTTGGTGGCCATTTAGCTATTGGGCTAGACATTGTAAATCCTGAAATCTCGACCATTGTTCAGAATTATTATGATTTTTTTGAAAAATATAATGAAGTCCCATAGACTATGTGCAAAAAATATCCACGTGCGTTTTTGGGGTAGAAATGGAGGGTACGGGTTCGGTCCCCGTTGATGTCAATTTTGTTTTTCATTTTTTTCAAAGAGAACCAGATGCGGAAAAGCGTTATGTTCTGTTTGCCAACAGACATAAAACTCTAGTTTTTTATGATGTCTATGTGTGTGTTTACATGTAGGCCTATTATGCTAAATAACATAGACACAATAGACTTGACGACATACATGCACTCAAGCGAAGCACAGTGCAAATCCTGGCTTACTCTAGGGAGCCATAAACATTATAAAAATGTTCGGTGAACGGCCCCGCTTTTAGAAAGCGTGTGGCTCTGCATGTCTGTACTGACGGTGCTCTGCCCGACCATTGCGTATGCCTTTACTAAAAAGTTGTGCTCGTGGTATGCAAGTCAATGCATTTCTGCCATTGGTGCAAAAGACACAGCAACAACAACACAAACAAGTACGATTCCACTGCAAGTATTTAGATAATATCGCTACTGTTTATAGCTGTAGAGTTTGTGTGGAATTTGAGTGATGGGTTCGCCGGGAAAATCTCATGGAAACGGTCAGGGAACGGCAGAGGAGGACGTGGGTTGGCGGGGCTGGATAGCCGTCCTGGCCCTGTGGTGGAGGAACCTTGTTTGGGTTTGGTTAGCCAAAGGATTGGGAATAATGCTGCCGACGGTACAAGAACAGTTGTACACGCAGACATGGGTTATCGGCTGGATCACGGCAGGGATCAATGGAACAGGAGGATTTGTTGGTGAGTGTTTTATGTTGTTGCCGGAGAAAATTGTGTTATTTCCCCAACATGCAACCTACAGCACGAAAAGCATGAAATCTCATTACGAATCATGCAACAAAATGGAGCCTAAGTGGAAAGGGTGATCAAAGTCACGCGATGTGTCGTTGCTGGTGGCGACGTTTCGGTTGCTAACTGCTAACCTTCATCAGGCAACTGAAGAATGCGCCTGTCGGACATGTTTTTCTTGTTCATATTCGAGGGAATAGACAACACTACTATCAGCGTTACAATATTCTAGCGATGGACACTATCTGAGGCATCTCGACAATCCTGCATTGCACTCATTCTTTGTCAGCTATATCAAGGGAGCATTATGTGTGTTAGGCGTAGAATCACATAGTTATGTAGACTTATGCCGAAGACAGACACGAGTGAGGATGACACAATGAACTCAAATCTGCTATTCTGGAAAGGCTATAGTGTCGTGGTTCAAGTTGTCTTGAAGCCCTAATTGGGTATAGATACCACTGGGATTAGTAGCACAGTATTCTTAAGGATAAAAAGTGTCAAAAAAGCAATCAAAACCATGACCAATCTCCGGCAATCAGCGCTCAATTCCTGAGTTCCATTTTCTCCCAAAGCTCCCTTTGCAGTTCCCCTTAGCAAGAAGTTTGAAAGCGGTTACATCGTCATAGCTTGCGGTGTCATCACTGGACTGGCCGTTATAGCAGCTTCGTTTGTAGCCAACCCTGTTCAACTGATGGTATTGTACGCCATATTGGCAGGTAAGGTCGGGGCATGACAGGAAAAACTAGGAAAAATATAGCCTAGGGGATTTTCGTTAAAGCAGGCCTTTCGATTCGAGCGCTAAGGGCTAAAACCAAAGTGCAATTTGTGTAATGTATTCTAGTTGTTGAGTGTATTTAACTTCCTTTCGTGTAGAAATTTATGCTATTTGTGACGTTTCATTTCAAATTTCAATGTGGTTTTGATCAAGATGGATTAATTAAAAAATATCTACTGTGTTCACTTGAACTCTTACGTTTACTCTTTTTTTCAATAGCTTAATGATTACTACACCTGTTATTGCATTTGGTGTGATATGACAACCAATTAGCCTCTTGGGGAAATCTTTGTGTATAGGCCTATCACTAATGTGATGGTATTAGTCCGAGTGCATTCCGCAAAACAGACAAACGAGGACCAAGCGAACTAAGTAGGCCTATATCAACCATGCAACAACGTACACGTTTCTTCAGAATAGCACCATTCTTCTCACAAAACGCATCCCGGGGAGATCTTTGTGTCTTAGATAATTATAACAGTGATTTTCCCCAAACAAGCGCATTATTATGTACATGTGCATGTAATGTACATTCAAAGACAAATACATTTAAAAGTACATTTGAATGTACAGTACATGCACATGCACACTTATATAACTATGTACATGTACATTTAAATGCGTCTTTTAATGTACAAGTAAATGTGCATGTAATGTACATTTAAAGACACAATTGAATGTACATGTAAATGTACACGTATAAGTAAGTGTGCATGTCGATGTACTGTACATTCAAATCTACATTTACATGTACATGTACACAGTACATGTACAATGCATTACATTAGATTGCATGTACATGTACATAATTTTACCATACATCTACGTTGGACGTGGTTTTCAATGCAGTGTGACAGAAAATCTGATTGGGATCCGTGTTTGAAATCCTTTCACAATGGCGGAGTCCACTAGGTTCCATGTACATGTACGTATACGCGTAAAGTATCGCGGAGCAGCGTATAGGTAATGCACCAATAAAGATGAATTATCCACAGGCCATTTTTGCGAATTGTCGACAGACTATCATTAATGCCTGTTTAGAACACTAAATCAATTTGTTGACTAACTAAGCTTAAACTTAACTCACTGAATATTTACTACTTGTTTTAATAGGCTCTGCACTTGGGGTGATAAAGGTTGTTTGCAAGGATGCTGTGGGTCGTTGCTTTACCAAGAACTACGCCACAGCTAGTGGCTTTGCTCGGACCGGCCACTCTATCGGACTCATTGTGTCTGCGCCTCTCGTCCAGTTATTCCTGGATACGTACGGCTGGAGGGAAACCATGCTGCTGACTGGTGCCCTCTCACTACATCTGGTTGTATGTGGGTGCCTCATGGTTACAGCTCGTCTACCCAGACCTAACTCGCACGAATATGAGATCATTAGCCAGGATGACAGCGCCCAACCTACTCAACGTGCAAACCTTTTGCATTGGTGCGCTACGGTTTTGAAGAATGCTTTCAAGAACTTCGACATAGAACTGCTCGTCAATGCTCGTTACTGGGCAGTGGCTGTGATATATTGTTGTTCCGTCTTCGCTTTTACCATGTGGGTCATTTACTTCGTGTCTCAGGCACGGTCCAACGGATTCTCAGTTCTCGAGGCCAGCACGTTGGTCACAGTGGCGGGTGTGGCTAACCTGATAGCTAAAGTCGTACAAGGATTTATAACGGACAGGGGACTGGTGTCCACATGGAGTTTGTTAGTCATCTGTGCGACATTCAACTCAGTCTTGTATTGCGTATCGTCGTGGCTGACTTCGTATTGGGCTCTGATGACGTCAGCAGTCCTGATTTTATTTTGTGAAGGCATTCTCTCCTGCCAGTACGATGTCCTTACTCGGGATACTCTTGGCGTCGATTTGCTGGCCGGTGCCTTTGGTTGGATGGGACTTAAAAATGCTTTGATTTCCATTTCCCTGGGATTTTTACCCGGTAAGTATAACATTCTTTTTTACATTCTTTTACGATAAATTTTAAGATATTTAAATGGGCCCCATCGAGAAAGTGCAAAGTGCTTTGACAACGTCGTTTCCATTGGTGACACTATCTACTTCGAGGGATGGAACAGGAATTCGGGCTTAAGTGGAACCTGCGACTTCTGTTTTCCAAACTCCTAACAATTCTGCTCTCCTGCATCTCTTATTCTCTCTAATTTTTCCCCTCTTTCCTTCCGTTTTGTTTTCCTCTCCGCCGTGATCTCCTTTCGATGACCATCGGATTTTTACCAGGTATGTATAAGGTTTGAAAACATTCTTCATTTACAGCATTTTTCGGATTACTTGTTCATGTGATTATCTGTTTGAAATGGAATATAAAATGTAATTGCATACTGTATTTACCATGTCGGGATTCAGTTTCTTGTACATTTTACAAGGGAAAGAGAACACAATTCGTGTTAGGTGTGCGTCTGTTTGGTTTTATGGAGTACATTTTTCGATAAAAGATTTCGTACTTTTCCTTGTTCTTTGTTCCTTTATCCGTTGTTTGTGGACTCGGACCTGCGACACCTACCTTTATGTCTATACGTATACCTCTCCTTTAACCTGCTCGATTTCAGGATGGCTGTATGACGTCACTGGCAGTTACTCTGGAGGCTTTCTGGTGATTGGATGCGTGCAGACATTGCCACTGGTTCCACTGTTAGCTCTCAACCGTTTACAAAACCGAACGCAGTAGCTGGAGTTTCATCGAAAGATGTCCTACCAGATTTTGGGTGTAGGCAGCACAATATCCGATTTCAGTAAAATGTTTGAATTGGTTATGAGTTTTCCCATGGCTGGATCACACCCCCACTTTAATTCAGATGTAAACGACCGATGGTTGTAAACCTTACTACAGCATCCTGGAGATCACACAATTAAATGGATGCAGCTATTTCAATTCAAGTCAAAGAAATCAATGAAAAACCGACTGGTTACCTTTAAAAAAAAAAAAAAATGAAAAAAAAATGGCAAAGAAAACTTTGACTGAACTGGGATTTGAACCCAAGATTTATGTCTTTGTGTACCAGCGCTCTTCCCATCTGAGCTATCAAGCCCTAAGATGGTGGCCCATCCAAATACCCAAATCGTCTTTGCCGGGGTTGGGGCACCAGTCGATTTACCAAAAAACATGGCATGCACTGGTGCATGTAGACTAAAAAATCCACATGCACCAGGAAAAACCTATATACATGCACCATACTTTTGCAAATACATTTTACGTGTGCTATACACACAGTACAGGTAGCAATTCCTAAATTTGGTGCAGCAATTTTGATTTAAAAAACCAATGCATTTCTAAATTCCATGGGAGTGACGTTCTTTTTTCCAGATAATGATTATTTCAAGAGTAAAGGTATATTCCATGGCGTTTTTCTTATATTTAAACGTAAAGTTATGTTTATGTTTATGTTTCGGTGTTTCATGTAATTGTCGTAACGCTCTTTAAAAAGTGATTCTGATTTCTGACACTCAAAAAGATGCACCGTGAGGTAAAGTATCCAACCACCGTGCACAGGGATGTCACTGAACTAGACAGAGGCCCCGCTGGATGGGAAGAGAAATTCTCATTGGTCTTTTTTACAACTTTGAAGGATTTTGGCATTTTTGGGGGGCGTCACATATTATGGTACATTTTTGAAAAATTTAATCGCTAGATTCAAAAGTGCAGTCATGGTCCGACTTTAGCGCTCACCCGCTCGCCAAAATGATGCGAGTGAAAACTCCCGCGAACCATAAAGGTACATATAATGATGTACATGTACATGTAGGAGAGGACGACCAAAAAATCCTCTGTCAGTAGTCCAGCCGGCGAGTGAAAAAGTGACAAGCTATTTCGTCTGATCATGGTCCTATGATGAATTGAGGCTCTATGGAATACATCTTCCGGGTCTTTGTGTCATCCCTTCGCCGATTGCAGCGTCTCACAAAATACTTCTGCAGAGGCTCGAGTAGCGCAGTGCACGTGAATGCAGCCATGCGGCCACTGTGCACGTGTACAGAATTCAGTAGTGTGTGCAAAGGACGTGTTGTGTCATGTTGCATTGCTGCGCGTAGTCTGGTTTCGGCCCTACTGGTCCTGTAGTCTCGCTATGGCGTTACCTACAGGCGGAAACCATACCTAGAATTGCCGACCTCGCTCTAGTCGGGAAGGGAAATCGGTCTAACTAAAATGCGCTACTTTCATCGTTTGTCTCTGAATGTTGTTTAATTTGAAGCTATTCCCCTGAATTTGAGAGTAATATCGACCAATTTGACCAATGTTTACAGGGTACGCTCGGCGGTCAAAAAACACAAATACTGCTTTACTACTCCGGCCGGCGATTAAAAAAAAAAAATCTCTGGCATTAGCAATGCATTTTTCAATGCGACACAGCTATATTTTGAACGCTGCGTGAAGCGCATCGTATTGTTTCTATAACCCCAATTATGTCCTATAGGGGTACCTACAATTCGGCATTTGTGAAGAGCCACAATGACATCACGTGCTCACGTAGAGGGCTTTCCCATTCTAAAAAATAGTGTACTGTGTGTAGCATGTGTAATAGTGCACTGTATGTACTGCAGTACATACTATCATACATGTACTGTACAATCAGTGATGAAAATAAGCGGAAAAAATTGATTAGCAAATAATGCTAATCAAATTGTAATTTGATTAGCAATATGGTAAAAATGACTAGCAAAAATAAATGCAACAATAAGTCAGTGCATGGATCAATTCTTTCTTTGACAGACGGGATGCATGCTGGTGCATCGCTGTCCCACCATGTTTGATGCAGTTGTCTCTTTTCAGGCTGTACCTACTGATTCCTAAAACAAAAACGTTGGAATAATTTCTGACCGCTTTGATTTTTTCCTCATGCGATCTGCAAAGTTTGCATCAAAGTTTGCATCAATATTTTACACGTCGCCTTCCTTAGATGTGTACTGGAAAAAAATCTTGATAGTTATTTTAATTGACCGCCTCAAATTCAATTTTGTTTGAAGAGTAGAAAGATGGCTGCACCTCGGCTTGGGTTGTTTGGGAAAAATCAAAACCGAAAAAACCGCCGGACCCTGGACTCGGTGAAACCGCAAAACTGTTTTTTTTTTTTCAATGAAAAACAAAATAAATTAAAAGAAAACTAAAGAAAAAACCCCACACAATTCCAATGATAAAGAAAGAACCCCAATATTATCCCAATACGTGTTTTATTTCGGCAGTAAAATGAATTGTACTTTTTTGTAGCGTACCGTCTCGCTAATACTTCTGGAAGTTCCGATCAGGCTTGAGTAGCGCAGCGTGATCGTATGCGGCCATGTGGCCGCTGTGCACTGTGCATTACATGTATACAGTGTGTGCAAAGAAAGACGTGTTGTGTCATGTCATGTACAGCGCGTAGGCTGGTTTCGGCCCTACTGGTCCTGTAGTGTCGCTATGGCGCTACGTAGAGGCGGAAACCATACGTAGACTTGCCAACCTTGCTAACGTCGCGGAGGGAAATGCGCTACTTTCATCGTTTGTCTCCGAATGTTGTTTCCGCGTAATTCAATATTATTCCATTCGTCATTAATTTTGAAAGTGGTATGGATAGAAAGAAGAGAATACACGCTTCAATTTAAGGGTAAAATCGACCGATTTGGACGATGTTTACAGGGTAGGCGCTTGGCGGTCGAAAATCTTAGTCTACCCACCCATGCCGATGGGGAGTCTGGCCGCCGCCGCGCTTGCACTTTCGACAGTATATTATGTACTGTACAGTATACAGTCTACATGTACTGACCATGTACATGTACATGCACATGTATACAGTGCAAGGGTACAGTACATGTACATGTCATGTGCGTTCAACGCATGATGGTCTCTTACGATGGATTTTGATTCGCACAAAATGCGAACCGTTTTCTAAATTGTCTCGCATTTCGTGAAAAATGTATCGCATTTTGCGATGCGAATCCAGCTATTTCCATCACTGACAATGCACATGTACATGTATTACAACGCGCCGTCGGCACGGCGTGTATATTCTGAATATGCTGCGATTAATAATTACAAGTATGGGTTTTAATTTGATATAAAAGAAATAACACACGTGTCTATGTTTGTACTATCTGGTCAAGTATTCAACAAATTTTATTTTCAGTCTCACTTAAAAATGAGTATTCTGGTGGTTAAAAAGTTGCGTTGCGGATAGCGTTTACTTTATCTGCAGTTGGATGCAGACCTTGAGCGTCGATAGTATGGCTCTGGAAAATCGCGGGTGCAGAGGCAATACCAAAAGGCAGGCGGGTGTAGCGAAACAGTCCGCGATATGCGTGTTAATCACCACATAGGTACGCGACTCCTCATCCAGAATCAGCTGCTGATATGCTTGAGAAAGATCAAGCTTGGTGAACTTGGTTCCACCCGCGAGAGATGCAAACAAATCCGTAATCTTGGGTATCGGATATTTATCCAACTTTGCGACTTGATTCACTGTCAACTTATAGTCTCCACAAATTCTTACGGAAGACTTGTCTGGCTTTAGGACTGGAACTATGGGTGCTGCCCACTCAGAGAACCCAACCGGCTCGATGACCCCTGCAGCTTGCAGAATGTCAAGTTCATTGTCCACCATGTGCGCATGGCGTAGGGTATACTACGCGTGCTTTTCAGAATCGTGGGCGGACATCCTGGTCGACGTAGATCTTGGCGGTCGTTCCCTTTAAGGTACCCAACCCATCCTTTAATATTGCTGAATGAGTTTTGAATACTTTCTCACATTAGGCCTAGTACTAGTAGTCTGGTGCAGCACGTTGATTTGTTGCCAGTTAAATTTGTTGCCAGTTTAATTTGTTGCCAAGTTTAATTTCTTGAAGCCAGTTACGTCCGATAAGGCTTGGTCCTTTGCCTTTAACAACTAGTAGTGGAAGGTTGAACATTCGCGCGTTGTAGTTAACTTCCACCTCAAAGTTCCCCGGTGTAGGTGCGGAAAATTAAGGTTCGCACTTTGCAAGTTCGTGTCTGGCCAGCGTGACTTGAATGTCTGTTCTGACACAAGTGAAAGTGCTGCTCCGGTGTCAACCTCCATGACGAGGTCGACATCATCCACGGACATGGTGACTTTGATTGCCTTCACGCCCGGCAGGTTAGTGGAGCATCCGAAAAGCGAGTACACGGGTGTGTTCACGTCAACATCAGACCCATTCTCATCGCTTTCATAAGATCAGTGTCATCTCTGTCTACAGTGGCACTCATTTGCTTCACATGTGGTGTTTGGCCACTTTTGCTACTGCGACAGACACTCGCAATATGACCTCGTTTCTGGCAGTTGAAGCAAGTATTGTTCTTGAACCTGCACTTGTCTGCATGATGGTTGTCTTTACCACAGCGATAACAGGGACTTCCGCGAATTATGTTGTCTCATACTTGCACTGAACGGGGGTTTTCGTGCAACCGTTTGGCTTGGCGACAGTTTGTTCAATGTTCCATCTCTATTGGTTTGCGTGGCCTGCAGATCTTTTACTTTTTGGCCGCTCTCTCCATGCTCAAAGCCGTGGCCAATGCTTTCTCAAGTGTTAGAATCTTCTCAGCGAGCAGACTACGTTGAATGCGGTCATTTCGGACACCGCAAACTAGTCGATCGCGCAACATGACGTCGTCCAGTGTGTTTCCGTAGTTACAGAATTCTGCGAGAGAACGCAGAGCAGCGATATATTGGGCTACTGACTCACCCTCTTCACGATATCTGCTGTTGAATTTGAATCGTTGGACGATCTCCGACGGCACTGGGTTGTGGTGTTGATTCATGCATTGGACCAGTTCATCATAGGATTTGTCTCCAGGTTTAGCGGGGGGCCACGAGATTGCGAAGCAACTAGGCGTCGGGCCCAATCACAGTCAGAAGCACGGCTTGTTTCTTGGCAGCAGTTGTGACATCGTTGGCGACGAAATAATGTTCGAGTCTTTCGACATACTGCAACCATTCCTCCTTCCCTTCGTGGAATTCTTCGATTTTACCAATCAAGGCAGCCATAGTTATCGTTTACCCTCGTCACCAGTTTGTAATGAACTGTGATTACCTGGACATACTCTGGTTCTGGGCTATGGAGAGCACTTTATTTACGTTACATGCTTACAATACACAGCACGTGAAAAGCACGTATGTCAGTGGAACAATGTCTGCCGAAAGTTCGTGTGTGTGTATGTGTGTGTGGAGAGAGAGAGAGAGTTGAACGGGTCAAAGGTCAGGGCTGCACACTAGACAAAACAAGTCTGTTGGCAGAAGAGAATACTACAGCGGCGAGCGGCTCCCTTTTCCCACTGAAATGAATTAATTACTCTCTTTCCAAAAGTGTAAAATTCGAAAAGAAATGCATGATGTATTTCACTGACACCACAGTATTATTTGAAATAATAAAACAAGAAATCCACAATACATTGTAGCTGACTATTAAATAGAACGCCACTAATTAATTCATCCTCGATTATGGCACCGTATACGCTATGAATAGGTGTCACCGTTTTCAAACTTCTCGCTAAGGACAACATGGGACGGGAGGTTTCGGGAAAGGAGTTAAACGTTGCGTGGGAGAAGGCTTTTTGGTAACGGTAACCATTGTACAAATAATTATGTGCACGTTTATAACTTCATTGACAAAGGAAATATCGCCTCATCTGAAAGTGTGACACAGGCTCGTTAGACCGACAACTTGGAATCACTTTGAGTGGTGCGTCATGGGAAATACACGGTAGCTTTCCATTGAGTGCACGAGTGCAATTCTGACAGTCATTATGGAAGCAATTTCTCTTTGAGCCTCCTGTGCCATTCACTCGGAAATTGGAGCATTGAATGAAACTCTTGTACATCCGAACTTGTCCGTCTAGGCAAACCACTGCATGGCGAGTGAATCTTTACAAATTGCCCGACTCTTTTTGACTAATAGCGACTTACCTATATGCCGGTGTCATGCCAAATAGTGTCCGCTCATTAGCATACTGATCGCTGATTGGTCCAATACGTACGACATTCAACCACCGTGGTTGGGGTATGGTTGCGCACTACACACGTATGACGCATTGTGTATGGTTGCTGGCCTATTAACACACGCAACTTTGGGCACTTTTTGGTACCGTTTGACCCTAACTGTAAACGTAACGCTAACCCTAACCCCCAAAACCCTAACCCTAACTCTAACCCCAACGCTAGCCCTAATCCTAATCCTAATCCTAATCCTAATCCTAATCCTAATCCTAATCCTAATCCTAATCCTAATCCTAATCCTAATCCTAATCCTAATCCTAATCCTAATCCTAATCCTAATCCCAATCCCAATCCCAATCCCAATCCCAATCCTAATCCAAACACTAACTCTAGCGACCCTAATCCTAATCCTAACCCTAACTCTATCCCTAACGCTAACCAATCAGCGATCAGTATGCTAATGAGCGGACAGTATTTGGCAGGGACACTTTTTGGCAGGACACCGGCTTTAAGAAAGGCACTAGCACTGGTGTGCCATCACTATGGAGAAAACGTTACAATGTAAAGCTGCTGCACAAATCCCAAAGGGAACATTCCGCTACAACGATAGTTCAAACACTGCAGAGACCTCTGCCGTGATCCAGTCAATCGTTTTTACTTTCTACGTTCGCCAATATTGTCGTACAAAACATGAATCCTCACGTCCTACTTTTATGAGGACGCACGTAGTCATGTCAGTTCACATAGTGAAAGTCCGTTATACAGAATGCTTATTATTTGGCTCATTATAATAGGTCAGGAGATGGGGTCTGCTTGCGCTGCAGTATCTAGTTTCAGTTGCAGACATTTGTGGTTCACCTTTAGGTTGACGAATCCGTCTTTCGTCTCCACTGGCACCGCTGCTCAGGCTTTCAATCTGTGAATTTTCAATCTTTATTTTCTCGAGGTTTTCCACGTCTTTTTGGTAGTTCCCACTTAAACGTGTTGTACAATCGCAGCGAGTCTTTTACCGCTATGGTTAAGAAGGGTGCCGTTTTCTGCATGTCTGTTTACTCTCCTTTCCAGTGGCGAGCATGCGCATGACGAATCACTGCACAAACCATTTGAACTTGTCCGCTAGGTTTCCTCGCAAGGACAAACCTTTCGGAACATTTATTTGTGTCTACTTGTATAGGTTTTCAAACAAACACCAGACTCATGCCGAGGGTTTCGTGCCCGATTCTGTTTGGATCGAAACGTTCGTTCGAAAACATTGCGCAACACGTACTGCGACTGTGAAACTAGTTAGTTGTGTGCACTGTAAGGACGTACATGTATGTACATGTACATTGTATATCCATTGTACATGTACATATACATTGTACATGTACATGTACATGTACATACATATACATGTATTATTCAGTCCGAGGCTGCGTGCCTGCATGCACGTGCTGGGTGCGGAGGAGTGCGCGCGCAGCTTGCTACTGTTAGCCAACTGGACCTTTCTTCGTGCCCAGTAATTATTGTTCTTGAAAACTGCCATCATGATCGTAACGTCAATCAGACAATTCGCAACGCGGGCGCTGAGCTGAGCTGAGAGCAACACTGGTAAACGTATGCCTCCTCGTAAATAATAGCGCAGTACCAGCGATACGAATATAATAACCTCTGACCTCGCCTCCAAATACGGTGAAGCAAGGGACGTTTGCGACCGCGCTGCGTTGTACCGTGTAAATGTCTGCGATCAAATCGGAAACGACCATTGCGCCAGACACCCTGCGCCAATTCTCGCAGACATACATTTTCAGTGCTCGTGTAAAAAGGCCTTTATTATGTTAAATAATATAGACACAATAGACTTGACGACTTGCAAGGTTATGCACTCACTCAAGCGAAGCATAGTGCAAATCCTGGCCGCAGGGTCCCATAAACTTAACTATAAAAATGGTCGGTGAACGGCCCCGCTTTTAGGTCAAACCTTGTGCATGCAGCAACAACAACACAGCAGCAACAACACAAACAAGTACGATTCCACTGCAAGTATTTCGATAATATCGCTACTGCTTGTAGCTGTAGAGTTTGTGTGGAATTTGAGTGATGGGTTCGCCTGGAAAATCTCATGGAAACGGTCAGGGAACGGCAGAGGAGGACGTGGGTTGGCGGGGCTGGATAGCCGTCCTGGCCCTGTGGTGGAGGAACCTTGTTTGGGTTTGGTTAGCCAAAGGATTGGGAATAATGCTGCCGACGGTACAAGAACAGTTGTACACGCAGACATGGGTTATCGGCTGGATCACGGCAGGGATCAATGGAACAGGAGGATTTGTTGGTGAGTATTTGTTGTTGTTGCCGGAGAACATTGTGTAATTATTTCCCAACATGCAACCTTCAGCACGAAAAGCCCGAAATCTCATTACGAATCATGCAACAAAATGGAGCCTAAGTGGAAAGGGTGATCAAAGTCACGCGATGTGTCGTTGCTGGTGGCGACGTTTCGGTTGCTAACTGCTAACCTTCATCAGGCAACTGAAGAATGCGCCTGTCTGACATGTTTTTCTTGTTCATATTCGAGGGAATAGACAACACTACTATCAGCGTTACAATATTCTAGCGATGGACACTATCTGAGGCATCTCGACAATCCTGCATGTGCACTCATTCTTTGTCAGCTATATCAAGGGAGCATTATGTGTGTTAGGCGTAGAATCACATAGGCCTAGTTATGTAGACTTATGCCGAAGACAGACACGGGTGAGGATGACACTAATGAACTAAAATCTGCTATTCTGGAAAGGCTATAGTGTGGTTCAAGGCGTCGTGAAGCCCTAATTAAGGATTAAAAAAAGTGTCAAAATAGCAATCCAAACCATCAGTGAACAATCTTCGGCAATCAGCGCTCAATTCCTGAGTTCCATTTTCTCCCAAAGCTCCCTTTGCAGTTCCCCTCAGCAAGAAGCTTGAAAGCGGTTACATCGTCATAGCTTGCGGTGTCGTCACTGGACTGGCCGTTATAGCAGCTTCGTTTGTAGCCAACCCTGTTCAACTGATGGTATTGTACGCCATATTGGCAGGTAAGGTCGGGGAATGACAGGAAAATCTAGGAAAAATATAGCCTAGGGGATTTTCGTTGAAGCGGGCCTTTCGACCACTAAGGGCTAAAAACAGAGCTCAATTTGTGTAATGTATTCTAGTTGTTGAGTGTATTTAACTTCCTTTTGTGTACCAATTTATGCTATTTGTGAAGTTCCTTTTCAAATTTCAATCTGGTTTTGATCAAGATGAAGCATCAATCTGCTAAAGCTGGATTAATAGAAAAAATCTGCTGTGTTCACTTGAACTCTTACGTTTACCTTTTTTTCGATAGCTTAATGATTACTGCACCTGATATTGCATTTGGTGTGATATGACAACCAATTAGCCTCTTGGGGAAATCTTTGTGTATAGGTCTATCACTAAATGTTTCTTTGTTTTTAAATTTCCCCGATGGTATTAGTCCGAGTGCATTCCGCAAAACAGACAAACGAGGACCAAGCGAACTAAGTAGGCCTATATCAACCATGCAACAACGGACACGTTTCTTCAGAATAGCACCATTCTTCTCACAAAACGCATCCCGGGGAGATCTTTTGTGTCTTAGATATAACAGTGATTTTCCCCAAACAAGCGCGTTATTATGTACATGTGCATGTAATGTACATTCAAAGACAAATACATTTAAAAATACATTTGAATGTACAGTACATGCACATGCACACTTATATAACTATGTACATGTACATTTAAATGCGTCTTTTAATGTACAAGTAAATGTGCATGTAATGTACATTTAAAGACAATTGAATGTACATGTAAATGTACACGTATAAGTAAGTGTGCATGTCGATGTACTGTACATTCAAATCTACATTTACATGTACATGAACATGTACACAGTACATGTACAATGCATTACATTAGATTGCATGTACATGTACATAATTTTACATACATCTACGTTGGACGTGGTTTTCAATGCAGTGTGACAGAAAATCTGATTGGGATCCGTGTTTGAAATCCTTTCACAATGGCGGAGTCCACTAGGTTCCATGTACATGTACGTATACGCGTAAAGTATCGCGGAGCAGCGTATAGGTAATGCACCAATAAAGATGAATTATCCACAGGCCGTTTTTGCGAATTGTCGACAGACAATCATTAATGCCTGTTTAGAACACTAAATCAATTTGTTGACTAGCTAAGCTTAAACTAACTCACTGAATATTTGCTACTTGTTTTAATAGGCTGTGCACTTGGGGTGATAAAGGTTGTTTGCAAGGAGGCTGTGGGTCGTTGTTGCTCCAAGAACTACGCCACAGCCAGTGGCTTTGCTCGGACCGGCCACTCTATCGGACTCATTGTGTCTGCGCCTCTCGTCCAGTTATTCCTGGATACGTACGGCTGGAGGGGAACCATGCTATTGAATGGAGCCATCTCACTACATCTGGTTGTATGTGGGTGCCTCATGGTTACAGCTCGTCTACCTAAACCTAACTCGCACGAATATGAGATCATTAGCAAGGATGACCACGCCCAACCTACTCAACATGCAAACCTTCTGCATTGGTGCGCTACGGTTTTGAAGAATGCTTTCAAGAACTTCGACATAGAACTTCTCGTCAATGCTCGTTACTGGGCAGTGGCTGTGATATATTGTTGTTCCGTCTTCGCTTTCAACATGTGGGTCATTTACTTCGTGTCTCAGGCACAGTCCAACGGATTCTCAGTTCTCGAGGCCAGCACGATGGTCACAGTGGCGGGTGTGGCTAACCTGATAGCTAAAGTCATACAAGGATTTATAACGGACAGGGGATTGATGTCGACCTGGAGTTTGTTAGTCATCTGTGCGACATTCAACTCAGTCTTGTATTGCGTATCGCCATGGCTGACTTCTTATTGGGCTCTGATGACGTCAGCAGTCCTGATTTTATTTTTTGACGGCATTCTCTCCTGCCAGTACGATGTCCTTACTCGGGATACTCTTGGCGTCGATTTGCTGGCCGGTGCCTTTGGTTGGATGGGACTTAAAATTGCTTTGATTTCCATTTCCCTGGGATTTTTACCCGGTAAGTATAACATTTTTTTGTTACGATAAATTTTAAGATATTTAAATGGGCCCCATCGAGAAAGTGCAAAGTGCTTTGACAACGTCGTTTCCATTGGTGACACTATCTATTTCGAGGGATGGAACAGGAATTCGGGCTTAAGTGGAACCTGCGACTTCTGTTTTCCAAACTCCTAACAATTCTGCTCTCCTGCATCTCTTATTCTCTCTAATTTTTCCCCTCTTTCTTCCGTTTTGTTTTCCTCTCCGCCGTGATCTCCTTTCGATGACCATCGGATTTTTACCAGGTATGTATAAGGTTTGAAAACATTCTTCATTTACAGCATTTTTCGGATTACTTGTTCATGTGATTATCTGTTTGAAATGGAATATAAAATGTAATTGCATACTGAGTGTATTTACCATGTCGGGATTCAGTTTGTTGTACATTTTACAAGGGAAAGAGAACAAAACTCGTGTTAGGTGTGCGTCTGTTTGGTTTTGTGGAGTACATTTTTCGATAAAAGATTTCGTACTTCCAAACGTGTTTTATTCCTAGTTCTTTGTTCCTTTATCCGTTGTTTGTGGACTCGGACCTGCGACACCTACCTTCATGTCTATACGTATACCTCTCCTTTATCCTGCTCGATTTCAGGATGGCTGTATGACGTCACTGGCAGTTACTCTGGAGGCTTTCTGGTGATTGGATGCGTGCAGACATTGCCACTGGTTCCACTGTTAGCTCTCAGCCGTTTACAAAACCGAACGCAGTAGCTGGAGTTTCATCGAAAGATGTCCTACCAGATTTTGGGTGTAGGCAGCACAATATCCGATTTCAGTAAAATGTTTGAATTGGTTATGAATTTTCCCATGGCTGGATCACACCCCCACTTTAATTCAGATGTAAACGACCGATGGTTGTAAACCTTACTACAGCATCCTGGAGATCACACAAAATGGATGCAGCTATTTCAATTCAAGTCAAAGAAATCAATGAAAAACCGGCTGGTAACCTTTAAAAAAAAAAATGAAAAAAAATGGCAAAGAAAACTTTGACTGAACCGTGATTTGAACCCAAGATTTATGTCTTTGTGTACCAGCGCTCTTCCCATCTGAGCTATCAAGCCCTAAGATGGTGGCCCCCCAAATACTCAAATCGTCTTTGCCGTGGTTGGGGCACCAGTCAGTTTACTTGACTGTTTTAATTGATGTACTTTGCGAGTAGGCTCAAGCAGGGCTCGATTTACCAAAAAACATGGCATGCACTGGTGCATGTAGACTAAAAAATCCACATGCACCAGGAAAAACCTATATACATGCACCATACTTTTGCAAATACATTTTACGTGTGCTATACACACAGTACAGGTAGCAATTCCTAAATTTGGTGCAGCAATTTTGATTTAAAAAACCAATGCATTTCTAAGTTCCATGGGAGTGACGTTCTTTTTTCCAGATAATGATTATTTCAATAGTAAAGGTATATGCCATGGCGTTTTTCTTATAATTAAACGTAAAGTTATGTTTATGTTTATGTTTCGGTGTTTCATGTAATTGTCGTAACGCTCTTTAAAAAGTGAATCTGACACTCAAAAAGATGCACCGTGAAGTAAAGTATCCAACCACCGTGCACAGGGATGTCACTGAACTAGACAGAGGCCCCGCTGGATGGGAAGAGAAATTCTCATTGGTCTTTTTTACAACTTTGAAGGATTTTGGCATTTTGGGGGGCGTCACATTTTGTGGTACATTTTTGAAACATTTAATCGCTAGATTCAAAAGTGCAGTCATGGTCCGACCTTAGCGCTCACCCGCTCGCCAAAATGATGTGAGTGAAAACTCCTGCCAACCATAAAGGTACATATAATGATGTACATGTACATGTAGGAGAGGACGACCCAAAAATCCTCTGTCAGTAGTCCGGCCGGCGAGTGAAAAAGTGACAAGCTATTTCGTCTGATCATGGTCCTATGATGAATTTAGGGTCTATGGAATACATCTTCCGGGTCTTTGTGTCATCCCTTCGCCGATTGCAGCGTCTCACAAAATACTTCTGCAGAGGCTCGAGTAGCGCAGTGCACGTGAATGCAGCCATGCGGCCACTGTGCACGTGTACAGAATTCAGTAGTGTGTGCAAAGGACGTGTTGTGTCATGTTGCATTGCTGCGCGTAGTCTGGTTTCGGCCCTACTGGTCCTGTAGTCTCGCTATGGCGTTACCTACAGGCGGAAACCATACCTAGAATTGCCGACCTCGCTCTAGTCGGGAAGGGAAATCGGTCTAACTAAAATGCGCTACTTTCATCGTTTGTCTCCGAATGGTGTTTAATTTGAAGCTATTCCCCTGAATTTGAGAGTAATATCGACCAATTTGACCAACGTTTACAGGGTACGCTCGGCGGTCAAAAAACACAAATACTGCTTTACTAGTCCGGCCGGCGATTGAAAAAAAGAAAATCTCTGGCATTAGCAATGCATTTTTCAATGCGACACAGTTATATTTTGAACGCTGCGTGAAGCGCATCGTATTATTTCTATAACCCCAATTATGTCCTAGGGGTCCCTACATTTCGGCATTTGTGAAGAGCCACGATGACATCACGTGCTCACGTAGAGGGCTTTCCCATTCTAAAAAATAGTGTACTGTGTGTAGCATGTGTAATAGTGCACTGTATGTACTGCAGTACATACTATCATACATGTACTGTACAATGTACATGTATGACAACGCGCCGTCGGCACGGCGTGTATATTCTGAATATGCTGCGATTAATAATTACAAGTACGGGTTTTAATTTGATATAAAAGAAATAACACACGTGTCCATGTTTGTTCTATCTGGTCAAGTATTCAACAAATTTTATTTTCAGTCTCACTTAAAAATGAGTATTCTGGTGGTTAAAAAGTTACATGCACGTCGTGCATGGTGAAAAAAAGCTACGTGCACAAGCAAAAACCTACATGCACTGGTGCATGCGTTCACCCGGGTAAATCGATCCCTGGGCTCAAGCCTATTATATAGTAGGTCGATGATTTTAATTATGCTAACAGATAAATGTCATAAAATCATTAGAGACCGAATTTGTTGTCGTTGCCACCAATATTTATCAAATGCAGAATAATGCAGATAGTGGGGTACAAAGGAAACATGTGACGGGTGACACTGAACATTTTCTTAGAGTATTACAGGGTAAATGTTGGAAGATGTTAAATCCATTCAAATGTAGTATTGCTCCCTATTGGTTTTTGGCTAAATAGAATTGACGAAACAGAAGGCATACAGGGATTTGTAAAGGGCTAATTGTTCAACTTGAGCCACCTGTGGCGGAATTCCCAACGGAGCACCATTCAGATCCGGAAGTACGGAGAGGGGCTCACCAACTGTGGCGAAAGTCCTCCGACCTCAAAATCCAGATAACCTCAGACCCGGGGAATGTCACGAGCAGTCTCGGGCCCAGGGATGCAAGCTCGTTTGGCGGAAATATACCGCCGATCGGTACTGATTGTCTTCGAGCACTTTTACTGGGGCAGAGCAGGGTAACTAACTAAGAGGGGAGGACACGGGAACAAGCAGACTCGACTCAGATGTTTGGTGGACATCTCTTACTGCCTCCTGGGCAGTTACTTTTATTGCCACCTTCGTTTCATATCACGGCAATACCAAGTACAACGTGCACCTTTAAACTAATCTTGTGCCTCTCCGAGTGCACTTCCTAGAGATCGATCCAGCCTACCGGGGCCGCGTTGCGACCAACACGCATTCGCTAGCACACCGATTGCTCAGCAGTGTCCCAGTTTGAGGTCCCTTATCAGTCGGACTACTTGACCAACAACGAGCGGCTAGCAGTCAACCTCTGTGGTTGACCCTTGGTCGATCTCTGCGATCGACCGTCTGTGCCGCTCAAGTTCTCTACGAACCCTACGTTGGTCGCCTCTTCGTCACAACTACTCACACAAGGTTACTCAAATCACCGCAAAACAATCGCGTACCAGCAACATAAGCAACTAGCAACCTACCTGGCATACTGGACCAACTTCCAAAACAATGCACTCGGCAAGTTACACTAAAAATAGACCAGCAAACCTTACCTCCCACGGCCTGCTTACAACTGCACCAATCCTATGGAGAGTTCTGGTGTGGTGCGTCCTATTCAGTTGCTTGCTCCAACGACTCCAGTGCCCAGCTCGCTTTAACTGCCGCGAGCATGTCCGAACAGGCCAGCCAGAACACGCCACTGGCACCGCCCAACCGCAACGTGATTGGTCGCCGCCCGAGTATCACGCGTCCAGCTCATGCTCCCGATGGCCTGCTCGCAAAGGATTGGACACACCGATCCGTCACTCACTCTACCACTGCCTACCAGTAGAGCAAGTTCCCGCCGTTACCAAATAAGGGCATATTAGACTTGTGTCGGTCCCCCAATCTCGCCACACACCTTTCTTATGCCTAACGGGCAAATAGGATGAAGTACTGTGCACTCTATGTAGAGCATAGGGAATTGAAACACTGGGAAACTCAGATGAATAGCCTGAAATGTATGAACGTTGTAGAGAATGTGTGGGGATGAGTTATGATTCGGGGCATGTAGAAGGGGAACGTACATTTCCATTTCCTTTTGTCACATTTTTTCGGCACTGGAGCGTTGCGGATAGCGTTTACTTTATCTGCAGTTGGATGCAGACCTTGAGCGTCGATAGTATGGCTCTGGAAAATCGCGGGTGCAGAGGCAATATCAAAAGGCAGGCGGGTGTAGCGAAACAGTCCGCGATATGCGTGTTAATCACCACATAGGTACGCGACTCCTCATCCAGAATCAGCTGCTGATATGCTTGAGAAAGATCAAGCTTGGTAAACTTGGTTCCACCCGCGAGAGATGCAAACAAATCCGTAATCTTGGGTATCGGATATTTATCCAACTTTGCGACTTTATTCACTGTCAACTTATAGTCTCCACAAATTCTCACGGAAGACTTGTCTGGCTTGAGGACTGGAACTATGGGTGCTGCCCACTCAGAGAACCCAACCGGCTCGATGACCCCTGCAGCTTGCAGAATGTCAAGTTCATTGTCCACCATGTGCGCATGGCGTAGGGTATACTACGCGTGCTTTGCAGAATCGTGGGCGGACATCCTGGTCGACGTAGATCTTGGCGGTCGTTCCCTTTAAGGTACCCAACCCATCCTTTAATATTGCTGAATGAGTTTTGAATACTTCCTCACATTAGGCCTAGTACTAGTAGTCTGGTGCAGCACGTTGATTTGTTGCCAGTTAAATTTGTTGCCAGTTAAATTTGTTGCCAGTTAAATTTGTTGCCAGTTTAATTTGTTGCCAAGTTTAATTTCTTGAAGCCAGTTACGTCCGATAAGGCTTGGTCCTTTGCCTTTAACAACTAGTAGTGGAAGGTTGAACATTCGCGCGTTGTAGTTAACTTCCACCTCAAAGTTCCCCGGTGTAGGTGCGGAGATTGAGGTTCGCACTTTGCAAGTTCGTGTCTGGCCAGCTTGACTTGAATGTCTGTTCTGACACAAGTGAAAGTGCTGCTCCGGTGACAACCTCCATGACGAGGTCGACATCATCCACGGACATGGTGACTTTGATTGCCTTCACGCCCTGCCGGTTAGTGGAGCATCCGAAAAGCGAGTACACGGGTGTGTTCACGTCAACATCAGACCCATTCTCATCGCTTTCATAAGATCAGTGTCATCTCTGTCTACAGTGGCACTCATTTGCTTCACATGTGGTGTTTTGCCACTTTTGCTACTGCGACAGACACTCGCAATATGACCTCGTTTCTGGCAGTTGAAGCAAGTATTGTTCTTGAACCTGCACTTGTCTGCATGATGGTTGTCTTTACCACAGCGATAACAGGGCTTCCGCGAATTATGTTGTCTCATACTTGCACTGAACGGGGGTTTTCGTGCAACCGTTTTTTCAATGTTCCATCCCTATTGGTTTGCGTGGCCTGCAAATCTTTTACTTTTTGGCCGCTCTCTCCATGCTCAAAGCCGTGGCCAATGCTTTCTCAAGTGTTAGAATCTTCTCAGCGAGCAGACTACGTTGAATGCGGTCATTTCGGACACCGCAAACTAGTCGATCGCGCAACATGACGTCGTCCAGTGTGTTTCCGTAGTTACAGAATTCTGCGAGAGAACGCAGAGCAGCGATATATTGGGCTACTGACTCACCCTCTTCACGATATCTGCTGTTGAATTTGAATCGTTGGACGATCTCCGACGGCACTGGGTTGTGGTGTTGATTCATGCATTGGACCAGTTCATCATAGGATTTGTCTCCAGGTTTAGCGGGGGGCCACGAGATTGCGAAGCAACTAGGCGTCGGGCCCAATCACAGTCAGAAGCACGGCTTGTTTCTTGGCAGCAGTTGTGACATCGTTGGCGACGAAATAATGTTCGAGTCTTTCGACATACTGCAACCATTCCTCCTTCCCTTCGTGGAATTCTTCGATTTTACCAATCAAGGCAGCCATAGTTATCGTTTACCCTCGTCACCAGTTTGTAATGAACTGTGATTACCTGGACATACTCTGGTTCTGGGCTATGGAGAGCACTTTATTTACGTTACATGCTTACAATACACAGCACGTGAAAAGCACGTATGTCAGTGGAACAATGTCTGCCGAAAGTTCGTGTGTGTGTATGTGTGTGTGGAGAGAGAGAGAGAGTTGAACGGGTCAAAGGTCAGGGCTGCACACTAGACAAAACAAGTCTGTTGGCAGAAGAGAATACTACAGCGGCAAGCGGCTCCCTTTTCCCACTGAAATGAATTAATTACTCTCTTTCCAAAAGTGTAAAATTCGAAAAGAAATGCATGATGTATTTCACTGACACCACAGTATTATTTGAAATAATAAAACAAGAAATCCACAATACATTGTAGCTGACTATTAAATAGAACGCCACTAATTAATTCATCCTCGATTATGGCACCGTATACGCTATGAATAGGTGTCACCGTTTTCAAACTTCTCGCTAAGGACAACATGGGACGGGAGGTTTCGGGAAAGGAGTTAAACGTTGCGTGGGAGAAGGCTTTTTGGTAACGGTAACCATTGTACAAATAATTATGTGCACGTTTATAACTTCATTGACAAAGGAAATATCGCCTCATCTGAAAGTGTGACACAGGCTCGTTAGACCGACAACTTGGAATCACTGAGTGGTGCGTCATGGGAAATACACGGTAGCTTTCCATTGAGTGCACGAGTGCAATTTTGACAGTCATTATGGAAGCAATTTCTCTTTGAGCCTCCTGTGCCATTCACTCGGAAATTGGAGCATTGAATGAAACTCTTGTACATCCGAACTTGTCCGTCTAGGCAAACCACTGCATGGCGAGTGAATCTTTACAAATTGCCCGACTCTTTTTGACTAATAGCGACTTACCTATATGCCGGTGTCATGCCAAATAGTGTCCGCTCATTAGCATACTGATCGCTGATTGGTCCAATACGTACGACATTCAACCACCGTGGTTGGGGTATGGTTGCGCACTACACACGTATGACGCATTGTGTATGGTTGCTGGCCTATTAACACACGCAACTTTGGGCACTTTTTGGTACCGTTTGACCCTAACTGTAAACGTAACGCTAACCCTAACCCCCAAAACCCTAACCCTAACTCTAACCCCAACGCTAGCCCTAATCCTAATCCTAATCCTAATCCTAATCCTAATCCTAATCCTAATCCTAATCCTAATCCTAATCCTAATCCTAATCCTAATCCTAATCCTAATCCTAATCCTAATCCTAATCCTAATCCTAATCCGGCTTTAAGAAAGGCACTAGCACTGGTGTGCCATCACTATGGAGAAAACGTTACAATGTAAAGCTGCTGCACAAATCCCAAAGGGAACATTCCGCTACAACGATAGTTCAAACACTGCAGAGACCTCTGCCGTGATCCAGTCAATCGTTTTTACTTTCTACGTTCGCCAATATTGTCGTACAAAACATGAATCCTCACGTCCTACTTTTATGAGGACGCACGTAGTCATGTCAGTTCACATAGTGAAAGTCCGTTATACAGAATGCTTATTATTTGGCTCATTATAATAGGTCAGGAGATGGGGTCTGCTTGCGCTGCAGTATCTAGTTTCAGTTGCAGACATTTGTGGTTCACCTTTAGGTTGACGAATCCGTCTTTCGTCTCCACTGGCACCGCTGCTCAGGCTTTCAATCTGTGAATTTTCAATCTTTATTTTCTCGAGGTTTTCCATGTCTTTTTGGTAGTTCCCACTTAAACGTGTTGTACAATCGCAGCGAGTCTTTTACCGCTATGGTTAAGAAGGGTGCCGTTTTCTGCATGTCTGTTTACTCTCCTTTCCAGTGGCGAGCATGCGCATAACGAATCACTGCACAAACCATTTGAACTTGTCCGCTAGGACAAACCTTTCGGAACATTTATTTGTGTCTACTTGTATAGGTTTTCAAACAAACACCAGACTCAATCATGCCGAGGGTTTCGTGCCCGATCCTGTTTGGATCGAAACGTTCGTTCGAAAGCATTGCGCAACACGTACTGCGACTGTGAAGCTATAGTTATAGTTGTGTGCACTGTAAGGACGTACATGTATGTACATGTACATTGTATATCCATTGTACATGTACATGTACATTGTACATGTACATGTACATACATATACATGTGTTATTCAGTCCGAGGCTGCGTGCCTGCATGCACGTGCTGGGTGCGGAGTAGTGCGCACGCTGCTCGCTACTGCTAGCCAACTGGACCTTACTTCGTGCCCAATAATTATTGTTCTTGAAAACTGCCATCATGATCGTAACGTCAATCAGACAATTCGCAACGCGGGCGCTGAGCTGAGCTGAGAGCAACACTGGTAAACGTATGCCTCCTTGTAAATAATAGCGCAGTACCAGCGATACGAATATAATAACCTCTGACCTCGCCTCCAAATACGGTGAAGCAAGGGACGTTTGCGACCGCGCTGCGTTGTACCGTGCAAATGTCTGCGATCAAATCGGAAACGACCATTGCGCCAGACACCCTCCGCCAATTCTCGCAGACATGCATTTTCAGTGCTCGTGTAAAAAGGCCTTTATTATGTTAAATAATATAGACACAATAGACTTGACGACTTGCAAGGTTATGCACTCAAGCGAAGCATAGTGCAAATCCTGGCCGCAGGGTCCCATAAACTTAACTATAAAAATGGTCGGTGAACGGCCCCGCTTTTAGGTCAAACCTTGTGCATGCAGCAACAACAACACAGCAGCAACAACACAAACAAGTACGATTCCACTGCAAGTATTTCGATAATATCGCTACTGCTTGTAGCTGTAGAGTTTGTGTGGATTTTGAGTGATGGGTTCGCCTGGAAAATCTCATGGAAACGGTCAGGGAACGGCAGAGGAGGACGTGGGTTGGCGGGGCTGGATCGCCGTCCTGGCCCTGTGGTGGAGGAACCTTGTTTGGGTTTGGTTAGCCAAAGGATTGGGAATAATGCTGCCGACGGTACAAGAACAGTTGTACACGCAGACATGGGTTATCGGCTGGATCACGGCAGGGATCAATGGAACAGGAGGATTTGTTGGTGAGTATTTGTTGTTGTTGCCGGAGAACATTGTGTAATTATTTCCCAACATGCAACCTTCAGCACGAAAAGCCCGAAATCTCATTACGAATCATGCAACAAAATGGAGCCTAAGTGGAAAGGGTGATCAAAGTCACGCGATGTGTCGTTGCTGGTGGCGACGTTTCGGTTGCTAACTGCTAACCTTCATCAGGCAACTGAAGAATGCGCCTGTCTGACATGTTTTTCTTGTTCATATTCGAGGGAATAGACAACACTACTATCAGCGTTACAATATTCTAGCGATGGACACTATCTGAGGCATCTCGACAATCCTGCATGTGCACTCATTCTTTGTCAGCTATATCAAGGGAGCATTATGTGTGTTAGGCGTAGAATCACATAGGCCTAGTTATGTAGACTTATGCCGAAGACAGACACGGGTGAGGATGACACTAATGAACTAAAATCTGCTATTCTGGAAAGGCTATAGTGTGGTTCAAGGCGTCGTGAAGCCCTAATTAAGGATTAAAAAAAGTGTCAAAATAGCAATCCAAACCATCAGTGAACAATCTTCGGCAATCAGCGCTCAATTCCTGAGTTCCATTTTCTCCCAAAGCTCCCTTTGCAGTTCCCCTCAGCAAGAAGCTTGAAAGCGGTTACATCGTCATAGCTTGCGGTGTCGTCACTGGACTGGCCGTTATAGCAGCTTCGTTTGTAGCCAACCCTGTTCAACTGATGGTATTGTACGCCATATTGGCAGGTAAGGTCGGGGAATGACAGGAAAATCTAGGAAAAATATAGCCTAGGGGATTTTCGTTGAAGCGGGCCTTTCGACCACTAAGGGCTAAAAACAGAGCTCAATTTGTGTAATGTATTCTAGTTGTTGAGTGTATTTAACTTCCTTTTGTGTACCAATTTATGGTATTTGTGAAGTTCCTTTTCAAATTTCAATCTGGTTTTGATCAAGATGAAGCATCAATCTGCTAAAGCTGGATTAATAGAAAAAATCTGCTGTGTTCACTTGAACTCTTACGTTTACCTTTTTTTCGATAGCTTAATGATTACTGCACCTGATATTGCATTTGGTGTGATATGACAACCAATTAGCCTCTTGGGGAAATCTTTGTGTATAGGTCTATCACTAAATGTTTCTTTGTTTTTAAATTTCCCCGATGGTATTAGTCCGAGTGCATTCCGCAAAACAGACAAACGAGGACCAAGCGAACTAAGTAGGCCTATATCAACCATGCAACAACGGACACGTTTCTTCAGAATAGCACCATTCTTCTCACAAAACGCATCCCGGGGAGATCTTTTGTGTCTTAGATATAACAGTGATTTTCCCCAAACAAGCGCGTTATTATGTACATGTGCATGTAATGTACATTCAAAGACAAATACATTTAAAAATACATTTGAATGTACAGTACATGCACATGCACACTTATATAACTATGTACATGTACATTTAAATGCGTCTTTTAATGTACAAGTAAATGTGCATGTAATGTACATTTAAAGACAATTGAATGTACATGTAAATGTACACGTATAAGTAAGTGTGCATGTCGATGTACTGTACATTCAAATCTACATTTACATGTACATGAACATGTACACAGTACATGTACAATGCATTACATTAGATTGCATGTACATGTACATAATTTTACATACATCTACGTTGGACGTGGTTTTCAATGCAGTGTGACAGAAAATCTGATTGGGATCCGTGTTTGAAATCCTTTCACAATGGCGGAGTCCACTAGGTTCCATGTACATGTACGTATACGCGTAAAGTATCGCGGAGCAGCGTATAGGTAATGCACCAATAAAGATGAATTATCCACAGGCCGTTTTTGCGAATTGTCGACAGACAATCATTAATGCCTGTTTAGAACACTAAATCAATTTGTTGACTAGCTAAGCTTAAACTAACTCACTGAATATTTGCTACTTGTTTTAATAGGCTGTGCACTTGGGGTGATAAAGGTTGTTTGCAAGGAGGCTGTGGGTCGTTGTTGCTCCAAGAACTACGCCACAGCCAGTGGCTTTGCTCGGACCGGCCACTCTATCGGACTCATTGTGTCTGCGCCTCTCGTCCAGTTATTCCTGGATACGTACGGCTGGAGGGGAACCATGCTATTGAATGGAGCCATCTCACTACATCTGGTTGTATGTGGGTGCCTCATGGTTACAGCTCGTCTACCTAAACCTAACTCGCACGAATATGAGATCATTAGCAAGGATGACCACGCCCAACCTACTCAACATGCAAACCTTCTGCATTGGTGCGCTACGGTTTTGAAGAATGCTTTCAAGAACTTCGACATAGAACTTCTCGTCAATGCTCGTTACTGGGCAGTGGCTGTGATATATTGTTGTTCCGTCTTCGCTTTCAACATGTGGGTCATTTACTTCGTGTCTCAGGCACAGTCCAACGGATTCTCAGTTCTCGAGGCCAGCACGATGGTCACAGTGGCGGGTGTGGCTAACCTGATAGCTAAAGTCTTACAAGGATTTATAACGGACAGGGGATTGATGTCGACCTGGAGTTTGTTAATCATCTGTGCAACATTCAACTCAGTCTTGTATTGCGCATCGCCATGGCTGACTTCTTATTGGGCTCTGATGACGTCAGCAGTCCTGATTTTATTTTTTGACGGCATTCTCTCCTGCCAGTACGATGTCCTTACTCGGGATACTCTTGGCGTCGATTTGCTGGCCGGTGCCTTTGGTTGGATGGGACTTAAAATTGCTTTGATTTCCATTTCCCTGGGATTTTTACCCGGTAAGTATAACATTTTTTTGTTACGATAAATTTTAAGATATTTAAATGGGCCCCATCGAGAAAGTGCAAAGTGCTTTGACAACGTCGTTTCCATTGGTGACACTATCTATTTCGAGGGATGGAACAGGAATTCGGGCTTAAGTGGAACCTGCGACTTCTGTTTTCCAAACTCCTAACAATTCTGCTCTCCTGCATCTCTTATTCTCTCTAATTTTTCCCCTCTTTCTTCCGTTTTGTTTTCCTCTCCGCCGTGATCTCCTTTCGATGACCATCGGATTTTTACCAGGTATGTATAAGGTTTGAAAACATTCTTCATTTACAGCATTTTTCCGGATTACTTGTTCATGTGATTATCTGTTTGAAATGGAATATTAAATGTAATTGCATACTGTATTTACCATGTCGGGATTCAGTTTGTTGTACATTTTACAAGGGAAAGAGAACAAAATTCGTGTTAGGTGTGCGTCTGTTTGGTTTTGTGGAGTACATTTTTCGATAAAAGATTTCGTACTTTTTCTTAGTTCTTTGTTCTTTTATCCGTTGTTTGTGGACTCGAACCCGCGACATCTACCTTCATGTCTATACGTATACCTCTCCTTTATCCTGCTCGATTTCAGGATGGCTGTATGACGTCACTGGCAGTTACTCTGGAGGCTTTCTGGTGATTGGATGCGTGCAGACATTTCCACTGGTTCCACTGTTAGCTCTCAACCGTTTACAAAACCGAACGCAGTAGCTGCAGTTTCATCGAAAGATGTCCTACCAGATTTTGGGTGTAGGCAGCACAATATCCGATTTCAGTAAAATGTTTGAATTGGTTATGAGTTTTCCCATGGCTGGATCACACCCCAACTTTAATTCAGATGTAAACGACCGGTGGTTGTAAACCTTACTACAGCATCCTGGAGATCACACAAAGTCAATGCAGCTATTTAAATTAAAGTCAAACAAATTGAAAAAGAAATTGAAAACAAAAATGGCAAAGAAAACTTTGACTGAACCGGGATTTGAACCCAAGATTTATGTCTTTGTGTACAAGCGCTCTTCCCATCTGAGCTATCTAGCCCTAAGATGGTGGCCCCCCAAATACCCAAATCGTCTTTGCCGGGGTTGGGGCACCAGTCAGTTTACTTGACTGTTTTAATTAAAATACTTTGCGAGTAGGCTCAAGCCTATTATATAGTAGGTCGATGATTTTAATTATGCTAACAGATTAATGTCATAAAATCATTAGAGACCGAGTTTGTTGTCGTTGCCGCCCATATTTATCAAATGCAGAATAATGCAGATAGTGGGGGACAAAAGAAACATGTGACGGGTGACACTGAACATTTTCTTAGAGTATTACAGGGTAAATGTTGGAAGATGTTAAATCCATTTAAATGTAGTATTGCTCCCTATTGGTTTTCGGCTAAATAGAATTGACGAAACAGAAGGCCTACAGGGATTTGTAAAGGGCTAATCGTTCAACTTGAGCCACCTTTTCTTATGCCTAACGGGCAAATAGGATGAAGTACTGTGCACTCTATGTAGAGCCTAGGGAATTGAAACACTTGGAAACTCAGATGAATAGCCTGAAATGTATGAACGTTGTAGAGAATGTATGGGGATGTGTTATGATTAGGGGCATGTAGAAGGGGAACGTACATGTCAATTTCCTTAAGTTACGCGAACCACTCATACTCCTGCATACATGTTGATATATACAGGGTAATTGTAAGTGTACCAGTACTGTATATACCGGTTTATTGCTGTGGTTTTGTATTGACCAGTTATTGCCATATTTATATGACATTGAGTAGTGCATTCCACGTCATTCTATCAGTCTTGACCAAATAAGGAATGTATACTTTTGAAAGGCAGTATCTACAGAAACGCGTTTTATATAAACGATGCATTTTCACGGACAGCACAATGCTGAACGTGCGGTGACATTATAGTAAAAAAATTAACCATGGAACACGTTTGGCATTTCCGACCGAGTTGTACGAATGGGTCCAGTTCACGTTCAATGGAACTTTTGTGTCTCGATATTTCCATTGCCGATGAACATACAAGTGCTGTATCGTGTGCAAAGTCAGGATGTTGATGGTTTATATCTATTGCACTGTAAACAACACGAGCCATCAGGTGGCACGTGCCTTCCTACTGGTCGGCGGTATGTCGAGAGTGTGTCCAAAGGTACAGATGATGTATGGCCTCGTGGTTAAAGTACAATTCTTCCAATTTCATGCGGACTGGAGACGGGCCTTTGAGGCTCACCCTAAAAATCCATGAATTGTTTTCCTTTTTCAAGGAGAAGTACCCTCTAATTTACTGTGATATGAGTTTTTATTTTGTGATGTGTAAAGTTGGAGCTGTTTCTTTTTGGTGCTGTCTTTTCCCATGTACCTTGCATTTCATGCTGTATGTACCCGATTAAAGTTCATTAAACCCAATCACCATTTGAGAATTGAACTAGAACGTGACCTCTGTGCATGCACGGACGATCACAGGTTTCGGTTGAGATCAATCCCGTTTGTAGCTGTACAGTTGTGGTGGGTTTTGAGCCATGAGATCTTCAGAAAATGGGCAGGGAGCAGCAGAAGTGAATGGAGGTTGGCGGGGCTGGATCGCCGTCCTGGTCATGTGGAGTAGGAACTTTGTTTTGGTTGGGTTAACCAAAGGGTTGGGCATACTTCTACCCGTGTTACAAAATCAGTTGTATACGCAGACATGGGTTATCGGCTGGATAACGGCAGGGGTCCCTGCAGTGATTGGACTTGTGTGTAAGTATTTCTGTTTTGATTCAATATTCGTTTCGTCATGGCACCGCCTATGTACTGTGCTACCGGTAGAAACATAGTGTTTCCCTAAGTCCTATCCCTAATATGAACAGCCTAAAATCACATTCAGATAAATGCCAGAGACTGCACTCACTCTGCATTTCGAGTATTCATACTGTGTTGAAAATACATAGGTTCTGCATTCGAGAGCTAACATACACGGAATGTTCAGGAATCGTTAGAGGCGGACTCGTAGTACACTTTCAGTATTCGGACGCCATTTTTACCAAGCTATATTAAAGAACTTCGTCAATTCCTTCCTAATCGGGAATGAATTTTTTAAAAATATCGTTCTGGCTGGTTCTGCTCAATAGCAGAGCTACCCGGATGATTTTTGTGTTTTTCAACAATCTTTCGAGAAAACAATGCATGATGAAAACCTTGGAGTGCGTGTTTGAGTGATAAGTTCGACTAGAAAATCGTTGGGAGACGGGCAGGGAGCAGCCGAGATGGGTGGGGTTCGGCGGGGCTGGATCGCCGTCCTGGCCCTGTGGTGCGGACACTCTCTTTTTGATTGGGTTAGCCAAAGCATTGGGTATAGTTCTGCCGACGGTAAAATAGCAGTTATATACACCATGTTTATCGGCTGTAATTACACCAGATAAGGCTGTTGGGTGGAAAAACAAGTGAAATCATGCAGCCCTAATTGGGTAGATACCCCATGGTATAAGCATTATTAAGTAGTAGAAAAATCAAGGATAAAGAAAGTGTCAAAATAGCAATCCAAATAACAGTGAACATTCTCCGGCAATCAGCGCTCAATTCCTGAGTTCCATTTTCTCTCAAAGCTCCCTTTGCAGTTCCCCTCAGCAAGAAGTTTGAAAGCGGTTACATCGTCATAGCTTGCGGTGCCGTCATTGGACTGGCCGTTATTGCAGCTTCGTTTGTGGTCACTCCTCTTCAACTGTTGGCATTGTACGCCATATTGGCAGGTAAGATCAAGGCATGTCAAGGCTTTTCGCTGGAGCGCGTCTTTTGACGGCGATGCACAAAGCGTATGCAGTGTAATCTTGTCTTGTCAAATTTCCTTTCAGGTCCCAATGAAGGCTATTTTAGACTTTTCATTTTTAATTCAAAAACAAATTTAAATTAATCTACTCAATATAGACAAATTCCAAGATAAAGAATCATTTTGCTAGACGATGATCTATTGAAAATAAACTACTGAGTGAACTCTTGCATATTGTTTGATATGACCAACCAGTAGAGTCATGGAGATACTTTTCTTTGTATAGGTCCATCAAAGAAAGTTTATCTTTGATGATATTACTTCGAATGCATTCTGCAAAACAAACCACCGACAACCAAGCAGACCTACAGCTGAAGAAAATATAAACGTACATGTTTCTTCAGGATAGCACCATTCTTCTCCCAAAACAGTTTTGAAAGACGACGTGGATTTTAATATATAGCAAGTGCAATGCAGTGCAACGAAAATCTTGCCAATCTGGTACTCGGAACACTCGGCTTTTATCGTTCTACATGTGCATTATACAATGTCCAATGTTACGTGTTATCTTATATGAATCACATGTTTGGGTTGAGCCATGCCTTTGTAAGAGGATTGATGAGACTTAGCAGCTCGTTCTTGCCACGGAATTGAAATAAAAAAGTTAAAGAAAAATGTCAATTCACCACAAGAACGATATCATTACAAACAAAAGGAGGGCGATTTATCTTAGCGTACCGATAGCGGGTCGAAAAAATAAAAGCGTGGCTGGAATTTACAACTAATACTAAATTAGTTGTGCGTTGCCCTGCCAAAAGAAAAACTTGTTCTGTTTTTTTTTCAGCCGAAATTATTTTCAAATTTATGTTGTTTCAAATTTCTATTCCTTTTCTGAACAGGGTGTGCTCTTGGATTGATGAATGTTGTTTGCAAGGAGGCTGTGGGTCGTTGCTTTACCAAGAACTACGCCACAGCCAGTGGCTTTGCTCGGACCGGCCACTCTATCGGACTCTTTGTGTATGCTCCCTTGGTACAGTTTTTCCTTGATACGTACGGCTGGAGGGGAACCATGCTATTGACTGGTGCCCTCTCACTACATCTGGTTGTATGTGGCTACCTCATGGTTACAGCTCGTCTACCTAGACCTAACTCGCACGAGATGGAGAGAATTAGCCAGGATGACGACACCCAACGGATTCAACGTGCAAACCTGCATTGGTGTATCATGTTTAGGAAGCAGGCTTTCAAGAACTTCGACATAGAACTTCTCGTCAATGCTTGTTACTGGTCAGTGGCTGTGATATATTGTTGTTCCGTCTACGCTTACACCATGTGGGTCATTTACTTCGTGTCTCAGGCACAGTCCAACGGATTCTCAGTTCTCGAGGCCAGCACGATGGTCACAGTGGCGGGTGTGGCTAACCTGATAGCTAAAGTCGTACAAGGATTTATAACGGACAGGGGACTGGTGTCCACATGGAGTTTGTTAGTCATCTGTGCGACATTCAACTCAGTCTTGTATTGCGCATCGCCATGGCTGACTTCTTATTGGGCTCTGATGACGTCAGCAGTCCTGATTTTATTTTTTGACGGCATTCTCTCCTGCCAGTACGATGTCCTTACTCGGGATACTCTTGGCGTCGATTTGCTGGCCGGTGCCTTTGGTTGGATCGGACTAAAATGTGCCCTTTTGTCGATATTCCTGGGATTTGTCCCTGGTAAGTAATACATATTTTTCTATATTTTACGAGCTTGTTTCTTGAGATCTTTCGAGGGAACCCATTGATAAATTGCAAGGCACATTATTTTACAAACTCTTAACTATATATTTCTGTCTCCTGTCTCTTGTTTTTCTGTTTTCTCTCTCCATCTTGATTTTAGGTTTGTTGTATGACGTCACTGGCAGTTACACTGGAGGCTTCCTGTTAATTGGATGCGTTCAGGCTTTGCCTTTAGTTCCGCTTGTAGCTCTCAAGCGATTGGACAAACTCACGCAGTAGCTGTTTCATCGGAGGATAGCCGTCCCTGCAGATATTGCTGTGACCGAATCTGGTTGCCGCACATAAGGAACAACATCAATATGGACATCAAATGAGATAAAAGTTGAGAGTGGATGGAATAGAACTGATGAGATAAAAACGGATTTACGAACAAAAATTACAATCTGAGAGCAAGTTAAAACGTATGACAGCTGATCAACAGCGCCCTAATAAGTTCGAGACCACCAGCTGATAGCCTGAACTATAATCAATTTACGCACTTTTTATCTTTGGGACACCGACTACCAAACGGGCGTATGCTATGGTAATATTTTTGTATGTGGGGGAATCATTTTTTCTTTAGTGGGACTGTCGGGGGAGTAAATCATACTACTGCCCGTCCATTCAAATGCATACGTGTAAACATGTACATGTACTCTGGCAGCCAACCTTGAAACTTTGAAGGGACCAGTTGCCGAGAAGTTCCCCGTTTGGGGTGATCAGATGATTTGGCCAGGGAAGGATCCTTAGTCGGGAAATTCGAGGCCGAATGGCTGGTGAGTATTGAGAGACAGTCTGTAAGTCCGTCCGTTTGTGAATACAGTATATATGTATGGGAATCCTCAGATGTTCGTCATTGTCGCATGTCTCCAGTGCATAGACCTATCGTTGATGGTGACCTCTTTGTACACCACCATTTACAGTAGCCCTACAGGCCTACAATTATACGAGTGCAGTTTGCGAGTCCCAAGCCTTTGCCACAGTGCCAATACAAGTACATTGGACTCGTCAACAATCTCTGGATGTTGTGGTCTGTCCACTTTCAACCGCTGGCGAGTTGTAGCCTTTTAAGTTGGACACACGGCGTGGGAAGTGCTTGATTCAAGGGACTATAGTCCCCAAGAAACCGACATGCAAACATTGATTATGGACGGATAATTGGCAAGATATTGTGAATTAGATCTCGGATGCGTCCTTCATAGTAGTAGTAGCAAATGAGACAAACTTGTTTACGAATAAGGTGAAGTCACGTTTCTGCACTGAAGCCAATGGAAGCTATAAGGGGTGATGCATCTTTTAACTGAATGTACAGGGGTCTCTACCGAATATGCTGCACGTATGGATGATAATAAATATCCCATTTTGGGCTGACAGTTGCATGGCTAACAATTTCGTCTAATGTTAATTAGCCCAAGAAATGAATTACGCCAAAAAGATGATTTTTTTTTCTGAGAGCTATTTATTTTGTTCCCGTATGCGGGGTTCCTCTCTCCACTGCATAGAGTACCTGAAAAGATGCGTAGGACCAAAATTAATACACAACAGCACGATCATAGCTTAAGCTGGACTGGGCAGACATAATTATTGAATGCATGCGAGTTTAAAGTCAGAAAACCTACAGAGAGACTCATACCGAACTCTTCTACGGTGTCCATTCTGGCCCACCATAAACTAGAACAGCAAAGCTAGGTCAATGTAACTTAATAAACTGTTTATAATATAGCACGAATAGGCAGTTTGTTCCAGTCATAAAGCAGCTTTTGCCTTAATTTTTTGTATAAACTTTTATAAACTCATTTCAAATTTCTATTTGCTTTGACAGATACCTACATAGGAATGGCTCTGGTTGTGGTGGGTGTGACTATGTGTGTACTGGATAAATCATGAACAAACAAGATACGTGGAGTTGTATCATCTTGCGTGAGATGCCCTTTGTTCCCAGCACAGTCTGATGCTTAGAAGCATGAGTGGAGTCTAGCCAACTCAAAGTGGCCACACGGAGGATATCACACCAGAAGATGCTTAGTCTTGTTTCAAGGCCAGATCTGGGTGCTTCAGTGAGGACTCCTTAATGCTGGTAGATTAGATCACTGTGCCCTCTTGCATGCAGTAAACTGAACTCCACTTTTAATCTGTGCAGAAGCACTAAAAGATACTGGCTCAAGCAAGCACCCATTCAGGTTTCCCTAGAAGGATATAATGAGGTGATATCCCTGTGTGTGACTTTGTTTATGTACTTTTTATGTACGTATTTGTCATGATCTTTGATCAAAATGAATTGTCTTTGACGGCGACAAATAGTTCAATTGACATTGCATCAGTATTTATATTAACGGTATTTTCTAACCAATTGATGTGAAAAATGAATAAAGAATCATAAAATCGAATGATGAATTGTTATAAATAATTTGCCATCAACCTGAGTAAATAAAGAAGTGTTATTTTGCCCCTCGGAAACCGCACGCTGGGATTCGCAGTTAAGAAGAATGACAATTCCCCAGTTCCTCCCTCTCTCCTTCATTCCTTCCTTGTTAGCCTATATGCTAGAGGGCATTTTAATAATATACTACCGAAGCCGAGCCTAATGCCTTCATTTCCTAACTACGGGGTCGTTCAGACACCGTTCTAAAAGTGTCTATCTTTGCTTTAAACTGAAAAATCAATACTCAGCTCAGGGTGCAGCACACAAAATCCATCCAAGATGGCTCCGCCGAGCTGATTATCATAAAGTGTGTACCCACAACTATTTTTTAATAAGGGGTCTTTGGAGGCCAATTAACTGATATATTGTAGAACAAGTGAAGCTTAAGACAACCTGGGGGTTCACTCTTCAATTTGGTATGTAATTTGAACCATATCTGGCTTTAAATGTGGCACTATTTGGCTGTGGAAGTGGAGGGGTCCATCCCAAAATCCTTGCAGAAATTCGGCTTGGACGGCTACACATTTTGGTTTTTTTTTTCTGGGGGTAATTAGCAAAAAATCTAATCGGCTAAGAGCACTAAAATTGAAAAGAATCTGAGAGATGAAGGTCCAAACTACAATTTAAAGTATAGCTACAAGAACTGAGAGACTTTTGGGCAGGGGATAATTGGGTTTGAAAGTGAGTGTTTTTGTACAGTGTTCAATGGGAGCTCTATTTAGTGTTCTGCACCCCTCAGCGACCAGTTCTATTAATGGCGCCCTCTATAGATTTTGCTGCACTTGTAGCAGAAACCATTATTATACTAGTATAACATTCTTCATGGGTGAACACACATTATTCCCTCTCTGTGCTTACTATGCTGGATAGCTTTAATATTGTTTAGTTCATGCAAAACAATAATTCTATATTTATATTGTTGCATCAGTTTTAAATGCAAAACAGGGTAATGTTGCTCATTTAAATTATTTTTGAGAATGAGTTTATCACCTAAAATAATAATGAAATAGCCGTGTGAGCATTTGACCTTAGGTCAGTTGTCACACGTGGTACGTGGGTGTTGTGAGAGCTAGTGTTTATTCCAGGCTCCCGCTGAAGCTTCCTTGTTGAGTTGTCGCAAAGTTTTCAAGAGAATTATAAATGAAGTCGAGCGGCTTGGATGAGACTGGCCCGGATCTGCGAGCAGCCGGCGGTGAGCAGAACCTGCTGTCTCGACCGGACGGGTCGGCAACTTTCACGCAAGGTATAATTTTATTATGATTTTGTAGCCTGACATAAACATGTACAACTTACAGACAAATGTGCGCCGTACATTTTTGCCCGAGCAACTTCGATCCAAACCGGGTTTTGTTTCTCTATCTCCACTTTCACTCAACACAACCCCTTCCTTCGTGTACATGTAATGATGTATCTGTTTTGTCCTTGTCACTCTGCCTTTGAGAAAGATCCTGCTAGGATCGAAACGTCAGGCCCACTATATTTTGAAATTGGCATTTTGTTAAAATTTAGTTAGTAACTTAACTTAAAGTTAAAAGTACCCCCAGAACTGTGGGGTTCTACGTCGTCCGCTGCTCTCCCGACCGGAACCCCACAGATAACTAGGCTTTTTTCCCATAGGCTTTTTTCCCATATTTCCCATTTTTTGGGGGAAATCGCCACATTTTCGCCACATGGACAGTTGCACACAGGTGCGTGGTATGTAAACCACATTTGCTAGAAATCTTGGGCCAAATGAAGCAGTATTTTATGAGTTATGCTGAACCTGCTGATCCCTATGCCACAGCACTTGTGAACGTTACACAGAAGCCTATGGGAAAAAAGCCTAGTTATCTGTGGGGTTCCGGTCGGGAGAGCAGCGGACGACGTAGAACCTCACAGTTCTGGGGGTAACTTAAAAGCCCCTACACAACATTGGTAAGACCGAAAAACAGAAATGCTCACAGATTTACATGAAACTTATAGTTATACAGTTTGAAGACGGTTGTAGTAGAAACCTCGCACTGAAATATTTCTGCCTAAAATTTTGTATTTTGGGAGAAATGAGTAAAATAAATCGTTTACGTCTCACCGAGATCTAAACTATTTTTCGGAACATTACGTCATTGAATGCTGCATTTTCGCAAAACAAATGAAGCGGTTTTCACGATTTTCTCTAGACTAGGTTGGCGGATTGAGCTGAAATTTTCAAAGGTTGTGCTATTTCATGCATATGTTGGACCAGACAACGTAGGGATGCTATTCTTAGACCTCGACCAATGTTGTGTTGGGCAAGTTTAAGTTTAAGTAAGCAGTTTGCAACATTTTTGTATCACAACCATAGTGTTAGACGATAGTATAGACCTATACCGGCAAGAAAGTATAATTAATAGCCTCACTATAAAATTCTGGGATATTATATTGTCTACATTACATTCGTGGTCTAATTTGGGTTTAGCTTTGGGTACATGTATTTTTCCAGACTTTTAGTTTCAGATAATCGTCAAAAAGCGATATCGCGATATCATTAAATATCGAAATATCACACGAACTTAGCTCACACAGGCCTAAAAGGAGGATAGGTCCAACCCTCTTGAGTCTTGATCATGCTAAATGCATTTATTCATTTTACTGTACACGTAACTCGCTCTTTTCTCTCTCCTCACCCACCCCCCTCCTTCCGGGTCTCCTTTATCCATCCCGTTGCAGGCAACACCTCTGTAATGGCGGCAGTGTACGGACCGGCAGAGGTTCGACAGAACCGGGAGATCATTGACAGAGCCACAGTGGAGGTCACCTTCAAGCCCAAGACTGGCATGCCTGGTCAGTGGTCAGTTGCCTCCGTCCATCCAGAGGGGAGCTTGTCCCGATGGGCGAGCAACGTTTCTGTGGCAGCATCGCCCCGTTAACCACTTTGCGCCGGGTGTTTTCCCAGTGCCTATGACCGCCATACGGATTTTTCCTAAACAATATATTTCTGTGAAATAAATCAACTTTGGGCAGTCAAATCTTTGAGTTAGTCAGCCCCAACCGAGAGTACAGATTGTGGTGAAGAATGTGGATGGAATTCCTGACCGACGACTGTTGGGCTGTGTGGCGTGCAGCATGCCAACACAATGGTCAGGTCAATGCACTATAACGGGTTAAACTCAAATCTTACTGGGGGAAGTAAGACTTCAACTTGTGACACACATTCTACTTGGTACTGTACTTCCGTCATGCAAACCTTGAAATCTTACCCCAAGGGTTGGGTACGGTAGCTCAGGGGTCAGAGGGCTATTGGGACATTCTTATCAGTAAGCAGTAAATTCTTGCAAATCTTTTTGAAACACTGAAGATAAAAGGGCGCTCTTCCGAATACTTTGCTTGGCTGGTTTGTTTCTGCATACTGTTTTGTACAGAAAGGCTTTACTCTTCAGACTTTCACACTTTTCACATTGGACTAAGTTCACTCTCATGTAGTGGCAACGATATGCATGTACAGCATTCTTTTATTAGATTTAACGCAGCATCTAGCAATTGTACTCTAACTCTCTCTTCTACTCCTGTCTTAACAAGAGTAGTGCTCACATTTATATAACTAGTCTAAGGAGTTGGGGGTGTGGTCTAAAAGAAGTAGGTGACCTATAATTATAATACAATACTTAAATGATGGAGGATAGAGGGCTTGGTCAACATGTTTCTATGCAGGAGGTCTGGTCAGAAGGTTTCTAGGAAAGCGGTCAGTGGTCAGTGGAATGGGTCCAGGATATTATTGAGTCATGTGTAGTAGTGGGCTGAAGTGGGCTGAAGGTTACTAGGCAAGGGGGGTCAAGATAGATAGATGTGACTAATACACAACAATACATTGCCTTAGCTTCATTCTATTCCGTATGAGGCTTGTAAGGAATCTTGAAACTGTCTGATGCACTGTGTACTTTGTTGACTTGGTGGTCCGTGTATACGTTTGTACGTTTCCACAGGCATCCGGGAAAAGTTAAAGGAGAAGATCATCCGCAACACTTGCGAAGCCGTCGTCTTGACAACACTCCACCCCCGGTCTTCCATCACCATAGTGACGCAAGAACTCCAGGATTCGGGTTCTGTATCCTTTTTTGGCCATCCGATGTGGGTGCTCTCTTTCTCTTGCCTAAATGACTCTGCCAAGCACAGCCCTCCGAGATTCTGGTTTTGCAAAGAGGAAAGAGCACCCATTTTACATGCCGTGTGTTGGGGACCACAATTCATGTCTGCTGCCCTCTGTTGGTCAATATCTTCCAGTTAACTCCTCCTCCCTCCCCAGTTATAATGATGCTTTAAAGGCTTCTGGATCCCCGACCTGACCTTCACTTTTTTACTACCTTTCTGGAAGGCAGAATTATTCTGCTATGGACTCAGGCCCTTGTAGGATCAAAATGTCAGGTCCTTCAACTTTTGAATGAATAAATATTGCGGCCTCCAGGTATTTCAGTATTTAGTAACTTCAATACTCGGCCAGTAAGAGCGCCGGTATGCAAAGCCAGAATTCTCGAGTTCAATTCCCAGTTCAAAAGTCTTTGCCCTTTTTTCAAAATTGTTTAAAAGTTCCCTGTCAGTTTTTCCTTGATTTGTTTGATTGAAGAATTTGAAAGAAAAAAAAGGAAAATAAGAAAGAATTCATAAATCATTGTAAATCAGAAAACAATTACTATATCATATTTTGACCTTTGACCCTGTTAAAGAAATACGGAATAATCCACAAAGATTATATAATTTCCCATGTCAAATATTTGAGGTCGTTGTCCTTAGTGTAGATGTCCTCCCATCCAGGCCTTGTCCTGTAGCATCAATGCTTCCTGTATGGCCTTGCTCGATGCCGGAATTCCAATGAAGTGTCTGGTAGCCTCTGTCTCTTGCATGCTGGACTCTGAAGGGAGGCAGACGCTAGACCCTACTGATAAACAGGCCAAGGTAGATACAGTTATTTCAGTTTTGGTATGTCCATCCATTGGTCCGTCAGTCCATCAGTCTGTCTGTCCGTCTTTCTGGATTGATGTTTGTTTGTACTGTGCACTGTTCTCCATGTAAGCCGACCAGGAATTGGTTTGTCTGTACTGAGATTGTTCCCCGATAATGTTACAATATAGGAGGGTTTGCACTTTGCGGTGAAACCATTATGTGACCCGGCACACCAACATGAAAAATATTCCACCAAAACACTTTTTGAGTAAACGATGCCTGAAGCTAAAGTCTCTTCACAATTCGAATAAAAATAAAAATTCTATTTTTATTTTTTTTAATAATTTAAGTATTAGAGGATATTATATTTTGATATCATTTAAAGGCTTATTGTATACCGGGTACTCTTTCACTTCATTGGAAAATCTCAAAATTTCAAAAGTGGGGGTTATTCCTCATTATGCTGTGCCGGGTCACATATAAGGTCTCTTAAAGGGATAAGTAAACACAACATTGGTCGAGGTCAAAGAATAGCATCCATATGTTGTCTGGTCCAACATATGCATGAAATAGCACACCTGTGAAAATTTCAGCTCAATCCGCCAACCGAGTCTCGAGAAACCGCTTCTTTGTTTTGCGAAAATGCAGCATTCAACTATTATTGTTCCGAAGAAAAAAAAAGTTTAGATCTCGGTGAGACGTAAACTATTTCTTTTACTCTTTTCTCCAAAATACAACATTTTAGGCAGAAATATTTCAGTGTGAGTCTTGTACTATAACCATCTTCAAACTGTATAAGTTTCATGTAAATCTGGGAACAGTTCTGTTTTTTGATCGTACCAGTGTTGTGTAGGGGCATTAAAGAAGAGGTATGGTTCTGAAAAGAACCTGAGTGATAACTCGATGTTCCGGCCAGTGTACTCAGGCATTCTGACATACATGGTGTCACCGCAAACCCACCTAGATATTGTTTCACCTAGTCCTCAACTGAGGGTATTTTTTCCCCTTTTTTCCAAAACGTGAGTAAAGCAAATGACCAGTATTAGAATCCTTGATTCTCACTGAATCCAAAAATGGGCACGTAGGACGGTGATACGGGTGTTTTCGGCGGTAAATCTGGGGGTTTGTGTCGGGTAGTTTGTTACGATGATGAATACGATCGAAATGTTTTTTGGCGGTTTGTACATATAATCAGCTTTAGGACACTGATGGACTTGGACCCTACAGTCACCCGAAACTCAAAATTTCAAAATTCGATAAAAAAAGGGTGACTTGTCGGGTCCAAGTTACTCGGACTATGTTTCACCCACTCTGGGTCTTGACGAGCACAAATGGTCACAGCTCCAACCCCAACAGAAGCGGACGATTCCAATCTTGATAATGACTGCTGTAGCACGTACCGTACCATTTTTATATTAAAGTCGTCTCTGCACAACTCTGTCTCGTTACTTCCCAGGACTCTGTGTGCTCGGCAACGTTTGCTTTTGAGAGTATAGACAAGAAAATCATCACCTCCACAATGCAGGGGCCATGCACCGTTACCCAGGTCAGTGCACATACAATGTTATTCCTTGTTTGGAATAATTTATGTAAATGGCATTTTTAGGGCCCAGTCTAGTTACTGCTCCAGGGATGTCACCATCAAAATAATTTGGTGGTTTTGCAAATATTTTAGTGGTTTTGCAAATAATTTGATGGTTTTGCAAATAATTTGGTGGTTTTGCAAGTAATCTGGTGGTTTTTGCAAATAATTTGGTGATTTTGCAAATAATTTGGTGGTTTTGCAAATAATTTGGTGGTTTTGCAAGTAATTTGGTGGTTTTTGCAAATAATTTGGTGGTTTTACAAATAATTTGGTGGTTTTGCAAATGATTTGGTGGTTTTACAAGTAATTTGGTGGTTTTTGCAAATAATTTGGTGGTTTTGCAAATAATTTGGTGGTTTTGCAAAAAATTTGGTGGTTTTGCAAATAATTTAGTGGTTTTGCAAATAATATGGTGGTTTTTCAAATAACTATATAACAATTCACTTTGATGGTGAATCTCCTTGCCCTGGTTGCAGAGTTTCCACCTGGAAAATCTTGAGCCCAAGGTGGCAGCCAATGTTTGGCTCAAGGTGTTAGTATGTTCTGTAATTTATCCAAACCGTAGCACTCCAAAGGTCAGTTGGTCATGCACCAACCAACCCCCCCCCCCCCACACCTATCAGGACAGCGGTACTGTCCCTGGTCAGTTAGCTATCCTGACTGATAGGGTAGTTGAGCAGATTAAGATTTTCACTAATCCCACACTCAACAATACACATACTGTGGGCCTTATCTGCACAAACACAGATTTTTTGTTTTATTTTCAGCCTAGTTTACCTTGGTGACAAAGGGATTAGTGTCAGTTGGTGTCAGTTTGTACCTTACGTAAATTATTTGTAATTTTTTTTTCAATGTCTCTTCCCCGATGCCTATCTTTTTAGAGCCACCGATTGCATTAAGAGTGGCCTTCTGTATTCTATGGCATGTTTTCCGTTATTTTTTTCCCCAAAGTTTGCTAACTATCTCTCTTGTATTTGTCAAAGAACATAACACAAACTCTGAAATCTTCACAAACTCGGACAATTTCACAAACTCTGATATTTGGCTTACTCCTTTGAAGCTAAGATTTAAAAAAAAAAAAAAAACCAAAATAATGGGCAATGGTATGCATGGAAATCATTGAGTAAAACAAACATTCTCAGACACTGAGAACACCATTTGTGACAGACCCGGTAACAAGAAAATCACACATATCAGAACTTTGTATGAATAATGTACATGTGTATTGCTCCTACACAAGGTACAATCACCCTGCTCCTGAGCACAAGAATCATGCTCAGTTTCTTCCCAAAGTCTGCCCAGATTCCAAGGGATCACTTCAAATGTTTCAAATGTACATGTGTAGGCCTACTGCCCAAAATCCCAAAAAAATTGGTCTGATAAAAAAATAGAAACAAGCAGTTAGTTCCGATTTTCATTTCAGCTGATGTCAAGCACATCCATAGTCTTTAAAGTGTCATGATTGGATGTGTTTTTAGAAGTTTGATGTTGTTAGGGTATGGGCAAGGGACTGCATTCTTTTCTACTAGTGAATTCAAGCACATCCAACTATAGTCTTTAACCGGTAACTGTCATGATTGGATATGTTTTTAGAAGTTTGTTGTTGTTAGGGTACGGGCAAGGGACTGCATTCTTTTCTGCTAGCGAATTCAAGCACATCCATCAATAGTCTTTTACCGGTAACTGTCATGATTGGATATGTTTTTAGAAGTTTGTTGTTGTTAGGGTATAGGCAAAGGACTGCATTCTTTTCTGCTAGCGAATTCAAGCACATCCATCTATAGTCTTTTACCAGTAACTGTCATAATTGGATAGGTTTTTAGAAGTTTGTTGTTGTTACTGTTAGGGTATGGGCAAGGGACTGCATTCTTTTCTGCTAGCGAATTCAAGCACATCCATCTATAGTCTTTTACCGGTAACTGTCATAATTGAATTGGTTTTTAGAAGTTTGTTGTTGTTAGGGTATGGGCAAGGGACTGCATTATTTTCTACTAGCGAATTCAAGCACATCCATCTATAGTCTTTTACCGGTAACTGTCATAATTGAATTGGTTTTTAGAAGTTTGTTGTTGTTAGGGTACGGGCAAGGGACTGCATTCTTTTCTACTAGTGAATTCAAGCACATCCAACTATAGTCTTTTACCGGTAACTGTCATAATTGGATAGGTTTTTAGAAGTTTGATGTTGTTAGGGTATGGGCAAGGGACTGCATTCTTTTCTGCTAGTGAATTCAAGCACATCCATCTATAGTCTTTTACCGGTAACTGTCATAATTGGATATGTTTTTAGAAGTTTGATGTTGTTAGGGTATGGGCAAGGGACTGCATTATTTTCTACTAGCGAATTCAAGCACATCCATCTATAGTCTTTTACCGGTAACTGTCATAATTGAATTGGTTTTTAGAAGTTTGTTGTTGTTAGGGTATGGGCAAGGGACTGCATTCTTTTCTACTAGTGAATTCAAGCACATCCAACTATAGTCTTTTACCGGTAACTGTCATAATTGAATTGGTTTTTAGATGTTTGATGTTGTTAGGATATAGGCAGTCTTTACGTTAGCCCCGCCCGGCCCCATACAAAGGCCCTGTTGTGTGGACTCACCACCACAGCATTGCACACATTGATAAGTTGATATATACAAAAATGTTGCAAACCGCTTACTGACTAAAATTATCAAAATGCAAATGTTAAAATTTAGTGGGCCTGACGTTTCGATCCTAGCAGGACCTTTGTCCTGCTAGGATCGAAACGTCAGGCCCACTAAATTTTAACATTGATAAGTTGTGAGCTTTTGTAACTGCCCAGTGTGTATTACCAGCTTGTGGTGGGAGGGGAGGGGGAGGGGTTTGGCACCACCCACCAGTGATGGTGTCACTTGGAGATGGTGGTCACAAGGCCTTCAGAGGGCTGCTATCTTTGAGATTATACGACGTGGTTGGTTACACAACGCAGGGCAAGCACATTGGCAACATATGCCTGCACTATCACAACCTTCACACCCGTGTGCCAAAGGTTATTGGGCTATTTGTTGTTGTATGCCGCATTTATTGATTGTTAGCTTTGCCACTTGATTCAAGGGGAGCTGTTTATCGGCAACCTGGCCTAATGTTCTTTCCAATGAATCTGCATGTTAGAACCACTATGGTTAGAACAAAGAGCAACCAAAGGAGATTGCCAACAATACCTGACAAGCCTGAGATTTCACAGAGTATTAAGCCCATTTCACACAAGACCGAAAAACTAGGGTCCTTGGTTACAGGCGCCAGTTGTCTGTCACCTAGGTCGTTAGCAATCACGAAGCGAGCTTACGTGTAGCCCCCCCCCCCTTCCTGCACAGTTCCTAGGTTTCTTGGCTCAGTATTTTCTTTGTGCTGTAGTATTAGCAAAACCTGATCTGTTTTACGAACAAGTGTGCTGCATACCAGAATCCTCAAACCTTCTCTAATGAACAGGGAAAAGCTAGGGACCTTTCAACAATTTTGAAAATTGGCAAAGAACACTTGAGCTATCCAGCCCTTAGATGGCGGCCTTTCCAGCTTAGTCTCCTACCGGTAGTCTTTGCCCGACCAGGTGGGGGCGCCAGTCAGAAGCATTTTACCATTTAATGCCATACATGATGTGTATATCTCTAGGGATCGTGCCCATGTTTTCATTAAGATGCAACCAACCAATTGCTGTAAATAAAAGCTGGCTACAGCAGCTGATACATGAGAATGCAGATTGTTCAGTCTTGAAAGCCAAACAAAGCCAACTTGGAGGGGAAATGGCAAAGATAAAGATAACTTTGACTTGACTTTGCTGATTTGAAAAAGAGCTAAAAACTTGATTTTTTTGTTATTTTGTTAGCGCGTAATTTCGCCCAAAAACGTTGAAAAAAGACCTGCCCCCCCAAAAATCCCCCCTGTGAGCATATGACGTTACATACAGACCAAAATCAGACGAGCGCGGCAATCGAATTGCTGAGACAATTAAGCGCTCTACTGCGCATGTGACAGTGCAGTGTTTACGGCTGATAGACAATAGAGACAATGCAGGGCTGGTGCAAAGTTCACGACCTCAAGGCTGACCACAAATTCTGTATGTAACGTACGTTCGTCTCCAAAGTGGGGCGCACAATTTCCATTTTGGGGTCTCAAAAAGGATAGACACATTGAGTTTTATAACAATACCGATTCATTTAACCCTGAGTTAATTTTGATTGCTATATACCTGTAATTTACTTTTAAAAACAGATATTGTTAGTGATATATATACAAGAATGTTGCAAATTGCTTACTGACTAAAATTACCAAAATGCAAACCCAAAAATTAAGTGGGCCTGACGTTTCGATCCTAGCAGGACCTTTCTCTCTGCCTTTGAGAAAGGTCCTGCTAGGATCGAAACATAAGGCCCACTAAGTTTTATGATATTGTTTGTGTGTACAGGTGGTGTAGGTGAATGGGGCTTTGTATTATCTTTTCCTGCTTGGCCAATCACATAGGACACCCCCCCCCCCAAAAAAAAAAATTCTAATGGATTGCATGTACAATGTACATGTACATGTGTATGAAGTTGTTGTGTTATTGTAAATTACAGTGTGTGCTTGTGTTTGTTTATGTGCTTTCAATTTTTAGTACCAGTCACTTTTAGCGGCCTGCCAGTTAGCCAGCCAGAAGGTGTTTGCTTTCTATCGGACAGCAGCGGAGCGTCGACTGGCCAAGTCATGACACAGAGGTAGCGTGGCAGGCACAGTTCCCTAAATCCCGACTCACAGTCTTTATCTCCAGCTGCCCCGGCATCTAACCCTGCTCTTGTAAAGATCTGTGTACATTTGGAGGGCTGGACCATTTCGATCCTAGCAGGGCCTTTTCTCAAAGGCAGACTTTTATGAAATTTGCTTTCGGGCGGGTTTTATAGTCAGTAAGTGGTTTGCATCATTTTTGTATAATGCCCTGGTAAGATGCTGTATAAAAACTTTGATTCTAAGAATTTAGAGTGCCTGACGTCTCGATCATAGGAGGACCTTTCTGAGGGGTAGAATGATGAGGACAATTGTCTTTGTCCTTGTAATTCTGCCTCTAAGAAAGGTCTGGCTGCCACATTTAGATAGAAACACCAGGCCCTCTATACAAAGTTCAAATTGGCCCTGAAGGCAGACAGAAAAAGGAGAGGAATACGTACGTGTTCCAACGGACTCATCAGACCCCGCGCGCATGTTGTACAGTGTGCGACTAGTGTTCAATTCAGAGCACGATGCTTCGGCGTGGGTTTTTAGCTGGTACCCATTGCAATGGACACTATTTGCATGTAATACTATACTTTTGAGCAGTAAGATTGACATTTTTCGTCATTTAAGTCCGTAAGCAGTTTTGTATATCACTCAAATTCAATACGCATCAGCATCATGTATTTCAGCCTGTGTCCAACACTGTCAAACACTATGATGATTGTATTAAATTTCCTTTCAGAAGAGTTATGGGCTCTTGTTGGCCATAGGTTTAAGACGACAGTGTTTGGTTTCATCAAACTCATCGTAACTTACAAACAATCGCAAGATGATGAGCGATGCACAGAAACCATGTGACCTATCACAACTTACGATTGGTTAAAATCCACCGTGAGTTGAGTTATGATGCATCGTAAGGCTTTGTGAAAGATATCATTAATTGATGGAGGGTCGGTTCTGATTTCTGTAGAATTTTGTTTTAAAGAGGGTCGGATGTGCTCTACCACAGGCTGTTCACTTTAAGTTGAGGTCAACCTGGGTCTCATGAAATGGTACGGCATGCCCCTTGCTCCAGTCCATCCACAGACAGCCCATCATGAGCCTGTAGCCTGCCACCGGGCCCGTGGCAAGGAGTTGGGGAGGGGACGGATTCATGAACATACTTAAGCTCATCTTAATACAGTGAACAGATCCTGCAATTTCCTTCCTTTTTTTTTTTTTAGTGTCCTCAAGGGTTGTCCGTGTTATGGATGAACGTGGGGTATCCACTTGTAAACATTCCTGTGCATAGAGTATGAAATGTTATCTGATTGTAGGGATTGTGAACAGGGTTAAGTTGATCCACCCAGCCCCTCCCAAGCCCCCATACATCTGCATACATATGGATTGACCAAGTGGGTGGATAATTTCTAAAGCAGCAATTTGGATGTGGGAGGGGATTGAAGTTGGTCTTCTCCATCTTCAAATGGAGGAATGCACATTTTCCCTTAGATCTACTGATTTTATCTTGAATTGCTCAGTATAAGCGTCACTGAAACATTTTGGGAAAAACACTCCAGCGAATTTTGAGTGGACTTACATGTACAGTAAACTCCAACTAAGCCTCTGCTTTGATGTACCAGTACTCTTACCAGCTGAGCTATCCAGTCCTTAGGCGGGGGCCCTGCCTATGCCCCCTGCCTGATTTATTGGCAACAGTCCTTGCTGAGGGGGGGGGGGGGGGGGTGGGGCGCCAGTCACAAGCAAATGTTGATGTCTCAACCACACTTATAATTCTTCTCCGAAGCTCGCAGTTTTATTCAAACAATTTCTTGGAACCCACTCTTTGTTTAATATCTCTTAATATCAGCGGCCCAGTAAAGAAAGAAAGGTAATAAAAATGTTATAATGTACCATTGATTCAAACAACTAAAACTGACTTTGGTGTTTTTTTTTTTACCTTAATGTCCCCAGGCGAAAGAGACTCAAAACAATTTCCTTTATCCATGACTACCCCTGTGCACTATTGCGTTTAAGAATGCAAGCACAGTTCCTTGACCCACCCTACATCCCATTACATGTATATCTATGACCCAGATGCCATTAGCAAAATGTTAATGATTCGGTTATGGGACGAGTGATCTATGACTCGACATTTCTCTAGTATCTACAGCAAACTGCGGGATGACTGGTGTGAGTCGTTGTATTTGTACCACTCAAGATTCAATTTGGGAAAATTAAGAGCCTAAAGTCTGCTAAGTAAAAAGCTCAAAAAAGTTAAGTTAATGCTGCGAACATTTCAAATTTACTCCTCACCTCGAATTTGGCTTTTGGGGATCAGGTATTCTATTTGTTTTTCTATAAACAAAATGATAATAATAATAGCAGTAAACTAACCTTAATGTATCAAAATTGTCTATTACAAGAAGCGTGAATAAAAAAGTACGGAGTCACTAAAGGGACATTTTACATAATCTACAAAATGGTGCGAAATTAATTTTACAGAGCCGACCTGAAGAGATCGCCGCAGCGGGCTTCATCTCACGTCGGACTGTGTGTTCTGTTATCTTGAAGCTCTGTATAGCAAGCATTGAGGAATGCTGTGCTCATTTTGTCTCTCATTATCTACTTTCAAATGTCATTTAAAGCCCCAACACAACATTAGTAAGATCGAAAAACAGAAATGTTCAAAGATTTACATGAAACTTATACAGTTTGAAGATGGTTATAGTAGAAACCTCGCACTGAAATACCGTATTTCTGCCTAAAAGGTTGTACTTTTGGAGAAAAGAGTAAAATAAATCGTTTACGTCTGACCGAGATCTAAACTATTTTTCGGAACAGTACAGCGTTGAATGCTGCATTTTCGCGAAACAAAAATTAATGAATCGGGTTTTCACGATTTTCTCGAAACTCGGTTGGAGGATTGAGCTGAAATTGTCACAGGTGTGCTATTTCATGCATATGTTGGATCAGACAACGTATGGATATGCTTTTCTTTGACCTCGACCAATGTTGTGCAGTGTCTTTAAGGGGAGCCGTAAAGGTCCGTCGGCCCTTTAATGAAGCCACTACTGCAGCAAGGCGAAGACCACACCCGCGAGGAGGCCGGTCAGCGACACCCTGGCGGCCGCCGAAGACGACGGGGACGGGTCCGGGAACCCGTTGTTGGCTACGATCTTGGCGTACGCCATCGCCGAGGCCTTAGGGGTGCGCGGCCGGGCCGGGTCGTTGAAGTCGACGTAGTGCATGCCGAAGCGCTCGCTGTAGCCCGAGCCCCACTCGAAGTTGTCCATCAGGGACCAGGCAGTGTAGCCCTTCACGTTGACACCGTCAACCTTGACAGCTGCAATGAAGATGATCCAAAAACAAAAATATGGAGAGGGCATGAATAGATATATACATCACATGTGTTCGATCGAAGGTACCCCCCCCTCCGGTAGCTGATAACAAAGGCCAATGCACGGGGCTTCGGCGGCCATCTTGTTTTATTCCATTTAGAGCAAGGCGTTTTTCCACCAACTAAGTTTAGGGTCCAGCTCAGGCTTCGATTACATTTTGGCCTCTGCTGTTAAAAAGCTGAACACGCTGGTTGGTTTTTTTTGGTTGAAGACAGATTGTGATCTTCAAAATCTCCCGTTTTCATGTCTTATAATCTAAAATGGATGTAAGAATTCAGGCAAAGCTGGAGCCTAAGACCAAAAAAAAAAGCCGGGTTTTGGAGAAGAGCCCAAGTGTGCGACTTTGGGAGCCCCCTTGCGTTCGTTCTGGAGCCCAAAATGCGCGCTGCTCATTGGCTGTGATCGGCGAAACGTCACGAGACGTCACGGCCGGACGCGACTGGCCAGACACGCCCATGCAGTTTCTCCATACCGACTGCCGAATGTAATGCAAGGAAGTTGGAACAAGATGCGATGGGGACCTTTTAGGGAAAGAACCTCTCCGGAAAATCCTTTGGTCGAGGTTATAAAATTATACCCCACAGCTCGACTGGGGGCAACCATGGATATCCACAGGCCCAAATGACGTGGGAAGTAGGATACAGTGTTCTGAAAATGGGAGTGTGAATGCTAGCCAAACAGACCAAACACGACACTAGAAATGCAATATCTTGAAGAAAGTGGACCGGATGTAAAACACTGAAACAAGACACATCAGCGCGCTTCCTGGATGTTTTTATTCTTATTTGTTACTTTGTTGTCGAAATGACAGTCTTGATACCTTTAAGGACCTCGTTAATGTAAGCTTTGTAATAATCGACGCGAATCCGGTCGTCCAACTCGTGCACGTCATGCGTGGACACGCCGTTCTCCGTGATGTAGATGGGCAGGTCGCGGCCGTACTCGTCCGCGATCCAGTTGAGCAGGCGCCGGATGCCCCACGGCACGATCTTGAGCCAGCTGGAGGCCGCGCTGGGCCAACCGGGATCTCTGGAGACCGCCGCCCCGCGGTCGTCCAGGTAGTTGGGGCCGTCCTCGGCCGGGGGCTCGCCGGGGGCCGGCTCGGCGGCGTACATGGTGGTGTACTGGTTCAGGCCGAAGAAGTCGGCCGTGCCCTTGACCAGGCTCCTCTCGGCCTCGCTGAAGGGCGGCAGGCGGGACTGGTTGAAGCCCTGCGCGGCGCTCTTGTCGCCCACGGAGCTCCTCATGACCGACGGGTAGTCGCCGTCCTTGAAGATGGGGTTGGCGAACCAGCCCAGGTTGAAGCGGAGCACCCTGTCGGCGGCCTGCACGTCGGCCTCCGTGCCCCGGTCGGCCGGCTCGAAGAAGTCCGAGTTGAGCGTTATGCCCACCTGGGCGCCCTGCGTCTGGGCAAAGTCTGCCTGGTACGTGCGGTAGGCCGTGGCGTGGGCCAGGATGACGTGCCGGCCCACCGTGTATATCTCGACCCCCGGGTCCACCACGTTGCCGGGAGCGTGCATGGTCGTGCCGTAGCCGAGCAGCGTGAAAATCCACGGCTCGTTGAAGGTGATCCACAGCTTGACCCGGTCGCCGAAGTTGTCGAAGCAGGCCCGTGCGTAGTCGTCGAACAGCCCCACGATGCTCTCGTTCATCCAGCCGCCCTGGTCCTGCAGGGCCTGCGGCAGGTCCCAGTGGTACAGGGTCACCATGGGCGAGATGTCGTTGGCGTGGAGCTCGTCGATGAGGGCGTTGTAGTAGCGCACGCCGTCGCTGCTTAGGCTGGCCGCCGTGCCGTCTGGCATCAGACGCGGCCAGGAGATGGAGAAACGGTAGTAGCGGAGTCCCATGGCCTTCATCAGAGCGACGTCTTCCTTGTATCTGCGACCAAAAAGAGAAGGGAAGTGTATTGCAAGTCCAGGGGCCGATCTCACCAAACTCATTGTAACTTGCGATTAATTGCAAGTAAAATAGGCGTAATCCAACAATGACGTTTCGATCCTAGCAGGACCTTTCTCTAAGGCAAAAAAAAATAGACTAATAATAATATATAGAGTAATAATGAAAAAATATATAGTAATAATTATATAATTATATAGAGTACACTACCCTACCCCAGCTTAGTTAAGAATCACATTAGCTGAATCACATTACTATCTAACGGCGACATATTTCGCTATATTTCCCAATCATTGCCTATTCCTCAAATTCGTTTTTGTTTTCTCTGCTAAGTGTATAATGTATCTAATTAGTCCTTGTGTATAGTTTTCTATGTGTTTTGTGTTAATACTAAGAATTTGTGTTCTATTGATTGATTGCTTCACTTGCATTGAGCCCTCTCCCTGCCGTTTACGGTCTAAATTAGCATGAGCATTCCTTTTCCGGCTCAGTGCAAGTGTTGCAATGGGGCCCAACACTTAAAAGCTGTGCTTCTTGATGGGTCCCTCTGCAGTATCGCATTCATTGTTTATTGATAATAAGTTATCACTTAATGTGCCAGTCCTTTCCCTATTAATTTTGCCTATTCATCCTTTGTGATGTACATTATGTGATATGTGCTTTGTTGGTTGATGCTGTGGAAAAAGAAATAAACTAAACTAAACTAAACTAAAACGAAATGAAGAAGGGTCATGGGATCGGCCCAACTTACTTGTGGTAGCTGTCGCAGGCAACGTCGCCGTTGTCATCATTGGCGACATTTCCGCCCTCGTGGCTGAACGTGTCCCAGATGCTGTGCCCCTTGTCGGCAACGTCCCAGGCGCCCTCGATCTGGTAGGACGAGGTGGCCGTACTCCACGCGAAGCCGTCGGGGAAGGTGCCGTAGAGGAAGGCGTCCCTCTCCGTGTCGTTGTACACGTCCGGATAGACGAAGTCTATCCGCTCATCGTCCGCACTGCGCGTCGAGTGCGGACAGAGGGCCAGTACGCATACGCACAGCAATGGCCGCAGGTACGTCATCATTTTGTTTTGGTACCCTCTAGCAAGACCTTTTTGGAAACAGCAACTTCGTTTGGACCGCCTCACTGTTAATGTTCCAGCTCCGAGATGTTCTTAAATCCGGCTGCCCGGTGGCTCCGTGGCTTGTGAGCAGTCAAAACGATTAGGCCCTTATTGCATCGCGCTTGCATGCTACCCATATAATGAAATATGAGCTCACGTGATTTCCTAATCTTGTTTGCCCTGGGCTAAGCATAGGGACTGCCCATTGTAAAGTGGGCTACGAAGCCCTCCACGACGCTGGAATTTCGGGTAAGCTTGTCGGCAAATACCGGCACGGGAAACGGGACGACCCACCTTAGTCCTATGTTACGGAGACTTCGAGAAACGGAATCATATCTGAAGAGTTGTCCAGCAACGCTAATTTTTTTCTTTCTTAAAAATGCATGTAAGAATGAAATGATGGGAAGTTTTGCCCGTTGTTCCGAGATAAAGTTGATTTGTGACCTGGCACAGCATAATGAGGAATAACCCCCACTTTTGAAATTTTGAGATTTTCCAATGAAGTGAAAGAGTATACCATTAGCCTTTTTTATGATATCAAAATACAATATCCTCTAATACTTAAATTATCCAAAAATACAATTTTTTAAATTTTTATTTTTATTCGAATTGTGAAGAAACTTTAGCTTCAGGCGTCGTTTACTCAAAAAGTGTTTTGGTGGGATATCCTCATGTCGGTGTGCCGGGTCACATTTTCGTGGCGTATTTCTATACACTACTATGGTCCTGAGAGTGCCTTTTTTCTCCCACACTGATGATGCTGTGCCATATGTGACCCGGCACAGCATACCGGTAATGAGGAATAACCCCCACTTTTGAGATTTTGAGATTGTCTAATTATGTGAAAGAGTATACCATTAGCTTTCGAATGATATCAAATTTATTTCCGTATGAACTTTGTTGTAAATAGTACAAGGGGACTTCGCTCGTTCATTTGGCACCAGACACAATAATAGCAGCACCAGTCTGACTCCTCGAAAGCGGCCATTCAAAAAAGCAGGTACTTCACATTTTCATGAAAACAGTACACAAACACTCCCCCGAAATCCTCGTTTCTTCAACATTTAGAGACAGATTTCGGAAAAATCATTTGGACATAACATCCTCCGATTCATTAATTTTCCGAAAAAAAAAAATGATTTTTAATCGAATTGAGAAGATACTTTGACTTCAGGCGTTGTTTACTCGAAAAGTGTTTTGGTGGGATATTCCTCATGTCGCTGTGCCGGGTCACATATGGTATGTGTGGACGGGTTCAGTCCCGACATTGATGTGTAACTGGCTGGCAACACGCAGGGTGTATGCTCAAACCAGGGTCTATCACACTGGGAGGAGAGGGCAAGATCGATGTGTATTAGCCGCGATAAGCCGAATCCGGGTTGCCGGTCAACCGTCACTTTCTGCGCACCCCCCTATAGCTAACATCTGGTGAGCATGATCGGGCGAATAAATCAAATGGTGAGTTCACTGTAATAACTTGACCATAAATCAGACAGCGACGTGCAGCGGTGTCACCTTTTGGTATGGAGACACGAGCAAGCACCGTTATCAGCAAGCGGTACAATGCCGGCCACTTTCTGGGAGGTTCGTCTGTATGGGTGAGCCCGATTATCTGGACACTGTGGCCGTGCTTGTTTACAGGGAAACACCGATGACAAATGCAGTGACAACAGCGACGGCGACAACAAAAGGCAATCAAACTTCATCCGAGGCTTCTTTCATTTCAATGTCAACAGCGGTAACTTCATGACACCCACGAAAAAAAAAAACCCCTCAAAGCAACAACCACCTCAGCAAACAAAGTCAATGGCAGCAACAAGAGGAGTGACAGCAATGCCATCCACGACAGCAGCGATAATGACGACGACAGCAATGTTATCAACGACAACAGCGATAGTGACAACGACAGCAATGTTATCAACGACAACAGCAGCAATGGCAGCGAAAAAACGACAATGACAACGACAGCGATAATGACGCCGACAGCAATGTCATCAATGACAACAGCGATAATGAAACCGACAGCAATGTCATCAACAACAACAGCGATAATGACAACGACAACAATGCCATCAACGACAACAGCGATAATGATAACGACAGCAATAGCATCAACGTCAACAGCAGCAATGACAGCGACAAAAGCGACAATGACAACGACAGCGGCAACAGCCCGCGACAGCAATCGCTGCAATGACGATGGCGGCGACAACAACGGCAGCATGAACGACACAATTGCCATCGATGGCAGCACACACACACAATGGCAACGACAACAGCAAGTAGGTCTGATGTCGATGTCGCAAACGCATCGTACGGTTTACCGTGCGTCAGAGCGCTTTGAAACTGATTGAGACTAGGATGTGTCATAAAATCGTAATCCCAGTTGCGATTGATCCCGAGGCCCTCTGTTCTCGTTGCTGGCTTCGCATTCAGAAATCTCATGACTGGTTGCGTGTCTATCACGGCAATATTAGGCATAGCACACAACACGTCGGGAAAGCTTCAATGAAAATGAATGCATTGAATGGCCATAGTCATACAACCTGACTAAATCTGACCATGGGGGTTCCTGATTATAGCTCCACGATCGTACAAGCTAGGCGGCTAGGTTGAGAAGTGCGTATTTGGGAGATCGCGGGAAAGGGGTCTTCTATGGACTAAGATAAGACACGCCTGGGAAGCATTATCTCTCGAGGCACAATTGACGGGTACGGGGGAAAACTATTAGCCACGTGCAGGAATCCAACCATACCCTGCATGGAGACACTCCAACACGGTCGTCTTTCCTAATTCAGCCAGCAGAAGATGGGCTTGCGTGTGGTATATCAGGAGCACCTATACGGAGGTCTGGTCAGAGACTCTAGGCCCTTTTCCAAAACCCGGCTTAGGCTTCGGCTCCGGCTTCGTCTCAGTTATCCAAACGCTGAAATACAAGTTGGAGTTCTTTGTTGGAGTTGAAGCTTTGGATTCCTTTTCAAAACTCAGTCAAACATTCAAAAAATGATGCCAAAGGCTTCCTGTTTTCATGTCATGTACTTGAAATGGATGAAAGAACTATAGAGACAAAGCCGGAGCCTGAGCCTAAGCCGGGCCTTGGAAAAGGGCCTAAGTGTCTCATTTATGGACAATATGTGGTGTGTGCTCGACTGCCTCCTGTGGTTAGCCCCGTAGTGACCTAGCTGCCACGATGAGTAAGCTAGGGTTATATGATGACGTCATAGCGACCCGGTAGAGCTAACCGAAGGCAACAAGCCTCTCTTGAGTTACTTTGTATTGAACATAATTATCTCACGAATAAGTGTCAGATTGATTCTGTTGTTGCACCATGTAGCACATCTCTTCTGAGACCGAGGGTGGCTCTGCAAAGAGCCGGTAACTCAACGTTTCGGGCAGTGTGTTCTCTGCCTGGCCGCCATGGAGACCCTGCCCGTCTTCAAGGGTCCCCTGACGGCGGGCAGAGTGCAGACTGCCCGAAACGTTGAGTTACCGACTCGTTTCATCTCAAAAGAGTTGCGTTACGCAGTGACACTGCAAGCCTTCCACTGGGTACCTCCTCCTTGCACACCTTCCAATCGTACTGTGGGGAATTGGGTTTTCCTTATTATAAACTGTCGTTGGGGGCGCTAACGATGAAAGAGTTCGCCCACACTAACTTTTTCAACACCCTAACTTGGGCAGTCTTCCATAAGTTTTTGGAGTGGTCAGTCGCTCTGCGGACAGAGAGCTCCCTATGAATTGAGCGACTGAGGAAAGGCTCAAGGGAGGACGTTGTTTTGTGTCCACACCCGTTGGCTGGTGAGTTCCAGAACTTTTATCCTGTTCAACTTCAACTATCTCTTTAAATTCCCTGCAATTCCTTGTGCCATGTTTGTGTTTTCTGTTTCGTTTCTCCGTGGCTGTGGTTTGTGTAAATACATTGTCCAAGATGTCTGTTATTGATTGGGTGTACACATATGTGTACAGTACAGGTAGCGTACGACAAGGGTGGCTTATCACCAAATAAATGTGTCGTAGTGGCCTTTGCTGAGAACCGTTGTCATGCCAACAACCTCTCAATTCAGTGGTCTGTCCACTTTCGACCGCAGGCGAGTCATCAGACCATTGGAGGACGAATGTAGATTACAAGGGACTGGTCGCTGCCCGTTGGGTAAGAATAGTAACTGTATATAGATCGAATAGTATCACATCTGTACACATGTACTATGTCTGTACGGCAACTGGATAGTGGGTATACTGAGATCACTTATTATTTGTAATTGGTTTGTCTATCTTTAGGGGTTTTTGTTATCTTGTACTCCGGTTTGGGTTCAATAAAGAAAGATGAGGAGTGGCCCATAGTACCGTAAACCAAATTGTCCGTCGAGTCGTCTTTGGATCAGGGATCGTCTCCCAATCCCCCCGTCTCAGCACACGCTGGCGGACCCCCGTGCACGCCCCTGCGTGTTACGACAGTACGAATAGAAACAGCACGAACCTTTGAGGACTTCGTTGATGTAGGAGGTGTAGTAGTCAACACGGATGGTGTCCTCCAGTTCGAAGATGTCCCTGGTGGAGACGCCGTTCTCCGTGACGTAGATGGGCAGGTCGCTGCCGTACTCGTCCGCGATCCAGTTGACCAGGCGCCGGATGCCCCAAGGCACGACCTGCAGCCAGCTTGAGCCGGACCCGGGCCAGCTGGAGTCCTTCCACGACCAGATGTTCTGATCGGCCCAGTAGCTAGCCTGCGAGGCCAGCCGGTCGTCCGCGTCGGGCGTGGCGTTGGTGGCGATGGTGGTGGTGTAGTGGTTCAGGCCGATGAAGTCGCCGGTGCCCAGGACGAAGGCCTTCTGTTCCTCGGTGAAGACGGGCAGTCGTGACTCGTTGAAGCCCTGGTATTCGCTCTTGCGGGCGATGTTCTCCTTCATGACGTCCGGGTAGTCGCCGTTCTTGTAGATGGGGCTGGCGAACCAGCCGAAGTTGAACTGGAGCACGTCGTCGGCGGCCTTGACGTCGGAGGGCACGCTGCGGTCCTTGGGCTCGATGAAGTCCGTGTTGAGGGTGATGCCCACCTCCCCGGCCTGGGCGGCCCTGAAGTCCATGTCGTAGGTGTGGTAGGCCGTGGCGTGGGACAGGATGATGTTGTGGGATACCGTGTACACGGTGATGGCGGGCTCGCTGATGCCCGGCGCGAAGGCTCCGCTACCATGGCCGAGCAGGGACACGATCCACGGCTCGTTGAAGGTGATCCACAGCTTGACCCGGTCGCCGAAGTTGTCGAAGCAGGCCCGTGCGTAGTCGTCGAACAGCCCCACGATGCTCTCGTTCATCCAGCCGCCCTGGTCCTGCAGGGCCTGCGGCAGGTCCCAGTGGTACAGGGTCACCATGGGCGAGATGTCGTTGGCGTGGAGCTCGTCGATGAGGGCGTTGTAGTAGCGCACGCCGTCGCTGCTTAGGCTGGCCGCCGTGCCGTCTGGCATCAGACGCGGCCAGGAGATGGAGAAACGGTAGAAGCGGAGACCCATGGTCTTCATCAGAGCGACGTCCTGCTTGTAGCTGCAGACATAAATGATATTACGACAAAGCATGTCATCAAATCCTTCTTGATATTTTAGTATAAATCGTTAAGAACGATTGTGGCGCACAAGAGAACAGCTCCCTAGGGGACGTGTCCCCCTTCCCACGGTAGGTCAGGGAGCTGCTTGCATTTTCATACTTGTTATCTTTCCAATTAGTGCATATTATGGTGCATTTTATCTACTTCAGAGGTTCTTCATGAGAAAGGAAAAGAAGGTGTTTTGCTCAATAGGTTAATCGTTGCTTACAATATTATTTTAGTTTGTTCGGGTTCCAGTTTTTGTTAGGCCTATATGATCACGAGTCAGGTTAAACAGGGAGAAAATGATGCTTTCCTGTCATACTTCTGATCCTAAAAAAAAAAGATTGCGTGTGTGCGTTTGCCTATTGACGATCTACGACCATGCACTTGACTGTTGCTGGGCTGGCAGATCGGAATTACCTCAGGTGGGTTCTTGTGGGACGCTTAAGCGAGACCCTTTGGTTGTGTTTAGCAGCTCGGCTGGCGTCAAGGCCCCCCCAACCCCCACTGCCTGCGTCCCCTTGCATGGAATCATGAGGCACCGCCTTGTTTTACTACCCCGGCCCGCCGACTCACTTGTGGTAGCTGTCGCAGGCGACGTCTCCCGTGTCGCCGTTGTAGACGTGACTGCCCTCGTGGGTCCAGGTGTCCCAGATGCCCACGCCCTTGTCAGCCGCGTCCCAGGCGCCCTCGATCTGGTAGGACGAGGTGGCGCTGCTCCAGATGAAGCCGTCGGGGAAGGTGCCGTAGTGGAAGGTGTCCCGCTCCGTGTCGTTGAAGACCTCCGGGTAGACGAACTCGATCCTCTCCGCCCCCTCCTGGCCCGCCGCCGACGGCCCCAGAGCGGCGACCACCAGCAGGCAGACCAGGCCAGTCCACGGCGCTGCCTCCATCTCGTTCCTCGCTCCTTCTGTTCGGTTCCTACCGGTACTGTGCCTCGCGGGGGCCCCCTTTGGTTTGGCGGACTTCACCTGAGGTGCTGAGCGCTTGTACTGCAGCGAGAGGCGACTTGTGCTCGCTCACGATACCAACAGCCGCTCCTGTGCAGCGCTGAGTTGAAGTGTTTACCGATCGGCCGTTCGCGTCATAGTCGTTGACAAGCTGCGAGCCTATACACATGCGCTCCAACGTGACTCGGTTGTATAAGATGGCGCCATGTAGCTCTGTTATCAGCGTTTTTTTAATTCGGATATCGATGTGAAACCGTTGAGCCGTTAGTCAAACCATAGATCGCTGATCAGACTGAGGCCGCCAGTGATTTTTTTTCGGGCGTTACACAAGTTTGCAAGGGCTCTTGATCAGCGTATCGTCGGTGAAACTGCGCTAAAGGCCGCCGCACACGAGAGCTATCTGCTGAGCAAAAATTATCTCGAGGTCGTTAGCTCAGCACGTAGCTCACCGTGGGCGCTGAACTTTTGGTGAGATTTCTGCCTCAAGAGGCCGTGAGACCAATATCTATCCTGTTTGATTTTGGCAACCACGTGAATAGGGCGTGCGCTTTCATTTGCCAGTTGCTATGGTTTTTTTTTTGCTCAGCACGTATAGCTCAAGTCGCCTCACACGATGAGTTTTTATCCAAGAGAGGCTAAAAAAAAAACCCAAACAGGATAGATATTGGTCTCACGGCCTCTTGAGGCAGAAATCTCACTAAAGGTTCAGCACACACGATGACCTACGTGCTGAGCTGACGACCTCGAGAGAATTTTTGCTCAGCAGATAGCTCTCATTTGCGGCGGCCTTAATAAACGTGCGGTTTCGGGTTTCGGGTTTCGGTTTTCGGTTTTCGGTTTTGTATGAAACTGGGTGTTCTTGAGGACCTGTTGTGTTTTGCTTCCCTTTTCACTGTCAATACTCATAGGGGGCCTAAATGACGTCGGGTCGTGGAGTAAACTGATATAGGTTTTGATTTGTTCCAATCGATGATAGCGGCTTGTGAATCCGAAACCTTTGGACAAATACCTCGGTGGTGGGCTGACGCCCTTATGCAACTCATTATCGAGGGTCGTAAAAAAAACAACTGATTACCCCCACCCCTGCTCAACATCAAATACGCACTAGGGTGTATGTTGGTCCCCAACCAACAGTCCCCGAACCACAGTCACGCAGGTCACCACTTGAACTTTTGATCCGGTGCAGATACATTGCTGAATTGTCGTTGTAGACATTCGAGCGGTACACCTTCCCATCATCTTCTATACAGATACACCCTCGCGATGATCGTTTTGTTGGTCAGCGCGTTGGTCTGCTTGTCGGTCCGGGGCGTCGCCTCGGACGAGATCAAGTTCGCCTACCCGGACGTGTTCAGCGACCCCGATCGAGATGCGCCGCTGTACGGCAAGTTCCCCGACGGCTTCGGCTGGGGCTCGGCCACCTCGGCCTACCAGGTGGAGGGCGGCTGGGACGCCGACGGCAAGGGGGCCAGCATCTGGGACACCTTCTCCCAGCAGGGCCGCTGCGCCTTCGGGCAGACGGGCGACGTGGCCTGCGACAGCTACGACAAGTACAAGGAGGACGTGCAGCTGCTGAAGGCCCTGGGGCTGACCCACTACCGCTTCAGCATCTCCTGGCCGCGCGTCATGCCGGACGGCACCCGCGACAGCCTGAACGAGGCGGGCCTGGCCTACTACGAGGCCCTGGTGGACGAGCTCCTCAAGGAGGGCATCGAGCCCGTGGCCACGCTCTACCACTGGGACCTGCCGCAGACCCTGCAGGACGACTACGGCGGCTGGGAGAACGACTCGCTGGTGGCGCTCTTCAACGAGTACGCCGACGTCTGCTTCGAGCGCCTGGGCGCCAAGGTCAAGCTCTGGATCACCTTCAACGAGCCCTACGTGGTCTGCTGGCTCGGCTACGGCATCGGGGTCTTCGCCCCCGGCATCTACGACCCCGGCTACGCCGCTTACCGGGCGGCGCACACCATCATCAAGTCGCACGCCATGGCCTACAACACCTACCAGCAGAAGTACAAGGCCCAGTACAACGGGCTCGTCTCCATCACCCTGAGCACTGACTTCGGCATGCCCCAGGACGAGACCAACCCGGCCCATGTGGCTGCAGCCGACCGCTACATGCAGTTCACCGCGGGCTGGTGAGTACCAAGACAGTCTCTCCCAGCATCGTCACAATCCATTCGCGAGATCTAGTGATCTGAATACTCTTTGTACACAGAGTCCCCTTGTTTTCGAGTACACGACTCGTCTTGCTCATCATGCAAGTCAAAAGTCGATGCGAGCAAGTTCGTGAATGCGAGTTGACGGTGCGGCTGGAAAGCGGCAAACGAGAAATCTAGCTTTTGGCTAGATTTTGGGGTTCATCTCCGCACTGTACAAACGCTATAGGCAAACAGGTACTGGGTTAAGTCTTGGGTACAAAAAAAAAAACCTCGATCGCTCAATAAAATGTTGTGCGAAGGCTAGCCAAAGCCCATTCGAAAGCGGTAAGCATGACATAAAAAACTATGCGGGTGGTAATCCGGGAGTATAACACCAAGTGTTCAGTGTTGAGCCTTCAGTGTTGATCACGTCAAGCAAGGGCAAAACCTCATTGGAATGAGCTCTATGGCATTAAGCCCTGGTCGGTTGTAGATCGCTTGTACCGGTGGCCATCTTTGGGGCCCATGGTCTCTCACTATGGACATCTAAACCGTGAAAATGGGGTGAAAATGTCACTAGCCGTGAAAAGAAAATTCACCGTGTTCTCACCCCTATTTCATGGCACACAGTTAGCCAAGTCATTTTCATGGTGTTTTCACCAGTGGTCTCCAAGGCCACATTCCTGGTGGTAAATGGCTAGAGGCAATTTAGAAGTATCTGGGAGTGACAGGTACAAGCTTAGGATACCATACAGTACCTCTATGGGGATTGGTGGTCCCTACTGGCAATTGAATTAACCATCCCCCAAGGCTGGAGCTTGCCACCCTAGATATTCACGGTTTTTTTTCACAGTCTTTTTAGTGACCTGACAATGTCCTTATCAGGTCAGAGAGTCGATTATTTTCACGGGTGAAATCACTGTAAAATGCACCGTGAACTCACAGTGACTTTTTAGTTTCACGGCGAAATGACATTTTCACTCCTCTTTCATGGTTCAGATGTTCAGTGTCCGTTCCTCTTGGATAGGCAAGAGTGCGCTCTTTGTACCTGCAATTGTCACTGAATTTTAATGACACTGGAAGGCCCCAAAGATGGCTGCCGGTGCAAACGATCTATTCGCATCAAGCCTGAATTGCATTCATGTTCTGCCCATCTTTGATGAACTCCTATCCAAGATATCTCTTTCTCCAGTACAAAGTGGAAATTCGACTCATCCTTCTATTCCACTATAATCACAGGTTTGCCCACCCCATTCTTAAGAATGGCGACTACCCAGACGTCATGAAATGGCAGGTTGGCAACAAGAGCTTGGAGCAGGGGCTGAACGAGAGCCGCCTGCCCGCCTTCACCGACGAAGAGAAGGAGATGATCGCCGGCACGGGCGACTTCTTCGGCCTGAACGCCTACACCACCACGGTCTGTACCGACTACATCCGCCCAACCGACCCCAACTACGAGGACGACCAGGTACTAGAGATTTGACGTGTGCTGCTTGCTCGCTTGTTTACCTGATGGCGTGCTTGCACTAGGATACTTGCTTGCTTGCTTACTTCATGCCCTTGCTTGCTTGCTTGCTCGCATACCTGTTTGCTTGCTTACTTTGCTTGCTTGAGTGTTTGCATGCCTGTTTGTCCCGGCTTGTTCGCAGGTTTGCTTGCTTGTTCTAGCTTGCTTGCTCACTTGCTTTTGTTTGCTTACTTACTTGCTTGCTTGTTTGTTTGCTTACTAATTGCTTGTTTCCCCCAGCTTTTTCGAAGGTTTGCTTGCTTGTTCTAGCTTGCTTGCTTGCTTAGTCGTCTTTGGTTGCTTGCTCACTTTTTTTTTTTTGGAATGCTTACTTATCTTGATTGTTTGCTTACTTGCTTGCTTGTTTGCCGCAGCTTGTTCGCAGGTTTACTTGCTTGCTCTAGCTTGCTTGCATGCTTACTAGCCTTTGCTTGCTTGCTCCCTTTTTTTTTAATGCTTACTTATCTTGATTGTTTGCTTACTTGCTTGCTTGTTTGCCGCAGCTTGTTCGCAGGTTTACTTGCTTGTTCTAGCTTGCTTGCATGCTTACTAGCCTTTGCTTGCTTGCTCTAGCTTGATTGCTCACTTGCTTGTTTGTTTGCTTACTTGCTTGTTTGCCCTTACCTCCTTGCTTTTTTGCCCTAGCGTCCTTGCTTATTTGTCTTAGCTTGCTTGATTGTTTGCTTGATAGCCTTATAGCTTGAGAACTTATTTCTTCTGGCTTGCTTGATTGCGTATTTACTTGAGAAGTAACGCTAGGTGCGAATAAAACTGTCTGCGATTGTGACTGGTATAATGCTGGTAATCCCATTTGTTATACAATGTACTTGCAGGACGTGTTTCGCTTTCAGCCAGCTGAGTGGCCCAAGTCGGGAAGCGACTGGCTGCGGCCCGTGCCCTGGGGTCTGCGTCGCCTCCTGAACTGGGTGGACAAGGAGTACGGCAAGCCCATCTACATCACGGAGAACGGCGTGTCCACTGCCGACGTGGCCGACCTGGACGACGGCACCAGGACCACCTTCTACGGGGCTTACATCAACGAGGTCATGAAAGGTGAGCTGGCTGGCTTGCCCGGTGTGACAGTCTAAAATGGCTGGCACGATCAAATGGGTGGGCTGCCAAAATATGGGCAACCAGGTTAGCGTAAAGGGCGCCCGCACGCGCTCAGTTCACCCACCCATCTTAGCACGCCGACTATTTAGCCTATTTCAGCAGGTTGTCGCTACGTGCTCAGATGGGTGGTGACGTCACCCACCCATTTTAGCACGGCCACCCACTTGAGATCGTGACACCGGGACAAGGTTGTTCTTGTGGTTGCAACTGTCCCGAAATCATCGGCTGAACGGTCTCAATAATTATTATATGACCCGGCACAGCGACATCAGGAATATCCCACCAAAACACTTTTCGAGTAAACAACGCCTGAAGTATCTTCTCAATTCGGAAAGTTAATGTATTGGAGGATATTATGTCCAAAGGAGTTTTCCGAAATTCGTCTCTAAATGATGAAAAACGAGGATTTAGGGGGAGTGTTTGTGTGCTGTTTTCATGAAAATGTAAAGTTCCTGCCTTTTTGAAAGGCCGTTTTCGAGGAGTTAGAATGGCGTTGCTATATTGTGTTTGGTACCAAACGAACAAGCGAAGTCCCCTAATTGTACTATTTGCAACAAAATCTCAACCAATCAGCGATCAGTATGCTAATGTGCGGACAGTATTTGGCAAGGACAGTTTTTGGCAGGACACCGGGAAGCTAATCGAACGCACCTCGCATTATAATGGCATCCCTCGAATCTTAACCACCACTACGTGCCCGTCTCACGCAGCGATCACCCTGGACGGTGTGGACGTCCGGGCATACTTCGCCTGGTCCCTGATGGACAACTTCGAGTGGACTTCGGGCTACACCCAGCGCTTCGGCCTGCACTACGTCAACTTCAGCGACCCGGCCCGGCCGCGCACCCCTAAGGACTCGACGGCCTTCTACGCCGGCCTGGTGGCCTACAACGGCTTCGAGGAGCCCGACTCGAGCGGGGCGCGGGCCACCACCGCCCCGGTCTTCCTCGTCGTCCTCTCGGCACTGGCCAGCCTCCTGTGCCTGGTCCGTTGAGATCTCCGCGGACTCCTTTCCGTTTTTTTTTTTTTTCGAAACCAGTAATGATAAACTTACTCCCAACATCAGCTCTTGGATGATGGAGCCCGAGACGAAAACTTGGTTTAGAACCCCCCCCCCTCCGTGTATAGATACATTAGTCACCTCCGTAGTGTAAAGTACTATTACCCGTACTTCCCTGTTCCACATGAGACATTTTTTCAGTTCCAATGACAAATGTGACCCGGCACACCGACATGAGGAATATTCCACCAAAACACTTTTTTAAGTAAACGACGCCTGAAGCTAAAGTTTCTTCACAATTCGAATAAAAATAAAAATTAAAAAAATTGTATTTTTGGATAATTTAAGTATTAGAGGATATTATATTTTGATATCATTTAAAGGCTAATGGTATACTCTTTTACTTCATTGGAAAATCTCAACATTTCAAAAGTGGGGGTTATTCCTCATTATGCTGTGCCGGGTCACAAATGGGTTGCACTGATTCCCCTTTTACTCTTTAGGTGAAAAGGTCCAGATTGTTTTGGTCGAGAGAAAGTGAACTTTATAGCACTCACAATGAGGTGTGTTTGATGAGCATACCCGAAGAGACCGCCAAATAATGTCAAATAACGCAATAGTTAGTCAGGGGACGATGAGGTGAGAATGACGCAGGGTTGGCTGGGCTGAGCCGGCAAACTTATCGAAGCACCTTAGATTTCAGGGTTTTGTATCCAATCCTTAAAAGCAAATATTTTCAACAGGACTACTGAGGCAATACAGTCCCTTTTTATGAGGATAATCTGAGTAACTTGTCCAGTTACATGTCAGTGCAGTGATGATGGCGAGAAGTAAGGATTACACTTACAGATTATAAGATTTCCATTTAATTGCAATTCTGTATTAAAGACCTTTAAGAATTTTTAGTTTTAAACTTTTGATACTACTTGCTTGTTATTGTAGCCACTATATAATGTTGCCACTTTGCAATCACTCAGATCTTAAATGTTACTTACTCTAGCTCACAACAATATTGAATAAACAGGGTCAAAGTTTCTGATGCAAAATAACAGTGAAGGGCTCATTTATTCAACATGGACTTTTGACTTAAAATAGTGCTATGGTTCAGTACAGGTCAGGCTCTCTATATCTGTATGCGAAATAATGGAGAGATATTGCTAGAAATTACCGTACATTCATTATGAGTTTGTGCCGCAATGAAAATGGCTTCTTAACCGGAGGGAACACATTCTCATCTATAGAGGGCGATATACTGCTAATCACATACTTCATGTCTCATATGATCAGAATAAAAGACAGTGTGACAATCGATATTAACCCAGATGCTTCTGCTCCCAAGGGAAAATCACACTGTTTTTATCAGCATGCTATTTCGATGCATTAGAAAATATTCTACCAATAAGTAAAACGTTTGAAATAAGGGTTCCATGGAAACCTCTGTCTTTTGTCAATTGACTGGTCTTTACAATGTTGAAAACAGCTGGCAAAAAATATCAGCAGTGACTTAACTTTTGTTTTGAAATCAAAGAACATTTTCATTGCATTTGTTTTCATTATCAAAATTGTCAGAAGCACATCTTCTGTTACAAAATTATCAAAGTTTCATGCGTGATTCCTTAGGGAAAAATAACTCCTGAGTGATGCAACCTGATTACATTCAAGTTTCTTTTCAAAGCACAAAGGCGTAAATCTCAGACGACTCATTTTGAAAGCCTTGTTTTCTTGAATGAGGGATTGGTTTCCTTTGGATTTTCTTGGCGAACTCGATTCCGATAAAATGACGCTAAAATACTCAGTAAAAGGCACATTGAAACTTGAAAGACAAACGCTGGTGAAGGACAGGACAAACGAAAAAAGAAAACAAACAAATAGTAAATTTTAGCAAAAAAGTATATGAAGAGAACACACAAGGGAGCATAAAAATGGTGGGAATACTACTGCCGAAAACGATACAAGACTAATATCAAAGTGATAACAATTTGCAGAAATTCACTCTAAACAGGGACATTAGATCAAGGGCATCAACCATGCTTGATAAAGAAGCCTGTCAAGAAGCGTGTTTGTGCCATTACATAATGCTAAGAGGTTAGAAGCTCCCTGCTGTTCAGTTATACCCAGCTTTCAGTCTTTAAACCTAACCTATTCTCAGCAAGTGATAATATCATGAGTCTGTGGTCGCCTTCTCCGCAGCTGAATGATGATGGCAATGAATCTTTGGTCTAATGCAGTTGGGCAACCCCGTATAAAAATATTAGGAAAGGTTGAAAACCCAAAGTGTTTTCAAATCTGTAGACAGCGGTTAGTCATGTCTCGGTGGTAGGTTTGGCTCAGTTGTACTTGAACTTCATCTTCACGAGGTATTTCATGCGGACCTGTGCCACATCGTAAACAATGTACCTGTGAGGAAATCGGGTTAAGGAAAGAACCATCATGGCTGAGAGGTCCTATAACCAAAAGAAAGAAAAATCAGAACGGAATGTGTCAAACAGTTTACGAAGAACCTCCTTTACTATGCAGGCACTCTCACAAACATATGTGACCCGGCACAACGACATGAGGAATATCCCACCAAAGCACTTTTTGAGTAAACAACGCCTGAAGTTAAAGTATCTTCACTATTTGATTACAAATCAATTTTCTTTTTTTGGATTTTCGGAAATTGTAAGTACTAGAGGATATTATATTTTGATATCATTTGAAAGCTAATGGTATACTCTTTCACATCATTAGAAAACCTCAAAATCTCAAAAATGGGGTTACTCCTCATTATGCTGTGCTGGGTCACATATATCAAAATATCTGGTAGCATAAAATACTGTGGTTTGCAGACAGAAATTGTTAAAGATATTGATCGCATAGACACTGATGCAGAGAGTGCATTACCAATATCATATTGTACGAAATGTCAGTTTCAACTCTAGTCTAATATGACTAACACCATGCAGCTTTCTGATAATCCTTCTTTTGTGTTCACTCCTCCACACTTCTCTCTTTGATCCCCCCCTCTTCTCACTCATCCCTACCCTACTCCTTGCCCTTCCCTTTGATCTCTCCCTACCAGCTTTACTCTTTGTCCTTTGTTTCTCATCCGTGTCCTATTCACTCTCTCCCCCCTTCCTTTGTGTACATGTATCTGTTTTGTCCTTGTCACTCTGCCTTTGAGAAAGGTCCTGCTGGGATCGAAACGTCAGGCCCACTAAATTTTAAGACAAGTCTAATAATGCATAAATGTTGCAACCTGCTTGCTGACAGTCTGCCCTTAAGAAAGGTCCTGCTCGGATTGAAATGTCAGGCACTCCTAATTTATGAGAATGGAAAAGACTTGAAGGTTTGCATGGTGGAAACAATTATTATTAATTGGTTTGCGATGACACCATGTGTATCATCTCTTTTGAGACTGAGTGTGGCTCTGAAAAGAGCCGGTGACTCAACGTTTCGAGCAGTGTGTACTCTGCTCGTCGTCAGGAGACTGCTGGATTCCAACTATCATCAGGGGTTTTGTAGGGCTTGGAGGAGCGGTGAAGCGTGGAGAAACCTTCCCGCCAAAAGTTGTGGTCGTGACCGTTGAAGTGTGGAGAATGGGAACTCAAAAAAACGTATGTATACCAGTACCCTATAAAGACTGCAAGATGTCCCTCTCATTTATTTATCAGAAGATATGGTTGCTATCCTTCAAAGGGCACTGTGTCAATGGAGTTGCTCCAGCACAGAAGCACAGAAGGTCTTCAGTGCCAAGATCCTCATTCAGCCAAATCGGGATTACCGTCCACGGCTTATTTCTAAGCTGAACGGGCACTGGCCAGTGTCATGTAAAGATAGATAAGCATCACACGCAGCTATCCTTTGTACGACTCTGAAATACAGACTGACCAACGATACGATATGCTTCAGTGACTGGACGGCTTGATAAGTTTCACTGATCAGCGGAACGCGTATTTCCACCATCATCATCACTGGCTCGCTAGTGTAGTCACTGGCTCTTCCCAGGGTCATACTCATTCTCGATAGTTATTATTCATACGGTGTCACCGCAAACGCTCCACAAGAATGGGTTTGCTTGTCTTCCCAACCGAGGTGGCCTTTTATGCTCGGCAGGTTTATTTTAGCACATCAATAAGCAGCTCTGTGAGGGCTGATTCTGTTGAGTAGTCGGACACATTTTTTCGGGGAAGGTTTCTGATGATGGTGGCGTTCAAATTGGGTCCAGCATTTTTTTTTTTTTTTTTTGTAAACTCAGTCATCGAGCCCTCAGTCCTCACACTTTAAACATCTAAACCGTGAAAATGGGGTGAATATGTCATTTAGCCGTGAAAAGAAAATTCACCGTGTTTTCACCCCTATTTCATGGCACACAGTTAGCCAAGTCATTTTAACGGTGTTTTCACCAGTGGTCTCCAAGGCCACATTCCTGATGGTAAATGGCTAAAGGCAATAGCAGTATCTGTGAGTGAAAGTTACAAGGACATCGAACAGTACCTCTATGGGAGCTGGTAATAATTAGCCATCCCCCAAGGCTGGAGCATGCCACCCTATATATTCATGTTTTTTTTGACGGTCCCTTTGGTGACATGAAGATGTCCTCATCAGGTCAGAAAGGCGATTATTTTCACGGTGAATTCACCGTAAAATGCACCATGAAATCACAGTGACTATTTAGTTTCACGGCAAAATGACATTTTCACCCCCTTTTCACCGTTTAGATGTTCATAGTGTCAAAGACTTCAGGAAAAAGGATACTCGTTGTAGAGGAGGCTGGAGTTGAGGACGGGGCTTGTCGTGGCCACTCCCATGGGAACGATGGTGCCGTCCTTTGTGACCAAATCACCCGATGGATCGGGGAACGATGAGCCCAATCCTGGAGGAGAAAAATTCAAAGAAACTGGTCGACTCGCTGAAAAAACCCTGCACTGCTAAGCCGCAAGAAATGTTTGCTTATCGACCATTTTTGGCTGGCCTAGTCTGCACGACATTTGCGAGTTTTTGTTTTACGACGGAGAGCACACAGTACGGAGGATTTCACAGACCGCGACCGTTACCTCACCTAAGCTCCCGTCCTGTTTGGAAGCAGTTTCTGTTTACACGATGGGTACCATATGCAATGCACTGCACTGAATATCAAATCACACATGAAGGATTGGTCACATGTTACACAGTAACTGACTGCTCTGCACTATGTTCTGGAACGGATGATATTTCCCCTCACAAACAATTGTGACCCGGCACAGCATAATGAGGAATAACCCCCACTTTTGAGATTTTGAGATTTTCTAATGATGTGAAAGAGTATACCATTAGCTTTCAAATGATATCAAAATCATTTCCATGTGAACTTTGTTGTAAATAGTACAAGGGGACTTCGCTTGTTCATTTGGTACCAGACACAATATAGCAGTGCTATTCTAACTCCTCGAAAGCGGCCATTCAAAAAGGCAAGAACTTTTCATTTTCAAGAAAACAGTACACAAACACTTCCCCGAATCATTTAGAGACGGATTTCGGAAAAATCCTTTGGACATAATATCCTCCAATACATTAACTTTCCGAAAAAATAAAAAAATGTTGTTTTTTTTCGAATTGAGAAGATACTTTGACTTCAGGCGTTGTTTACTCGAAAAGTGTTTTGGTAGGATATTCCTCATGTCGCTGTGCCGGGTCACAATTTTCAACAGTATGGGGACGTGTAGATTGTCATGTGCAGATCAAATTTCGGTTCGAATTACCATACTAGATTTCCCCTGTTGTAAAAGGAAAGCTCGCTACTAGCAAGATAGGGTGGGAAGGTGTCTAAATGACTGATTGATTGAGTGACTGTCTGATTGGCTGGGTGATCAATGGATTGATTGAATGGTTGACCAATCCACTGGCTGACTGATAGACTGACCAATCGACCTACTTTCCAACTGGCTGAGTGTTAGCCGATGCAGATAAGCGATCCAGGGACTTTAGGGGAGCACGGGGGAGTGAGTCAGTCAATTGGTCAATAAGTACAGAAATGGATTGGGTAAGTCGCTCACTCAAGGGACTGGCGATGGGGGTTGGTGGTAGTAAATAAACATGAGAATGGAGGGTGAGTGAGTGGGGACACAGTGAGGAGAGAAACGACAGACAGACAGAGACTCAGAGACAGAGAGAGTGGGAGAGACAAACAGACAGAGGGGGAAGAGAGGAAGAGAAAGGGTTAGAGAGTGAGAGGGAGAGGGAAGGAGAGAGAGGGAGACAGACAGACAGACAGAGATGGAGAGAGACAGAGAATGAGAGAGACAGAGATACAGAGGTAGAGAGAGTGAGAGAGTGAAATAGAAAGAGATAGAGGGGAGGGAGAGAGAGGGAAGAGAGGAAGAGAGAGAGAGAGGGAGTGAGAGAGACAGCTAGAGATAGAGACAGACAGACAGACAAAAAGACATCTAGACAGAGATAGACAGAGATAAAGAGAGTGGGAAAGAGAAATAGACAAATGGGGGAGATAGAGGGAGAGAAGGTGGGCAAGAGGGAGAGAGGGAGAGAGAGGGAGAGACAGAAAGAGACAGCTAGAGATAGAGAGAGAGAGACAAGGCAGGCAGAGACAGAGAGTGAGGGGTTTGGATTGAATGAGAGTCCCAAAATCAGCCTCCAGCCTTACCCTTGGTGCTGTGCTTCCCCTTGGGCAGCTGGGTGACAAAGGAGGACTGCTTCAGGTCATGGGTGTTGCCGATGGCCACCTCACAGAGGATCATCAGGCCGGTCGGGTTGCCTCGGCCAGCGAAGCAATAGTTGGCACTCTTGGAGACCATGTCGGCAAAGTACACGCCCTTACCAAACATGTAGCCCGTCTAGGCGCAAAATGATGCAGGCCGGAGGGAAACGAACAAGAGTGAGAACTTTGCAAGGTATTAAAGTCGGCGGACGGAGAAAGGGTACGGTTCACTCGGCACTGTTGGGGTTTGAAATCAAGTTCACTCAAGCGCTGTTTCCAATACAATACTGATGGGCGATCATGTGGAAATTCCCCACACAATATGATGGGAAGTTAGAGAGCCTAAAATTTCAATCTTGCATACATTAAAACTTTGAGAAAGATCCTGCAAAAAATCAAAATGTCAAGCCTTCCAAATTTGAATATCTATTATAAGACCTATCTTTCAGGGCTTGAATTTCAGAAAGAAATAGACTAGACAACAGGTCTAGTAACTGAAGACTCTTACTGGACCTGAACCTTTTGTTTAACAAGACCTGTGCCTTAAATAAGAATGAAAAAATAAAACCCACAAATTGTGCACGTAGTGAAAGGAATACCATGAGAAAATGCTGTTTACTTGTACAGGTCAAAGTCACATTTATATTTGAGTGGCACTTTCCTCATCGTGGTGCAAGAACCAAAATAACGAGACAGCCGGTCCAGTGCAGTCACACTCGGCACTAGACCGACGCTGAAATCACTAGACTTGGTCAATGGTCTAGTGGATATTGTCTTAACTGAGATCAGAAGGATTTATGAAAGATATTTGACTAATAAATTGAGGGCTGGATAGCTCAGCTGGACAAAGCACTGCTGCCCCCTGGTACATTCAGCCAGAGGGCTGGGGGTTCAAGTCCCGGACCGGTCAAGTTGACGTTGCTTTAAGAAAGTCTAAAATTTAGTGGGCCTGACGTTTCGATCCTAGCAGGACCTTTCTCAAAGGCAGAGTGATAATTTATACAAAAATGTTGCAAACTGCTTATTGACTAAAATTACCTTTCTCAAAGGCAGAGTGACAAGGACAAAACAGACACATGTACACGAAGGAAGGGGGAAGAGAGTGAATAGGACACGGATGAGAAACAAAGGACAAAGAGTAAAGCTGGTAGGGAGAGATCAAAGGGAAGGGCAAGGAGTAGGGTAGGGATTAGTTAGAAGGGGGGGGAGATCAAAGCGTGTGGAGGAGTGAACACAAAAGAAGGATTATCAGAAAGCTGCATGGTGTTAGTCATTACCCTCCTGGATGTTGAGACCATGTGGTTGAATAGTCCGAAAGACGCTTCATCCACATTTTCTCACGGCTTAGACGGACAGCATAACTACGGTGACCAAGGGATTCTATGCCCAGTACACTCATATCTGATATCGAATGATCAGGGAGATTGATGTGATAACCAACAGGGGTGTCCATTTTACCGTGGCTGAATGTACCGGGGATAGCAGTGCTTCAAGAAAGAGATTAAGGAATCAAAAAGGACCCACCGATGGTGCCTCGGGGGGTGCAATGCGCAGCCCCTGCGACAGGATCCCGCAGTAGTTGGACAGCCGAGAGCCGTGCCAGAGTAGCATGCGGTTGTGCAGCTTCTCAAAGGGTCTGTAGCGCTTCGTCTCACCGGCCCGATCCAGCATGAACACCTTGGAGTCAAGAGAGAGTGAGCTACCTTTACAGAATGGTCACAGAGCATGTGTGTCTCGTGTTCATCACTAGGCTTACCCTTAACCCTAACCGGCATTGAAACCACAATTAACCACACATGGTTTTTCCTGTGGGAGGATACCGCGGTAAGGGCCATACACCAGGACATACCACAGCGGGGTTTTTGTGTTGTCCTGTGGTATGTGAGCCTACACCCCTGTAGGCACTGTGGTAAATTGCGGTATACAGTTTGTGTCCTGTGCGGGAGATGCAAAGCGTTAGGCCAATACAACATTGGGAAGATCGGAAAACATCGATGTCCACAGATTTGTAGATGGTCATGATAGAATCCTCATGTTGAAATCTTACGGTCTGGGATGCTGTACTTCCCTAGAAATCTTCACTCAAACATCGACAGAAAGTTTATTACTATTTATATATTATTTCTTACACTACAGAATGGTACAAAACCCGTGATTTTTACCTTTTTCTACTTTCTCAGATCACCATTTGAGCTAAAACCTTCGCAGGATTGCTTTCTTGGGATGTTTAATGGTTTAACACACAAACTGTGGCAACCTTTAGACCTTGACCAATGTTGTATAGGGCCTTTAACTTTCATTTCATTTCTTGTCAGGCAGGGGCACTATTTTCAGGAAATTATAGTGGCTCTGATTTTGGGAAGAACAAAACAAAGGCTGTGCATCGTAGTGCTGAAGCATTGGCTGTATTAATTTCTCACTGAAGTTTTTGTTTTTTGTGGCCTGAGATTCAGCCGGCCTAAAGCTACTGCCAACATCAAAGTCGCCGTCTGTTTCTCTTCACTGTGGTCAGATGACAGTGACATGTAGGCCGCATTTCTGGGCCACTCTGTGAATCAAATCAAATACGGGTCTTCACCTCCTCCACTTCAAGCTTGTAGGAGCTGTGGGTGCATCCATGGGTGTTCTTGGCGTAGGTCTGGATCATCTTGAACTCGTCGCTCTCCTTGGATACCACCTGTTGCCGAGCAACGACATTGGAGACGGGTCAGACAAAAGAGTGATAACGACTGCGAGAGACACACACATGTAGTTCAGAGTACAAAAATAATAAGGCGTGCAAGGCATTCGTCATTCCCTTCCTCTCTTTTACCTCCATGTTGCACTTGAGTTTCTCGTACTTGGAGTCGATCGGACTCTTGGCTTGGTCCTTCCGGCTTGCCTTCAGGAGGTTGTAGGCCACCTCAATCTCCAGCAGACTCTCCAGCATCTTCGCCTTTGACTGCACAAGACAAATGAAATTGTAATACAGTAGTATGGCAGTTAATGGTATCAACCCAGCTGTTGACAGTTTGCAGGAGCCTGCAGCTACGTGTACAATCCTAGTCACACTATATAGAGGCAGAAGAAGCAGGAGTGCCGGAGCTACTGAGCTATTCAGTTCTTTGGTGGCAGCCTTCCCAAATAGTCAATTATCTACCGGTATTTGGAGTGGGGGCGTCAGTCACAAGCTGGTGTAACTGGTGTATACCACCAAGGATCACACCCCCATCTTTATCCAGGTGCAGAAATTGGTTGTAAACCTGGCTAGAGCAGTTCAGGGATCATCCAGTCCCTTTCCATCAGATGCTAACGTCAAATAGCTGAAAACCCTTTCACCTGTAGTTTATTGTCTGGTTTGTTTGTTTATTTGGCGGTGTATTTTTTGTTTGTTGATGTTGTTTGCTTGCGGCTTCTTGCTGAGCCACACTAGCTTGAATTGCTTTGGAGACATTGTCCGCACAGTGCTGTGCTCATCTAGGGCCAATTTCATCAAATCTGCTTACGCTTAAAATGCCTTGCTTAATGAAATTTGCCAAGTGAAATTTCAGTGGTTATTTTATGCGAATCACCCATACCCCAATGCAGGTCAAATGCAATTGATATCCCTTGGAAAACGGCCGGTAATCATGTTAAAGCCAAGGAAGATTGTTCACGCTTAGCAGGCGTTCTCGCTAATAAGCAGCTCTATGACATGGGGGCTTGGTTCTAACAACCGCGCAATGCTTCCAAGCCTTGAACAACCGCATGTTCCGGAAAGCTGTTGTGAGGGGTAATGACAAAAGACACTGCAAACTCACAAGCACTGAGCAGGTTTGCATGATCCCCTAATGAAAGTGGCTTAATGATGAAATCCGCAAGGAATGACAAGCCAGAGGCACTTGGTCTCAAATGTGACCCGGCACAGCATAATGAGGAATGACCCCCACTTTTGAGATTTTGAGATTTTCTAATGATGTGAAGAGTATACCATTAGCTTTCAAATGATATCAAAATTATTTCCGTGTGAACTTTGTTGTAAATAGTACAAGGGGACTTTGCTCGTTCATTTGGTACCAAACAAAATATAGCAGCATCAGTCAAACTCCTCGAAAGCAGCCATTCAAAAAGGCAGGAATTTTACATTTTCATGAAAACAGTACACAAACACTCCCCCGAAATCCTCGTTTTTCAACATTTAGAGACAGATATTGGAAAAATCCTTTAAACATAATATCCTCCAATACATTAACTTTCCGAAAATACACAAAAAAAACAACATTGATTTTTTTTATCGAATTGAGAAGATACTTTGACTTCAGGCATTGTTTACTCGAAAAGTGTTTTGGTGGGATATTCCTCATGTCGCTGTGCCGGGTCACAAATTATAATGCCATCAAATTCCCATGGCTATTTGATAATTAGGCTGATTCGCAGGGTAAGAATAATGATCATATTGCAGACTGATCGCCCAGAAAGAGTAACCAACGGCACAGGCCTTCTTAAATAATTCAAAAAAAAACCCCAAGATCGACTGGGTGTTGATAGCTGTGGCCGTGCACCTGGCCACAGCAGTCAATATTTGATATTGATGGGGGACAAACAAGGCATCTAGAATGATGCAAATACACAGGCCCTCAGTCTTTGGCCACTTGGGATCAGATGGTAAGCCTGGCCATCGCTTACACCTAGATACAGCTTTTTATGGCTCAGCACTGGCCCCTGTGACCATACGACAATGCTGCACCAATTACTTGCAGGAAAAAATGCCAATGCTATCATACAGATATCACAGAAATATCATACAGATATCACAGAAATATAAAAAAAAACACAGAAATATCATATAGATATTACAGAAATATCATACAGATATCACAGAAATATCATACAGATATCACAGAAATATCATTCAGATATCACAGAAATATCATACAGATATCACAGAAATATCATACAGATATCACAGAAATATCATACAGATATCGCAGAAATATCATATAGATATCACAGAAATATCATACAGATATCACAGAAATATCATACAGATATCACAGAAATATCATACAGATATCACAGAAATATCATACACACAGAAATATCATACAGAAATCAAAGAAATATCATACAGATATCACAGAAATATCATACAGATATCACAGAAATATCATACAGATATCACAGAAATATCATACAGATATCAAAGAAATATCATATACACAGAAATATCATACAGATATCACAGAAATATCATACAGATATCACAGAAATATCATACAGATATCACAGAAATATCATACAGATATCACAGAAATATCATACACACAGAAATATCATACAGATATCACAGAAATATCATACAGATATCACAGAAATATCATACAGATATCACAGAAATATCATACATGTATCACAGAAATATCATACAGATATCAAAGAACTATGGGACAGTAGCGTATAATGTAGACACATTGTGGAAGTATTATAGCAATATTATGTTCAAAGCATAAAGATACCGGTACCACGGATATATCAGATACCCTAGAAATATCAGTGTGATATCATACACTATCTAGAAATACATGTAAAGTATCATGGTGATATTAGAGATAAATAAATTCCACAACTAAAGTACATCAGAGAGGAATTATAGGGATATCAGAGAAATACAGCAGTGATATTTTGCAAGTACAGTAATGGCAATGCCAACCAGATGTTAGCCAAAGGTCAATCACTGGTCACTCACACTATGAACTGTGAAAATGGGGTGAAAATGTCATTTAGCCGTGAAAAGAAAATTCACCTTGTTCTCACCCATATTTCATGGCGCACAGTTAGCCAAGTCATTTTCATGGTGTGTTCACCAGTGGTCTCCAAGGCCACATTCCTGGTGGTAAATGGCTAGAAAAAGTATCTGGGAGTGACAGTTACAAGGACATCATACAGTATCTCTATGGGGGCTGGTGGTCCCTACTGGTAATTGAATTAGCCATCCCCCAAGGCTGCAGCTTGCCATCCTAGATATTCATGTTTTTTTCACGGTCTCTTTAGTGACCTGAAGATGTCCTTTTCAGGTCAGAGAGTCGATTATTTTCACAGTGAAATCACTGTAAAATGCACCGTGAAATCACAGTGACTTTTTAGTTTCACGGCAAAATGACTTTTTCACTTCTCTTTCACTTCAGATGTTCATATAGTTTCACTGGCCACAGCCTGTCCCTGGAAAGTCAGCAAGATACATGTACCGGGTAGGTACATTGCGTAGGTAGCTCTTGAAGACACCTACCTCCACCACCTTCAATGTGTCCAGCAGCGGGATGTTGCTGAAGCCAAAGTTGTGCGGGATGAGAGTGAAGAACCTGTTGGTGGCATCCAGCATGGCGTTCCTGCTGGCGTTGCCCGCGTCGATGAGCTGCCCACAAAACGTGAAAAATAAACCAACGACCAATCACATCCCATTGAAATAGTATGCACAGTTGCACACAGGCTAGTATTAAAGTCCCCTGAGCTTCGTGACCCAACGCTCCGATCTCAAAAAAGAGAGAGCACCTAATATCTTGATTCTTGCAGGACCATCCTCAAAGGCAAGGATTAAAAAGTGACCAAAAGCAATGGAGGTTATCTTTTTCATATTAAACACTACAGTATCCAAACTCTTCTTAATATGTGACCCGGCACAGCATAATGAGGAATAGCCCCACTTTTGAGATTTTGAGATTTTCTAATGATGTGAAAGAGTATACCATTAGCTTTCAAATTATATCAAAATATAATATCCTCTAATACTTAAAATTTCCGAAAATACACAAAAAAGAAAATTGATTGGTAATCAAATTGTGAAGATACTTTAACTTCAGGCGTTGTTTACTCTTAAGTGTTTTGGTGGGATATTCCTCATGTCGTTGTGCTGGTTCACATATAAGGTGCATTCGATTTGCTTTCCAGACTAATTTACGTCATTCCAATGTCATTACCCCAAGCTTAAGCCCTGGTGTGATAGCAGGGTCCCTTGTGGGTAAATCCGTGAACGTGAGATTTGAAAGCTGGCATTGCTTAGAAAACAACACTACCTCTGCCAAGGAGGTTATAGTTTTGCAACTGTCTGTCTGTCTGTCTGTCTGTTGGGCTGTCTGTCTGGATGTCTGCCTGTCTGTCTGTCTGTCTGTCTGTCTGTTGGGCTGTCTGTCTGTTGGGCTGTCTGTCTGTCTGTCTGTCTGTTTGTCTGCCTGCCTGCCTGCCTGCCTGCCTGCCTGCCTGCCTGCCTGCCTGCCTGCCAGCCTGCCTGCCTGCCTGCCTGCCTGCCTGCCTGCCTGCCTGCCTGCCTGCCTGCCTGCCTGCCTGCCTGCCTGCCTGCCTGCCTGCCTGCCTGCCTGTCTGTCTGCCTGTCTGTCTGTCTGTCTGTTTTGTTGACATTGCGGTAGATGGTGCCAGGCAGCTAGAGGTCTACACTCCCTGAGTGATTCTCTAGCTGGGATATACGCTACCTCCACACAGAAACCGGTCAAGTTGCTGCAATGATATAAAAGAGCTCCTTACCGTCTGCAGTTCGGTCAGAACAGTGTAGGCCCTCTGTATCTGTGTGCGAGATAGCTTGCCCAGGGGCATCTTGTCCATATCAATCTATACAAAACACACACAGACACAAAATTGTAGAAATCAGAGAAAAAAGGAAACTGATTTATCTGTAGATTATAATCTGTTTTGTTTATTTTGTAAACTGTTAAGCGGATTGAGGTTTCTTTCAGTAATGAAATGCGCTCTATAAGAATTACCTATTATTATTATTATTATTCTATTTACATTTGTTTATACGCAGTGGCTGTTTTTACGGCAGTCATCCGTGTGGTTCCCTGACTTCACAGTATTTGTCAGGATGTTTAGCTCTTGGAACCAGACTATCAGCTAATAGACTGGTTCAACCAGCCTGCAATGCTGACGAAATACAATCAAGTCAGGGAACCACGCGGACGACTGCCGTAACAACAGCCACTGCGTTGTTTATAAGACAGCCCCAAAAATGTCAGCCAGAATCTGTTCCTCTCAATTGTTCCTTGGTTAATTTTGGCAAAAAAAAAACACATTCAAAAAGTTGTTTTTTGATGCACTGTGCAGTGTAGTGGCTTGGCTGGTCCTTCAAAAATAACAGGGAAAAATAACTGTAGATAGAAAATAATTGAGGGTACAGTGGAACGTCGCTATAACGAACATCCAGGGATCCATGAAAATTATTCGGTATAGCGGTTGTTCGTTTTAGCATTTTTTTGTCGATGTACATGTATATGTCAGGAGCCAAAGGGCATGTTCGTTATAGCCGAATGTTCGGTATATCAGCATCTGCTAAAGCGACGTTCCACTGTATTAAAATTCAAAGCTTTTTTGGAGACCTACATTTGTATGATGTATATAGCTGTGGTACATTAGTCTACATGAGGCATCAAAATTAACCACAAGATTAACCACATGTAGTGATTACTGGTAGCCTAAAATAAGGCATGAGCTTCTGTAGCTATGTACATGTACAGCTACCATACTGAATGCATCAGATGAAGCAACTGTAGCTACACAAAGCTCATGCCACATTTTCCGATTATTTAGGGGATAGTTTTATAAGGCACTATCCACTCAGTATTCTGGAGATCTAGGCAACCAATGTATCAATTTGGCTACCTGTGAATTGTCTCCTCTAGCCTGGCAGGTCAATTACAGTAAGAAATAAGCGCTGTCACTCCTTTCCTTTCTTTTAAACAACCAGAGAATCAATTAATTCTTTCGTTGATTGCTTGAACTCATTGACATTTTCATTTGACAGTATTTCAAGTTAAGGTAATACAACATACTGCAAGCTGCCGACTGACTCAAATGATCCCAAATTAGACGAACTCAGAGGGACTAAGGTTTCAACCGTAGCAGGACCTTCCTCGAAGCCAAGGAGGCATTCCCGTGGGTCTAGCAACCCACCTCAAATTCCACCATGGTCTTCTTCAGCGTGTCAATGTCAAAGATGAGCTTCATCAGGCTCTGGACCTGGGGATGCAGCTTGGAGACTGACTGGACATCCTCACTCAGCTTGGAGATTTCTTCCTGCACGTGAAAGCCAAAGAATTGTAAGAGCTTTTTTTCCGAAGCCACAACTGTGGCTGTGGCTGTGGCTGTGGCTGTGGCTGCGGCTGCGGCTGCGGCTGCGGCTGCGGCTGCGGCTCTGGGAGCCATTTTGAAAATTCTGGATTCTCAGCTACAAAATGTGATGCAGATACGTGTATTCTGTCTCCAATGTGTAATTCAAAACCAGTACATTTCCCGTCAAAAGTACACAAATACCTACTTCGTCACCATAGTCAATATCCAGGGGGTAGAATCGGCTTGGTATTTTCTGGAAGTCCTCGGTGCCGAAAGTGTTGCCTGTCTTCTCCAGGTAGAGCTCGGAAAACTTCTGTCGGGCTTCAGACTTGCGGCCGCCAAAGTATTCCAGCTTATCGCCTCCGATGTCCGTGCCCACTCGACCCCAGGATCTGAAGACGTTATAGCTGTCCAAATTTTAAAAGAGGGGAACAGAAAAAGTTGAGCACAGATTACGTCGCACATCTTCAAATGTGTGGTGAGGTACGAAGTCCCCAACGGTACATGCTTTCCTGACATCTGTGAATGGGAGTACACTTGGCCTAGATTGCCTGGTTTTCCGTGGATATATGCAAACTGAAGGAAAACCAAGACCACAGCTGTGCTTCTCTAAGGGTTGGCAATTTAGTGAAAGTGATTAAGAACAACTGGAACTCATTCCAATACCAATTCCTGGAAAAGGCACTCAACAAGCTCACTCAAATACTACATGTAGTAATCGTAACAAGTTGTGATTGTTCCGTCACACTAACAGGACATCCTTAGAGGAAACGGAATTAGGAAAGAAAGAAAAAAAGGCCCCAAACCAACTTGGAGGTGAACACCAGTGGGAAGAGGTGAGGAGTCAAGGTCAGGATGAAACGAAGACAAAGCATGACAGCCTAATGTGCCAGAGGACCCAGAGGTCAGGGAGAGGATAGCTGAGGTCATATATGCACACATAGTATACCTGCTTCCCTTGTCACTCTCCAGAAGCTGCAGCTTGTAGTAGGAGTTGGTTCCCTGCAAGACGTTCACCATCCCAAGGGTGGCGCTGAACAGCAGGCCATGCTCTTTCAGCACGTGGGTACTATCCTCGAGCTCTGCGGCAAAATCAACATCAATACCTTTAGACCTACTCATTATTTGACACATCTACTAAAAGCCAATCATCTTTTCAATAATTCCACGGATCGTATTCATACACAAACATGACACATCTTGTGATATCCAGTAAGACTCACAGAGATCTGGTACAGTGCCTTTGGTACGAGGCTCTAATTTAAGTAACAAGGAAAGTGATATACAAAAATGTTGCAAACTGCTTACTGACTAAAATTACCAAAATGCAAATCTCAACATTTAGTGGGCCTGACGTTTCGATCCTAGCAGGGCCTTTCTCAAAGGCAGAGTCAAGGAGAGGCAGAGCCTTTGAGAAATGTCCTGCTTGGATCGAAACGTCAGGCCCACTAAATTTTAACAAGGAAAGTAATGGATATTCCCCAAAAGACCAATATAAGTAGTACATGTATTTCACCATAAATGTACATGTAAGTACTAATACAGTCTTGTAATACCATTCAAGTTTGGCACATAATGTATGCTATGAACCAAAGAATAATATAATACAAAGAAAATTGGCAAATGCAATTTGTATATCGCGAATTGTTGAAATCACGGTGATTACACAGCGTCCGGGACCCTTAGTTTCTGTTGCATGCTAGAGTGTTACAATACACCAATTTCAAAAGGATCGCCAAAGTAATGCTTAAGATACAAATGTACACAACTCCTCAACGGATTCTGAAACTATTGAAGTCGAACATAGATGTGAAAACGGCTCTGCTACATGTAATTCCCCATGTGAAGATTCTACTGATATCACAATACTATAAAAGCCATGTCCAACTTCTTTGGCTATGGGTTCAAGTTACACAGGACACTATGGCAGCTGCTTATAAGTGGCTGCTACAAATTCCCATAGACTCGTGTACCACGTGCAGTTCCTTGTGTAGCCAATACATGTGACCCGGCACAGCATAATGAGGAATAACCCCCACTTTTGAGATTTTGAGATTTTCTAATGATGTGAAAGAATATACCATTAGTTTTCAAATAATATCAAAATTATTTCCGCATGAACTTTGTTGTAAATAGTACAAGGAGACTTCACTCGTTCATTTGGTACCAGACACAATATACATGTAGCAGCACCATTCTAACTCCTCGAAAGCGGCCATTAAAAAAGGCAGGAACTTTACATTTTCATGAAAAAAGTACACAAACACTTCTTGTTTCTTCAACATTTAGAGACAGATTTTGGAAAAAATCCTTTGGACATAATACTCTCCAATACATTAACTTTCCGAAAATACAAAAAAAATAAAATTGATTTTTTTTTTTATCGAATTGAGAAGATACTTTGACTTCAGGCGTTGTTTACCCATACTGGAAAAGTGTTTTGGTGGGATATTCCTCATGTCGCTGTGCCGGGTCACAAACTAATGTCAAATGCAGACTTGATTTTATTTAGGCTTTGGCTGATTGGCTGAGATGTGCATGAACCGGTCGATACCTGCACTGGGCATAATGGTGGCCAAACACTTACACGCACAGACATTATGCTGAGACAGTGGGTAAATAACGGAATAGAGTAGAGGCTACCATAAAATGCACCCAAAATATCAATCAATTATCCAACCATTTCAGAGGAATTAGGGCAACATCTCCGGTGTTGCTTATGGGTCAGGACTCAGGATTCCATTTGATCAATTTCCCCCAAGTGAGAGGAACATTTAGCATAAAGTCCTTGCCTTGGCAATATCTGGTGATTTTAATAGGTTGCCAAGGATTTAATTTTCCAGAAATTCAGTCTGAAAAGTCTTACATGTGACCCGGCACAGCGACATGAGGAATATCCCACCAAAACACTTTTCAAGTAAACAACGCCTGAAGTCAGAGTATCTTCTCAATTCGATAAAAAAAAAAAAAAAATGTTTTTCGGAAATTTAATGTATTGGAAGATATTACGTCCAAAGGATTTTTCATTTTTGATATCAGTTGAAAGCTAATGGTATACTCTTTCATATCATTCGAAAATCTCAAAATCTCAAAAGTGGGGTTATTCCTCATTATGCTGTGCCGGGTCACATATGTGTACATTTATAAATGCTAAATAATTGAGACCAATATGGACTTGGGTCTTGGGGGAAAACATGTATGGTTAGTACATGTACGGTACATATGTAGTATGCTTAAATTCAATAAAGAAAACCTGATTCTGAGATTTGATAATGCTAGCCGCTCCTTGCAAGGCAGTTATCACATTTTCCTATCTGTCAGATTGTCAAATTTAGCACACAACAGGAAATCACCACAGTGCCCTATCCATGGCAACCAATGAGCCCAGACACTTACGGTATCCCCCCACCCCTGCCACACGGAACCACACACTCCATTAGGTTTTCCTGCAGCACTTCAGTGCTGTCGATTAATCAAAGTTACAAAGACAGAAGGATGAGAAGCCGCTGATCAAGATATGCCTCCATTTCAACCTTTGCTTCCAGCTACCGGTACATGAACAGATGGTGGCCATGTACATGTACGTAGCAATATCTGACAGAATCTCACTTGGGGCAGACAGGGGTCTAAAAGGAGGAATCAAATCTGTCACGTTACTTCTAACCCCTTGCCCTTGTCCTAAATGCACTGAACATCTGCCAAGTTCTCACTTCTCAGCAAAGTAAATATTAACTCACAGCATCAAATCTTTATGTATTGATTAATCTGCCTGTCAAGTGTGGTGTATGAGGTATTAAAAGTTAAGGAGAAACTAAAAAACAAGACCACAAACTGGTTTCAACTCCCTTGTTTTTACCAGGATCACTTCTTCTGGACAAGTATCGAAAATCATTCCAAGGCGATTCAAACATATATACAACTATACATACCAGTGCCTGGGGATCAAGCAAGAGACCGATTGCACGACCAATGTTTATATGCCATCACGTGACTTATAGTGGGTATTTTTGCATCTCATTTGGTGCAGAACAGGAGTGGAAATGAGCATACAAGACTATCATATTTTCCACATTCTTCTTCTTACATTTACATTGCTGCTCCGTGCCGAATGAGATGAAAAAAATACCCACTATAAGCCACGTGATGGCATTTAAATAGTGGTCCTGCAATTGGTCTAGTATATACCGGTAAGTAAGAGATATCAAGCAAGCAAGTAAAAAAGTTACAGCTATTACTATGTGCCATGCAAAAATAATTTTGTGTTAATGATAGTTTTCAACTGTCTGATATACTGTCATGATAAAAAAAACACCACATCAATGCTGGAATCGCCATTGCTTGAGTCAGACATAATACATGTACTACGCTGTTGTTGTATGGTCGGTTACAGTAAACAGTTGTCAGCTAGAGGACTCCATTCACCTACTGTACGTCTGGATTCTTGTGATTTTTTTTCTGTACCCGACGGCTTTTGTTTAGCTTTTGCTCCGAGTAGGCGATGGAATAGGGTCGTGAAAACTATCATTTTAAACATATTTCCTCGCATTCCGGAACTACGCAGATGTGTTTGCTGTATGGTTAAAGGTACATTTGTACGTCCTCTATACACTGTTGTACAGTACCATAGTTTGAGCTACATGTATCATCAAACAAGTACTGTGTATAATATACCGGTAGTTAGGGGTAATGGTACATGTACGTACCTTATGCCCATGAACCTTGCTGATATCAAACAAGCAAATGGACCAAATGAGATGAGCCTGAAATAGTGGCATTGAATACAGGCTCAAACTGCATTTAGCACATAAGGTGTAATCACAATCGGAAAAGATTGACTTACACTTTATTTTGTTGTGCATCCGCACATGTAAACATATTCTAATTGTGATCTAAACATCGAAAGAAATGCATGGTTGACTAATTTTCAGCACAATGTTCAAGTATTTCCTCAAAATGAGAAGAATACAAAAATTTACTTGTTATCTGCACACAGACAAAAATAAGCTATCTGAACCCTGATCTAAAAAAGATTTTGTGCTGTGTTCATCCACACAAATGCCACACAGGCCGGAAATGTGGCAAAAGATTACACACTGTGCTTCCAGCCAGAATGCACTGGGTCACAGACAGATGTGGAGAATAGCGGCAGATGGTGGTGCTGCCGAATGCTTATCTCCACCCAGTGAATCATGGTATGCATCTCCAAAAACTTTCAATTCTCAGAAGCATTTCTGAAGAAAAAAAAGGAACATGAGACTTTGACAGTGATAGGAATCATGACAGTAGTGAGATTTGTGTGCTTGCAGAGAGCCATAGAATCGATACTGCAATCACAATTCAAAAAGAAAAAAATCAAATCACATCTTTTCCAGCGATTGTAAACAGCATCTCCTTTTTCCAGTGAGAAAAGGCTTGCTTTACAGCCAAGGCTGATAACAGAAGACAATAAAGTAAATCATCTAAGCTGTCCAACCATTAAAATAAAGGTGTCGAAACAGAGATTTGATGAATGACGAAGGTGACGAAGGTGCCAAAACCGCTGAACCAAAGCTGTGATTACTTCTCCCCAAATGATTCATTGCGGACGGCTCTCAAACTGCAATATCATGGCCTGAAGGGTTAAGTACCCTGCATGCAAATCATCTTCTTAATGGGTGGCTTTGATGCTGATTGAAGAAGGCATGTCAGTTCTCCGTTGAACTACATGTAGTATTGCAAAAGCCCAGAACTGCACAGTGCCAATGCTCTGAACTGCATAGCACCAATGCTCTGAACTGCATAGCGCCAATGGCTCAGAAGTCAGAACTGGGTGTCAATGGTCAGAACCGTGTGCCTTTTATCAGAACTGGGTGCCAATGGCTCAGAACTGGGTGTGTCAATGCTCAGAACTGTGTGCCTATGCTCTAAACTGGGTGCCAATTGCTCAGAACTGGGTGTCAATGCTCAGAACTGGGTGTCAATGCTCAGAACTGGGTGCCAATTCTCAGAACTAGGTGCCAATTCTCAGAATTGTGTGTCGATGCTCAGAACTGTGTGCCCATGCTCTGAACTGGGTGCCAATGGCTCAGAACTGGGTGCCAACTCTCAGAACTAGGTGGTAATGGCTCTGAACTGGATGCCAATGCTCAGAACTGGGTGTCAATGTTTAGAACTGGGTGCCAATGCTCAGAACTAGGTGCCAATGCTCAGAACTGGGTGCCAACTCTCAGAACTGGGTGGTAATGGCTCTGAACTGGATGCCAATGCTCAGAACTGGGTACCAATGTTTAGAATTGTGTGTCATGTAATCATTGCAAGCACGGCTTGATGAGAAACTCTCCCCTGAATCTTGACCATGCCTAGGACCTGACCAGAACTCTGTTGACATACATACGAAAGTCTTACCAGGTTTGTTATCCCATGCATATATTGAAGTCACTTAAGCCTGAAAGGCATCTGTAAGTAGCCGGTCATGTCAATCATTTGGTTTGTCAAAAAAAAAATTGTTCCAAAAGAAAGTGTAATTTTTTTAAGTCAACACAGACTGTGTACTGAAAATTTATTGGGCAGTTTCTAAAGAAGGATTTACTTAGGGAGCCTACATGTATATGATAGCTAGTAGATAACTTGAGAAACCACCACTAACAATTCAAAGGTTAAGTACCCCCCCCCCTCCCCTCTGTTTTAATCATTTTTCCATGTCACTGCCAAGCTCAGCCAATAGTGCCCATCGAGTCAGCACACATGCAAATTAAATGGGCAATTCCATTCTCTCCAAAGGGGTGTGCTCGTGATACTCGGCGTACTTGCGCAGATGTTTGGGCAAATTTCTGGGTGGGACACAAACAGTTGTCTCTAGCGGGATCTGCAGTGGAATTCAAGAAGGAAATAGGACGTCCCATATGCGACTAGCTCTCGACAGCGTTGACCACCAAGACAACAATTGTCTTCAACATTTTGCCGCATTTTATCCATTTCAACTCTGAATGGTGCAGGATATTGAAAAGGTGAGTATCTATTATTTCCTTGCTCAGAAAAATATGGATGTATTTTTTTTTTGAACCAAATATTTTTAGTCAGAACATGTACTGAGCAGTACTTCACATTGATGCAACCAAAAGATGGTGTACATGTACAAATGTTTGTGCGATTTCCAATATTTGGAGAAGATTAAAGCCCAAAAGTAACACAAAAATTGTTGTTTGCAGTTTGCAACATTTTTGTATATGTATCACAAAAATTGTTGTGAAAAAAACCCTACTTATGTTGTAGTGGAGATGTATGGCAGGAGAGATACATGTACTGTCTGACTGTAGAGGTGTGTACAATGGTATAAATGTAGAGATACAAAATGATGAGAATGGTAATCACTAACATTCTATGAGGGTTTTGCACTACTCGTTTTGCATGCTCAGTGCTTTGCCCGATTGCATATCATACATGTGCCGGTACACGTACCAAAGCATCTCGGAAGGGATTCCTAATCTCCAACTCCTGCTTTCTACCGTAGATGTCTTAACCACTTGACCACAAATCTGTACAGCAACTCTGTTGATATTTGTGGTGAGGAGAATGCCTTTATAAGCCCCCTACATCAGGATATTTGTTTGTATTTAAAATAGGAATACATACACTGTACCGTTCAAAATGCATTCAAATAAAAACCTTTAACTACAGTTTTGAATGTGAAAATAATCTATTAACTTCGCCAAGAGGAAAAGACACCACTTTTCGGGTTGGTTCTGAAAAAGGCCATACTAAGGGCAAGATGTGTTATGCTGCACCAATAGTGTTCAACATCATGTCACAATTAAGAGACAGTGCAAATGCATTTTAAGGAGGATGACTGGGGGTGGCGGGGGAGGGGGGGAGGGGGCACAGAGTCACCTGAGTCCGGCTGGCCAGTCGTTAATGTTTGCCAACCATATTTTGACTTCAGGAAAACGGTCTGCGGCTCTCGCAGGCACTGTTTGAAGAAACAGCAATTTGTTTGCTCAAAGTGAGTAACGTGTCCGATCGCACTGTTCCCACATTTCATGATGAGGCAGCGCACAAGCTGCTTTCAGTCCAAGTCTGGGATGATGAAGATGAAGATGAAGATGAAGATGAAGATGAAAATATTAAATGAAGAGGAAGATGAAGACGAAGACGAAGACGAAGACGAAGACAAAGACAAAGACGAAGACGAAGACAAAGACAAAGACGAAGACGAAGAAACAAAACAAAATGATAGATACAATAATTATTCACATTCCATGTCACGAAATAATGAAGATTTTTTTCAAACAAATCAAGGAAGATATTATTTAATAACAAAACTAATTTTCTTGGTATTAGAGTGCTGTACTGTAGTTAAATGTCATTATGGCAATTTTGTTTCTTTCTTTAGGTTTATTTTGGGTTTTATTTATTGTAAAATTGGTTGACAACTCGCATAAAATGAATGCAGCATCATACCTGAATGTAGTCATACTGTGCTAAGGTAACTTTGGAAATCACCCTGAATGCAATCAAGCAAAAACCAAGCCAATCTAATTTACCAATTAGCCAAAAACCAATCGAGGGGGAGGTTAATGTCTTAAGCACCGATCCATCTGTCTGACAAGCAGATGTTGCAGTGGAAATTGTTTTTTTCAAACCAGAAATTATCAAAACCTGATTACCAAAATGTCTCAATGAACCACACACTACCGGGGAACCATTACATCTGTGTCTGCCTTCTGTCAGTTAACTTTACTTCTCTCCCATCTTGTCCATGTTGTCTGTTTCCGTCCTTGTCATTCAAACAGTGGATTCAAACTAAAAGAATTAAAACATTCAATCATCCATTTCCCTGCAGTTTGTCTTTAAAAAAAAATTTTTTTTTTAATTTTGTGACATAATTTTGTGTTTACATAACAAAATAATTAAATATTCGTTGGTAAACAATTCATTAGAAATTAATAAGTTTGAATTAGATTCAGTTTGGTAGTGGCAGGTTTATTGTAAATATAAAAAGAAGACAAAAACCTCTGGCAAATTGTAGGCATCGCGTGGTTTGATTGCGCAATCTGGGCCACAGTTCTATGAATGTCAGTATGTTTGTGGGCCCTCTCCGATCCAACGATATTGATAATAACAGACTGACAACACGCACTTAGTCCAGTCTCCAACAGACCCTCATGGCAGGGCAACACGGAGCCAGCAATGCAAATAATGCGCGTGTGTAGAGGCCGACGGCTTGACGTCACTTCCCCAAACCGCAGAGCCAAGCCGGCATGACTGAGGCTAGCAGTCTGCTAGTCTCATTTTTCCGAATTGTTTAAAAGTTCCCAGTAATTTTTTTTTCTCTTGTATTTGGTGCCCATGGGGATAAACTCAAAAGTCAAATACCCAAGAGAATTGAATCAAACCAATGATCACAACATGAAGAGAAGCAGAGAGGCTCATCAGCATCTCAGGGGTCGTTCAGACACGGTACTAAAAGTGGTTTAAACTGAAAGGGGTCTATCTAGTTGTGTCTGAACGGTCTACGTAGACCGTTTTGGGTACTACAAACGGTCTATCTTAGACCGCCGAGGAGGGGTGGACTAGACTATGAAGACCATTCTACGAAGACCGGTCTACAAACCTTAATGTGTCTAAACGGTTTATCTCATAACCACATCCAGTTTAGGCAGACGAGCCGGGGCGCATTACATAGCCGGTGATTTATGTCACTGCCCAAATCGCGTCAATGAAGGGAAGTTGGGATTCAGGGTCAAGCAACGCGTGTGACCTCTTAGTACCAGAGATAGACTGTTTTCAGTGAGTATGAACACAAGGGGTTTGCAATGAAATGTTTACCTACCACTGTGACCGCAAATGATAGACCTATTTCGGTCTCCGTAGTACGGTGTCTGAACATAGCCCCAGACACCCAGCCCAAAGGGTTGGGGTTAATGGCCATGGTAAACGAAGGCCATCTTTCATGGGCCATAGGGTTGCAACTTGTGACACCCCCGTTAATAAACATCTGGAGTCTGGACAGAGTTCCTGGTCTACAGATACAAATACACACGTGAAGTACAAAATGCAACTTGTGCACTGCATTTCCATCCGAGTCCTCCCATGGGTCAGTGGGGGAAAAAAATAAAAAAATATTGCCTCGGTTTTTCTCTGCCGTTATTTCGTTATTGTCAGGAATGTTATCTTTAAGAATCGTAGTGCTGAGTCTGACCATCTCGAAAGGTTGTGTCCATTCCGGTAAAAGGACTGGAGCAGAAATGAGGGAGAGCCAGTGGATGGAGGGCTAGGGTTAAGCCGTGTCCGCACTGGACTTATTTTTTACCGAGCCCGTGAGTAACATTCCAATGGGTAAATCTTCCCGGCATCCGCACTTGGACTTTTTGACTCGGGTAAACTAACCGAGACGATCGGTAAAACTAACCGACTCATGTACATGTGCGTGTACTCTAGGTACACAAACACAGTTGTTACCCTGCGCCCGCACGAGTCTTGCATACAGTAACGTAACGAACGGGGCGCCGGATGTGGTTTTTTACCTAGTCGTTTACCGAGACGTCGTGTCCAGATTGGACTTATTGACTCGGTTAAACTGACCTGGTCAATTTAACCGGGCAGAAGTTGGTCGGTTAAACTACCCACTGGAGTCGGGTAAGTTACCTGGGAGGAAAACTTCCTGGGCTGTCCGCACTGGACTTAAAATGGTCAATTTACCCATTTGCTCGGTTAGTTTACCCATTTTAAGTCCAGAGTGCGGAGGCGGCTATAGAGGATGGTTCCCACCCTGTGGTTTTTCCCAGACCAGACCAAGAGCTGGCAGCATTTACGTCTCCGTGTGGAGGAGTTTGTTTTCGCTGCGGGTGCTGGAATTTCAAGCGGCCGAGTCCTTTATGGAGAAGCCACGCTGGCATTGCACGCATTTTGCACTTTGGAATAATGATGACTGAAGTAGGGGGTACTACGGTACACGTGGCTTCAGGCGGTCTCAATTGTGTATTTATGTAGGACCGATGCCAAGTGAAAAGCTGATTTATCTGATTTATTGTAATGTAAACGGATCTACATGTAACTAGGCCACCAGAGTTTTGCCAGCTTTTGGTACACAAATGTATACAAACATTAGAGTACGATGAGTTTGATGAAATTGAATACTGGTTGGATTGGTCCACGGTGCCACACGATGTTGAAGCAAGGATGACAGGATGATGAAAACTAGGTGTAGAAAGGCAAACCTTCTTTGAACTACAATCTCACCGAGACAAAAAAAAATATTCAAATCCACCACAAGACCTTGGCAGCCTCAGTGGTCAATCCAATCTGCACTAAATACATGAAGCAAGAATTCTTGAGCCACCGGAGCTACCTATATTTTTTTCGGCAGGGTATCGGGCTACCACTGTATAGTTAACAGTCACTATGAACATCTGAACCATGAAAGAGGAGTGAAAATGTGACCCGGCACAGCATAATGAGGAATAACCCTCACTTTTGAGATTTTTGAGATTTTCAAATGATGTGAAACAGTATACATTAGCTTTCGAATGATATCAAATTTATTTCCGTATGAACTTTGTTGTAAATAGTACAAGGGGACTTCGTTTGTTCATTTGGTACCAGACACAATATAGCAGCACCAGTCTAACTCCTCGAAAGCGGCCATTCAAAAAGGCAGGAACTTTACATTTTCATGAAAACAGTACACGAACCCTCCCCCGAAATCCTCGTTTTCTCAACATTTAGAGACGGATTTCAGAAAAATCCTTTGGACATAACATCCTCCGATACATTAATTTTCCGAAAAAAAAGAAAAAAAAAAGGATTTTTAATCGAATTGAGAAGATACTTTGACTTCAGGCATTGTTTACTCGAAAAGTGTTTTGGTGGGATATTCCTCATGACGCTGTGCCGGGTCACAAATGTCATTTTGTCACTGTGATTTCACGGTGCATTTTACAGTGATTTCACTGTGAAAATAATCGACTCTCTGACCTAATAAAGACATCGTCAGGTCACTAAAGAGACTGTGAAAAAAACGTGAATATCTTGGGTGGCAAGCTCCAGCCTTGGGGGATGGTTAATTCAATTGCCAGTAGGGACCACCAGCCCCCATAGAGATACTGTATGGTATCCTAAGCTTGTACCTGTCACTCCCAGATACTTCTAAATTGCCTCTAGCCATTTACCACCAGGATTGTGGCCATGGAGACAACTGGTGAACACACCATGAAAATGTCTTGGCTAACTGTGTGCCATGAAATAGGGGTGAGAACAAGGTGAATTTTCTTTTCACGGCTAAATGACATTTTCACCCCATTTTCACGGTTTAGATGTCCATAGTGAGTGCTCATGAGACATCGGGTATGGCAAACAAATGAGTTAAATCCATGTTATATCTCAGCAGACTGACTTCAGGAAAACCACTGTACATGTGCCGGTATTTCCAAGAAATGGGTCCAGGAAATTGAACAGCTGTTGGGTCTGTGGTGGGTTTCTGAGGAACCACAAGAGGCTGGTTGAGGTTTTTTTTAAAGCCTGTGATTACTGATTAGACAATGTACCCGGAAATACCATGAAGTGAGCCATTTTAATTGAGATTTTGTTCTACAATATTTGGGGCGCAGATTGACAGACTGAGTCTGATATGAACTTGGCTAAAAAAAAAAAACCTTTTAAATGTGGGTGTGTTGTACACTTGCCTCCTCAGTTTGCACTTTGCACAAGGCACGTCTCTCTGTGCTAGCAAATTATAGTTAGTGAGGGTATGTCAATATCCTTACAGAAAGCCAGCACTGAGAAGGCTTGCACCACCATCATGAGAGGCCATATGCTTACATGTACTTTGGTTTGTTTCAGGGTTTGGTGAACCTACGGGTCTCGTCATCCTGAGATCACCGACAAGCCATTCTGCTTGCGTCACGCACGACAACGTCTGACAAGTCTGAGTCATCACTCATCACAGACAAGTGAGTCCGGCGACACTATAAGGAGCCACTGTGTCCAGACCACAAGTGCGTCTCGTTGGCAGAGTGTGTCGTGTCATAGTAACAAGGGGGAGGGGGCAATGGAGATGAGAGGCTATGGCTGAGTCTGAATTCATCGGTTATGGCTTCACAAGACAAATGAATGCATGGAAGCCACTGGCTGACATGTGGCTTTCAACCCGCGTGAATTAAGTTAGGACGTTTATAAGTGAACTCAGACATTGCAATATAAACTAGACAAATACATGTACAAGTACATGTACTGGACACCAGAGGTTATACAACATTGGCAGACAATCTTGCCTATAGGCTAGCACAGTTGATCACACAGTATCCAAAGGGAATCAGCAGGCAATGTCATGAAACCCGAAAATAATTTGAGCATGGTACAGCCATTGCATTAACAGATTATCCTCATCCAATAATTTGTTAAAAATTAATGTGTAAAGAACGAATCTTGCATAAGATGAGTTTTGTGAAATCAGTCCTAGGACGCATCATACATGTAGTTGAGATCAATCTTACAGCTGGGAAAACTAAGATGGATCTTAAAATCAGACGAGTTTCAGGAAATTGGTCACAGGCATTTTACCAGCAAGAAAGCTTATTGATAACAGGTGAAGTTTTGCATTTGGTCCACAAAACTCGACCTCCCTTGAGTAGGGATGAAATAAGGATCAAGGCATGTACATGTACTTGAGCCCATATACATGTAGTACACTGTACATGCTTCAGAGAGATCTTACTCTATTCTTCTCTCCCCTCCAGGTTCAGGGGGACAGAGTAAGGACATGAGGACACCCGTCCCCTGCCTTGGAATCAACAATGGAGACTGCCACTGCAACAGGTCCGGTGGCTGTGACATTGCCCAGCAACGGGACCGCAGCAACGCTATGCGGAAGTGCACTGACAGTGACAGAGATGAGGAACCAGACCGACGAGACCGCTCATGATTGGACGAATGCCAGCACGCTCCCATGCGGGGAGGGCCCGCTGAACAACATATGGAGCATGACTTTTAACCTGGTGCTGATGGTGCTCTTCATGCTCACCGGTTTCCTGGGCAACCTCCTGGTGGTCGTGGTCTACGTGCGGAACCGCCAGCGTCGGCAGTCGACGGCCAACTACTTCCTGTGCAGCCTGGCGGTGGCCGACCTCATCGTCTGCCTGGTGGCCATCCCTATCCAGCTCCACTTGGAGCTGTCGGCCTTCAGCCGGCCGGTGGCCGGCGCCGAGTGCGCCGTCTTCGCCTACCTCTGGCACGTGGTCATGTTCGCCTCGGCCTGGATGCTGGCCGGCATCTCGGTGGACCGCTACCACTGCCTGTGCCGGCCGTTCGACCGGCGAGCCCGGGTGCGGCAGGTCCTGCGCACCATCCTTCTCATCTGGCTCTTCACCATCGTCATCTCCGTGCCCAGCGCGCTCTTCTTCGAGGACCAGTGCCGCAAGGGGCCGGCCTTCACGCTGGCCGTCCGCCTGGCCATGGCGGTGGCCGACGGCCTGGTCAGCGTGGTCGTCCCCCTCCTGGTCATCGCCGTGGCCTACGCCCGCATCTTCCGGGCCGTCTCCCGGCGGGAGCACGGCGCCCAGGCGCAGAGCCAGCGCCAGCGTATCGTGCACCAGACGCGCTACGTGGTGGCCAAGCGGCTCCTCCTGGTCATTGCGGCCTTCGTCCTGTGCTGGCTCCCGCGCGTGGTGGCCGAGATCTACGCCGCCACCCTGGCGCCCGACCCCCGGGTCAACCTCATCTCCCAGGCCCTCTACGTCTGCAAGAACATCGTGCCCTACTTCAACTCCACCCTCAACCCGGTCCTCTACTCCCTGGTCAACCCCAGGTTCCGACACGAGTGCCGCTGGATCATCCTCAACTGCTTCAGTCAGGTGTTCCCTGTGTCGGCAGTGGTCGCAGCAAAGTACACCTGCAAAAGCAGCAGCGCTTTATAATTGTCTGGAAGAGGGGACAAGATCTGAATTGGTAGCACACCCACCTACACAGCAACTATCCCTGTGGAATGATGACAGCTCTGTGCATCCAGTAGTATAAAGGCCTCCTGGATAGTGACCCGGCACAGCATAATTGAATTTAAGCATACTTATATGTACCGTACGTGTGCTAACCATACATGTTTTCCCCAAGACCCTGTCCACATTGGTCTCAATTATTTAGCATTTATAAACGTACACATATGTGACCCGGCACAGCATAATGAGGAATAACCCCCACTTTTGAGATTTTGAGATTTTCTAATGATGTGAAAGAGTCTACCATTAGCTTTCAGATGATATCAACAAATTTTCCGTGTGAACTTTGTTGTAAATAGTACAAGGGGACTTCGCTCATTCATTTGGTACCAGACACAATATAGCAGCGCCATTCTAACTCCTCGAAAGCGGCCATTCAAAAAGGCAGGAACTTTACATTTTCATGAAAACAGTACACAAACACTCCCCCAAAATCCTCATTTTTTCAACATTTACAGACAGATTTCGGAAAAATCCTTTGGACATAATATCCTCCAATACATTAACTTTACGAAAATACCCCCCAAAAATCATTTAAAATATCGAATTGAGAAGATACTTTGACTTCAGGCGTTGTTTACTCGAAAAGTGTTTTGGTGGGATATTCCTCATGTCCCTGTGCCGGGTCACATATGCAATCAAACCTCGAAGCATTGTTGCGTACTGTACATGTAGTTTAAGTGCAGTATCATATAAAACTTCCCAGTGTGGTTCCAACAATGACTAAGAATCAGTACACTGGTACATTATATAAATGATACCACAAGCATTTAACAGGTAACAAAAAATAGATGGAAATTTATACAAAATTGTTTTAACTTCCAACAGACTTCAATATGAACAGGACCTTTCTCAGAAAGGTCCCCCTAAGATTCAAGTAATCATGAATCAGGCCATCTTAATTGGTGATTAGAAGAAACTTACAAATTGAATGAAAAGGCACTTAAATGAGATCAATTAAAAGTAACAGGATTTGAGTCTAATGCAGGCCCACTAGGTCTGGCTGTAAATTCATGATAGCTGCAAAAGTCCAAGATTGGAGACTTATACTAATTCACTTCATGCACTTCTAGTCCAGAGCATTGAAAAAGTGCAGATTCAACACAAATGGCTGTGTCATTCACTAAATTGTCATGTCATAAAATTAAATTCAAGAAAAGAAAAAATGTGGTTCCACTGACTATGCTTTAATTTGAGTGCTATTATATATTTTTTTACCACTTTTATTTTGGCGTTTTTTTTGGCAGAGCCAATCAAATATGGTTCCTGATTTCTTAGTGAGGTTTGAAAATGACACACTATTAAAAAAAAAATATGTGTGGCGGTCATACATGTACGATACCTCAGTACATGTAGTCACTGGAAAGTGAAACTACAGACAGTAATGAACTGTTCGCACAAGCATTCTGCAGCAATGAAGCATGTACAACTTCATCTACACACCTTTTCAATTTGAAGCAACTAAATAATGTCAAAATTTCGAGGGCCTGATGTTTCGATCCTAGCAGGACCTTTCTCTCTCAATTTTCAATTCTCTCTCAAGCCTTGTTTTTTTTTTTTCAGAGTCGTCTGAAAAGGGCTTTAGGCTTCATTTTTCTCTCTTCAAAAATGACTCTCCCTTTTCCTAATTTTGCTACACATCTGTGTGCAGTTAAAACACAGGTTTGATATTTTCATTTGAAACCAACACTCCCTCCACTGAAGAATCCGTTCTACATTCAGCAATTTGTCCAGCACTCCTCCCACCTTACTGCATGACTCAGATTCTCATTCCCTTCTTTTTGTTCCCGGTGATTAATAATGGTCATAATGCAGACACTGAAAAGCTGCTCATGACGGCAAGAGTCGGAATCTGCCCAGCACTGCTAATCAGTGCTGGTTCTGCCTGTACCTCTAGTGCCCTACCTTTTTCCATAAATCTCCAGCTAACCGGAAAGTTAGAGGACCGGAGACTGTATAATTAAAATGCAGTCATTGTGTCCAGATTGTTAGTAAACCATTGAGTTCCAACTTGGATCCCAAAACTGAAAATGAATCCCACGCACTAGAAAATAAATAAATCTTCACTGAAGTCCATAAATCATGTTGATCACATACAGTACAAGTGCATGAATATCGTAGGGTGTGAGTGGATTCAGACGCTAAAATCACTTCATGCCCTTCTGCTGGGATCTACATGTACATGCAATTCTGTCTGTATAGGAAGGTTTGCGGTGACACCATGTATAAGGTCTCTTAAAGAAGAGGTGTGGTTCTGAAAAGAACCTGAGTGATAACTCAACGTTTCGACCAGTATGCTCTGGCCGTCATTCTGCTGCAGTTGGATGATATATCAGTACTAGTCACACTAGTAACAGTGTACTACAATGTATGAATGTACATAGTAGATTTATGTTTCACTGACTCAGGTAACCTCATTTAAGTGCCTGTCTGATTTGGGCATTACCGGAAACTTCTGTTTCAATGAATCCATCACATTTCAATAGAGTGCGGATTCATTCAAACCTTTGCATTTAATTTCAGTGCAAACATGAATGGACATCCAGTCATTCCCCAGTCATTTAAAAATGGAATTGTATTGTACCTACATTAATGAAATTCAAAGAGGTTTTGCCCTTACTCGACGTGGTAAACACTGAATGCTCAGTGCTTTGCCCGGTGCCTGATAATATTATTATCAGGCACCGGGCAAAGCACTGAGCATTCAGTGTTTACCACGTCGAGTAAGGGCAAAACCTCTTTGAATTACATTCTCCTCGACGCAAACATCATGTTATATCTATGATACATTAATGAAGTAAAGAAAAAAAGGTCAAACAAAAGGCAACTTCAGACCCCAGAAAAGAATATCTACATTCATAAATGTAGATGTACATCAGTACAGGGTCCATCATTAACTATTTCTTCAACTGACTAGTGCAACTACTAGATTAAACTGTTAACTGGCACTGTCCCACCAACCCTTCAACTGGCCTGAACTTTGCAGTGAGATTCTTGTCATTCACATCAAGCCTCGCGCTTAAGGTTTTGTTTTACTAGCCCACCGGGCTAGTAAATTGAGTTTTTTTGCTAGCCCACAGCAAGTTTTACTAGCCCTGTATAATTAATATTAAATTTAGGTCAAGTAAAACAAATTCTTAGTTTCTATTTTCTCATCCCCACCTGCATTGTTTTTAGGCCGCCACATCACTGTCTACTTTTTACTAGTCCGCTGGGCTAGCAAAGTGGGCCATTTTACTACAGTAGCCCGCAGCTGTTTTCACTAGACAATGACCGCCGGGCTAGTGCAAAGGTCGAGCCCTGCACATTCTAGACATAATGCCAAATTGTACACACCTCATGAGTCCAAAACTCAGACTGAAATGATCAGTGATAACCATGTTCTGCTGAATTTCTTCTTATTCAGCATTGTTCCTCGGGTGTAGAATATTTGTCTTTAAAACACTCGAATTGGAAGAGGACCACGCGAAGATACCACAAGAAATGCTGGGCAAGTTGAGCGATGGTGGCAACTGCTCCAAAAAACAACAATTTCAAATGGCTCACCAGACCACAGCTAAATCTGAATCCTGAGGTGACACCGGCATAGAAACAGTCCTCAAAGGGCTGGCATTGCAGGTCCGGGTCGTGAAACCATTGGGTCAAGCACAAATTGATTGACGGGATTTTTCTCCACACCCAGATTGCAGTTTAGGAAACCAACGCAAGGTCAAAGGCGGCCGATAACCAAATTTAAGGCAGACTGCCTCCCATTTCTAATATGCAGGGGAAACACTAACCAATCTTAACCTTCCAGCTGTGTACACAGACAGTGTTGATTTAGGAATGCAAAGTTTGTCTCTTGAAGTGAGTAAGAGGATTCAGCCTGGCCAACACTGAAACAGGACAATATGTGTGGCGGTCATACATGTACGATACCTCAGTACATGTAGTCACTGGAAAGTGAAACTACAGACAGTAATGAACTGTTCGCACAAGCATTCTGCAGCAATGAAGCATGTACAACTTCATCTACACACCTTTTCAATTTGAAGCAACTAAATAATGTCAAAATTTAGAGGGCCTGACGTTTCGATCCTAGCAGGACCTTTCTTTCTCAATTTTCAATTCTCTCTCAAGCCTTGTGGTTTTTTTTTTCAGTGTCGTCTGAAAAGGGCTTTAGGCTTCATTTTTCTCTCTTCAAAAATGACTCTCCCTTTTCCTAATTTTGCTACACATCTGTGCGCAGTTATAACACAGCTTCGATATTTTCATTTGAAACCAAACACTCCCTCCACTGAAGAATCCGTTCTACATTCAGCAATTTGTCCAGCACTCCTCCCACCTTACTGCATGACTCAGATTCTCATTCCCTTCTTTTTGTCCCCGGTGATTAATAATGGTCACAGGACCAGGACCATTTTTTTTTCATACGCCTTCACACGGCTAGTGACTGACTAACACACTGCCATAATAACAATTATTGGGAAATGCCGCAGACAATATCCTATCCCTTACTAATAGTGCCATCTCTTTCCCTTTTTGTCATGGAAATGTAAGGCCATTTAAAATTGAAATGTGGGAATAGGGATGGACACTCCATGTAGACCCCCCAAAAGGGTACTGAAGCAAGCACACATTTGGGCCATAACCAATCAGGAAGAGGCTTTGACTGTGGCGAGTGCAAGCTATCCGCTGGCTTCACCCTTGTCCAGTAGAAGAATCAGGAACCAAATTGGTAGTGCGCACTCCTATACGGTGGCCCATCCCCACGTAATAAAAGCACCTCAAAGTTGATAGAAGTACCATAACTAACACATCCTTAAATCAAATGCTTGCACAGTCAGGCCTCCGGCAAGATTGAGATATTCATTCTCACTCCCGTAAACCTTACTCAGACTAGAGGCAGGGTGAGTCAGAATACCATCGGAATGAAAGATCTTTGCATATTCCTGAATTATCAAAGTGCAGGCTAATACTCCCAGTGCGTCGCAACTATATTCCTAGTTGCCTTCGAGGGCTAATTACACCATCAGGTGTGGGCAAGAACTGTTCTAGGCGGGTTTGAACTGCATTCTAAAGCATTCAAACGGCATTTTGAAAATTCCTCATTCCGACTAGTTCCGTTTGGCTCCTGGTGATTCAGAATGAGCGTGACGGGGACGTTGAGAACAGAAGTGAATTTTTGTTTGGATTTGTTTGATTTTTTTCAGAGGCAAGGAGCACTGAACAACTTGATTCTGTTAGTAATTAGTAAATGGAAAAAAAAGACGCTGGAATAGGAAGGATCTTACTGGATTCAGGGTCGACGGCAGCCCCACCCTTCAGCTGAATCTTCTTGATGCCTACAGAGGCACTCTTGTTGGTGAAACGTCGAAAGCCTGCAGTTGAAATAAATGTTTCTGTCAAGTTGGACTGCATGGAAATCCCTCCTTCCCCTCCCCCTTATTTACTGAACCCATATTTATGACTGTTAATTTCCCACTGAGATGCACCACTTTCCACTGGTTCCACATCGCTGATCTTTCTGTTTCAGTTACAATAAAGTGTGCAATTCTGTTCAGTGCGCAGTTCTGTTCAGTGTGCAGTTCTGTTCAGTGTGCAGTTCTGTTCAGTGTGCAATTCTGTTCAGTGTGCAGTTCTGTTCAGTGTGCAGTTCTGTTGAGTGTGCAATTCAGTTCAGTGTGCAATTCTGTTCAGTGTGCAGTTCAGTTCAGTGTGCAATTCTGTTCAGTGTGCAGTTCAGTTCAGTGTGCAGTTCTGTTCAGTGTGCAGTTCTGTTCAGTGCGCAGTTCTGTTCAGTGTGCAGTTCTGTTCAGTGTGCAGTTCTGTTCAGTGTGCAATTCTGTTCAGTGTGCAGTTCTGTTCAGTGTGCAGTTCTGTTGAGTGTGCAATTCAGTTCAGTGTGCAATTCTGTTCAGTGTGCAGTTCAGTTCAGTGTGCAATTCTGTTCAGTGTACAGTTCAGTTCAGTGTGCAGTTCAGTTCAGTGTGCAGTTCTGTTCAGTGCGCAGTTCTGTTCAGTGTGCAGTTCTGTTCAGTGTGCAGTTCAGTTCAGTGTGCAATTCTGTTCAGTGTGCAGTTCAGTTCAGTGTGCAATTCTGTTCAGAGTGCAGTTCTGTTCAGTGTGCAGTTCTGTTCAGTGTGCAGTTCTGTTCAGTGTGCAGTTCTGTTCAGTGTGCAGTTCTGTTCAGTGTGCAATTCAGTTCAGTGTGCAGTTCAGTTCAGTGTGCAGTTCAGTTCAGTGTGCAGTTCTGTTCAGTGTGCAGTTCTGTTCAGTGTGCAGTTCTGTTCAGTGTGCAGTTCTGTTCAGTGTGCAGTTCTGTTCAGTGTGCAGTTCTGTTCAGTGTGCAGTTCTGTTCAGTGTGCAGTTCTGTTCAGTGCGCAGTTCAGTTCAGTGTGCAATTCAGTTCAGTGTGCAGTTCTGTTCAGTGTGCAGTTCAGTTCAGTGTGCAGTTCAGTTCAGTGTGCAGTTCTGTTCAGTGTGCAGTTCTGTTCAGTGTGCAATTCAGTTCAGTGTGCAGTTCAGTTCAGTGTGCAGTTCTGTTCAGTGTGCAGTTCTGTTCAGTGTGCAGTTCAGTTCAGTGTGCAGTTCAGTTCAGTGTGCAGTTCTGTTCAGTGTGCAGTTCTGTTCAGTGTGCAGTTCTGTTCAGTGTGCAATTCAGTTCAGTGTGCAGTTCTGTTCAGTGTGCAGTTCTGTTCAGTGTGCAGTTCTGTTCAGTGTGCAGTTCTGTTCAGTGTGCAGTTCTGTTCAGTGTGCAGTTCAGTTCAGTGTGCAGTTCTGTTCAGTGTGCAGTTCTGTTCAGTGTGCAATTCTGTTCAGTGTGCAGTTCAGTTCAATGTGCAATTCTGTTCAGTGTGCAGTTCTGTTCAGTGTGCAGTTCTGTTCAGTGTGCAGTTCTGTTCAGTGTGCAGTTCTGTTCAGTGTGCAGTTCAGTTCAGTGTGCAGTTCTGTTCAGTGTGCAGTTCTGTTCAGTGTGCAGTTCAGTTCAGTGTGCAATTCAGTTCAGTGTGCAATTCTGTTCAGTGTGCAGTTCTGTTCAGTGTGCAGTTCAGTTCAGTGTGCAGTTCTGTTCAGTGTGCAGTTCTGTTCAGTGTGCAGTTCAGTTCAGTGTGCAGTTCTGTTCAGTGTGCAGTTCAGTTCAGTGTGCAGTTCTGTTCAGTGTGCAGTTCTGTTCTGAAATATTTCAGTGCAAGGTTTCTACTATAACCATCTTCAAACTATATACCGGTAAGTTTCATAATGTAAATCTGTGAACATTTCTGTTTTTCGATCTTCCCAATGTTGTGTAGGGACTTTAAGCACCTTTGTGGGCCAATTGCCAGCCACACCAGGGAGAGGGAAAAACAGCCCCAGTTCAGGCTTCTCCCTAATGTTCAGGTTCTCCCCAAGGCAAAGAATACAAATTGAAACTGGTGGAGCTCCTACATACATGTACATGTGTCAGAATGTTTGAGGTCATACATGTACATACCCGAGTAAGCGAAGCTACATGTTCCACTCTTGAGACCAGCTTGGTGTATGGAATCCGTCTCATCTCTGGCCAACCTCTGCTCAACCTGAAATTCAATAATGGGCCAAATGAATACACACAGTACACACAACTAAAGGAAGGGGCTGCACGCTACCGGTATTTAAAAAGGTACATCATTTGCAAAGGCCAACCATTCACTTCCACACTTTGTCCAACACAGCATATACATTGTACATGAAATAAGACACCAGCATCAGTTTGGGCTTCAAACACTTCCTCAGAAAGCATTAGAAACGGTATTAAATTCTTTTATTTTCTTAACATTTAGTGGGCCTGACGTTTCGATCCTAGCAGGACTTTTCTCAAAGGCTTTTTTTTCAGACATAGAGAGTAGTATTCGTAAAAAGGTCCCCTTCCTGAGCATAAACAATTTCTTTTTTTTCTAGAAAACAAAAGCTTTCTGTGCACTACAAATTCACCTTCTTTTTTTTTAAATTTGGAATGTCCAGGAATAGGGCACTTGGCAAATGGTGTACCCTTCCTGTAAGACTCAAAGCCACCCATGGGTAGGGCTGTGATTGGCTCACGCCACAAGTAAAACCGTCTGCAATGTCCCCCATGTGCTTTCAGCGGCAGCGCGGTATCCCTCGATCCTCCACAGTAAAGGTCCCACAATTGCACAATTACTGCTGCTAATCTTGCAATTCAGGTGGCAACTTGCGTCAAAAAGGGTCTTTGTACTGATTTGTATTGTTTTTGTTCTAAGATGAAAAGAGTCTTTGTTTAGAATGTGGACAATAGTGGTGACCGGATTCGGAGGGCCCCGTCGCATAGTCAAGCCAACGGAGCTCCGGATTCGGAAGGCCCCGTTGCATAGTCAAGCCAACGGAGCTCCGGATTCGGAGGTCCCGTCGCATAGTCAAGCCAACGGAGCTCCGGATTCGGAGGTCCCGTCGCATAGTCAAGCCAACGGAGCTCCGGATTCGGAGGTCCCGTCGCATAGTCAAGCCAATGGAGCTCCGGATTCGGAGGTCCCGTCGCATAGTCAAGCCAACGGAGCTCCGGATTCGGAGGTCCCCGTCGCATAGTCAAGCCAACGGAGCTCCGGATTCGGAGGTCCCGTCGCATAGTCAAGCCAACGGAGCTCCGGATTCGGAGGGCCCCGTCGCATAGTCAAGCCAACGGAGCTCCGGATTCGGAGGGCCCCGTCGCATAGTCAAGCCAATGGAGCTCCGGATTCGGAGGTCCCGGCGCATAGTCAAGCCAACGGAGCTCCGGATTCGGAGGTCCCCGTCGCATAGTCAAGCCAATGGAGCTCCGGATTCGGAGGGCCCCGTCGCATAGTCAAGCCAACGGAGCTCCGGATTCGGAGGTCCCGGCGCGAAGTGGTTAAAGGAGGCCGGTGAAGGGGGAATCACCTTGTCTCCCCAGGGAGCGATGCTGTGCTTGGGAACCAGCTGCAACACGTCACCGCCCTTCTCAATCTCCGTCAGGAAGTCCAGGCAGACGACGTGGATCCGGTGTCTCTTGGCCATCTGGATCTTGTTGGACATCTTCTCCACTTCCTCTGTAGTGTGAAGCAACACCGTGAGAAAAAAACAACCAAGTGGCACATCTGAAGAAAACTTGGCAAGCAAAATGCAGGATGCCTTCTATTCAGGTTGTACAGGTCAGACTCCAAGGTCCATGGCTTTTTCCATGACTTTTCAACGGTAAAATTATTAAAATCCAGGACCCTTTTAGCTCAGCAACTTTCTATATACTTAAATGTTTAGTGTGAAAATCTTTTAATCATTTAACAGGTCAAAATCATTAAACATGGCCATAGGTCTACAATCAAAACCGGTAAAATGGTCACCCCTGTTTGGTATCACTTCAATCTCCCTGTTCATTCGATATCAGATATGAGTGTAGTAGGCATAGAATCACTTGGTCACTGTAGTAATGCTGTACGTCTTAGCCATGAGAAAATGTGGATGAAGCGTCTTCGGACTATTCAACCACATATGGTCTCAACATCCAGGAGGGTAATGACTAACACCATGCAGCTTTCTGATAATCAGCTCAGCAGCGGCCCTGACTCACCCTCGCTGCTGATCACGCAGGCAGTGGAGGCAGAGATGGCACTTGCGTAGGAGCCACCCAGCTTTGAAACAATGGCCTTGATAGCGCTGACGTTGACAGCCAGTTTACCGGCCGAGGCCACACTGACCTTCAGCAGTGGCTTCTTGTCGTCACGGATTGGCTTCGAGCTTTGAACAGTAGGCAATTGAGAGAGTAAGCATTTTTTTTGTCGGCACTTTTTGTTTTCTTAAAAAGAAATCCTGTCCACATAATGGCTTGAAACTGTAAGAAAGTCTGAAACTGGCAGTTTTTTCCCTCTCGGTGGCGCCCTTCCAGAAAGCCAGAAGACAATCCTAGGCCTTTGTCCAAAACCCGGCTTAGGTTCAGGCTCCGGCTTTGCCGTCCTTTCTTTCGTCCACTTTAAAGTACGAGGCATGAAAACAGGAGGGCTTTGGCTTTGTTTTTGAAGGTTACACTGCATTTCTGCATTTAAAAAATGAATCTAAAGCTTCAACTTCAACAAAGAACTCCAACCTGTGTTTTCAGCTTTTGGATGACAGAGACAAAGCCAAAGCCAAAGCCGGGTTTTTGGAAAAGGGCCCTACAGTACCTGGTGGAAGGTCCGGCTGTGGCTTGGTCCTTGGGGAAAATCCTCTTTCCGCCATTGTAGGCTTTGAACTTGAAAGAAGCACTATTTTGAAGAGAGAGAGAGAGAACAGAGCAGTTGACAAAAGTCTCAAGTCCTTAAGTTGTAGGTTTTCGACCAGTGCACCATGTGAACGAATCCCTTTAGGAAAGGTAGGTCTGATCAACAATGCTACACTCATCAGCTCTCATACTCACCTATCAGGCATGCAACTGTTGAATTGTTAAAAAAAAGAGGAAAATGTATGAATGAAACTGCGAGCGCAAAGCACGAAGCCCTTACAGCGTGGGGTTTGGGGCCTGCTTAAGGGCCCCCGAAAATTTTGGATTCTAGATGCTCTGTGGTGCATTCTGAGCAGTTTTTGACCACTTATGACTTTAAGCTGAGTGACAGATTTTAACCTTTTTCAAGGCATACCCCCAGAAAATTGAATTTTTGTTTACACAAAATCAAAGTTTTTAACCTGATCTCAGCATGTGTTTTAAATGCCGGTGAATAGTTAGGGGAGAAGAAATATTTTATTTTTTTGTTCCAATTTTTTTTTTATTTTTTTTTTTCCTGCCGAATAAAAAAACACGCGGAAATCCGCAGATCCGCAGAAAAGTTGCATGCCTGACCTATGCTTTATACTCATCTGTTCCTCTCAGAACCACAACTTTCCTAACCAGACTCTTTCACACCGTGCACCCGGAACTTGTATACTACATACACTACGCAAAGCTTCATATCGTACTCAAGTCACAAGTGCAATTGGTTTCAAATAGTGCCGATATGGATGCGAACATGGATTCTAAGGATAGATAGACCTCATACACATGATATCATTTCTGCAGGAAGCCCTTGTCCAGAGGTATAAGAAGGTAACTCACTGGCCAATACTGTGGGATGTACACATACACGTACATGTACGTGCACACATTGTCACACTCCACACTTATGTTTAATATAGGAAGGTTTGCGGTGACACCATGTATAAGTCTTATACATGGTGTCACCGCAAACCTTCCTGTATTGATTCACCCACCATGCAAAGCCTTAATTCTTATTAGCTTTTTCGCCGCGAAGCGAAAAAGCTATTGTTGTTGTTCTGATTTTTTTTTTTTTTTCTTGTGTCAAAAATCCCATAGACAAAGCACAGGGTTTTTTCGGACGGCACTTTTGCCATTGAACAAATTTCGATTTTTTTCAAACTTGCCAAATGCATAGAACCCTTGCTGAAGTTGTGCACAGTTGTCTTGAAAATGTCATGACGTCATCACGAGTCACGTGACAGTGCTTTAAAGGGGCAAATTTCAAACTCCAATAAAAGCAAAAGTAGAAGTTCGTTTGGTTTCAATTTTGCAGTATATCTAAGTTGGGAAGAGGTGTATCCAAAAATTGCCCAAAAAAGTATCCAAAAATCGTGACGTAATCTCATGAATATTAATGAGGTCATGAACTTTTGCGATTTTAACATTCAATTGAGCATATTTGGCCAAAGGAGCAAGAATTTTTTAATTTTTTCGTTTATATCTATTGGGGATGTAGTTTAGAAACACCCTCCGGGGCCAAAATGCCATGACGCAATTGTGACGTCATTAAAATCCATGTTTTTAAAATACATATTAGCCAATGCTCAATCTTCTTGAAATTTGGTGGGCAGTTAGCTATTTGGCTAGACATTCAAAATCCTGAGTTTGGAACCAATCCACCATTGTTCATTATTATTATGATTTTTACAATATTATAATGAGGTCCCATACACTTTGTGCACAAAATATGCACGTGCGGTTTTTGTTTGTTTTGTTTTTAAGATACCAGATGCGGAAAAGCGTTATGTTCTGTTAGCAAACAGACATAAATCTCTAGTTTACACTTATGTAATTATGTTTGTCACTGTTTTACAAATAAGATAGTAACACTCTGCACAAGGTGCAGACAGTAATCACACATTTTTTGTATGGGTGGGGTCCAAACTTTAAGGAGGAGTGAGCTCACAGGTAGTCCTCCTCTTCAGCCAAGTCCGTAGGGATGACCAGCTTGCTCCGGTCAACGTCCTGCCTGAAGACCGAGCACTTGGTCCACTCAGACATGTTACCCCGGCAGTGGTAGCCGCCTGTGGACACCACCAACTGGCCCCCGTGGCACTCACTGCAGGGCTTGGGCGGACCAAAGGCCATGCAGTCAGCTAGTCTGTCCAGGATCTACAGGGGGGAGAGAAAGAGAGGGATTGGGACAGTGTACAGATGGAGAGATAGAGATAGAAGAGAGAGAGAGATAGAGGCAGAGAAAGACAGTGAGAGAGGGAGAAAGAGGGAGAGAGAGGAGGAGAGTGAGAAAGAGAGGGATGGGGACAGTGTACAGATGGAGAGATAGAGAGGGAAAAGAGAGATAGAGATAGATAGAAAGAGAGAAAGAGAGGGAGAAAGAGGGAGAGAGAGGAGAGTAAGAAAGAGAGGGATGGGTACAGATACAGATGCAGGGATAGAGATACATGTAGAAGAGAGGGATAGAGATAGAGAAAGGGGGAGAGGGAGAAAGCGGGAGAGGGGAGGAGAGTGAGAAAAAGGAAAGAGAAGGGGAGAGAGAGTGAGATGAAGAGATGAGGGAAGAGAAGGAAGAGGGGGGGAAGGAAGAGGAGAGAGGGGAGAGGGGAGAGAGGAGAAGGGAGAGGGGAGGGGAGGGCAGAGGGCAAAGGGGGAGGGGAGGGGAGAAGGGAGAGGGGAGGGGAGAAGGGAGAGGGGAGGGCAGAGGGCAAAGGTGGAGGGGGAGGGGAGAAGGGAGAGGGAAGGGCAGAGGGCAAAGGGGGAGGGGGAAGGGGGAAGGGAGAAGGGGAGAATGGAGAGGGGAGAAGGGAGATGGCAAAGGGGGAGGGGAGGGGAGAAGGGAGAGGAGAGGGCAGTGGGCAAAGGGGGAGGGGAGGAGAGAATGGAGAGGGAAGAGGAGAAAGTCAATGCCTGAGGCACAGCCACAGCCACAGCAATAGCCTAAACCACCAACAGCAGGGCCACAAAGCAACAAAACAACAATGATCTCAATGTGCATAAGTCCAGCTCCCTACCTTACTCTCGCCAGCAGGGATCTCCTGGTCATTGGCCACCAGCAGTTCCTTCAGGGACCTCTGGGACACCTTCTGCCGCAGCTTGTCTCTGATTTTCCAGACAAAATCACTCTGTTTCTGTGGGTCATTTAGAGGGGACACAAGCGACAGGACAGAGAGACGGATGATCAGCAGAGCATTCCTGGGAGGATCTTCACTAAATGCTTTGGGGTCATCGCTAAACGGCAAAGGCCTTTGCTATAAATATAAGAAGATTATCATGGCATGGAAGATGCTTTTATACAGACTGTCGCAAATGAGACCTGCAGTCGATTCCACCAAACTCATGGGAACGTAACGATCAATCGCAAGACGATTAGCGGTGTGCAGAAACTATACCGGCCGTCACAACTTACGATGGGTTATCCATCGTAAGCCTTTGCGAAATCAAACTTATTAAAATTAAATCAAACTTAGGTCTCTTGTCAAAAAGATCATCGGTTGAGTGCCGGTTGAATTCATCTGACCGATAAAATTTCCCCGGTAGAAAGCCGATTGTATACTGGACTCTGGTGTAAAAAATATTCACGATGGCTATCCGGTGGAAACGACATCGGACGGGTCAAATCATCTGATACCCAACCGATGATCTTTTTGACAAAAGCCCTTAGTATAATGCAGCCCTGGCCTGCAAGGAATGGATGGGACAATGAGTTTAGGTGCCATCAGGGCAAATGATCTTCAACTTTCTAGGATGAAATTAATATTGATGTCAGGCCACCCTGTCTCCCGTCATGCACTAAAGGTGAACATCACGCACTATCTGCAGTGCAGATGGTGCAATACGGAAGGCCGAAGCTCATGTACTGCGCTTGCATACACAGCAGTACGAGCGCAGACCACGAGGTGAATTTCGGGGTGACTGGTTCCCTTTTCACGCATGTAGTATAGATTGCGGTCGTGTGGGAGGAAACCACTCTTCAAGTTGCACGCGTTGTAATACAGCAATCTCACTATACACTGTAGGTATCGCAAGTGAATGGTCCCGGAAAACACATACCACGGAATGTAACGAGTCCAAAATGATAAAATCAACGCTGCTTAGCGTGAAAACCACAAGTAAAGGTTTTTATTAGCTTTTCCGCCGCTTCCAGGGAAGCGGAAAAGCTATATCTTTTGTTCAGTTTTTTTTTGTCTTCTTCTTCTTCTCCCCCAAAGCCCATAGACAATGCACAGGGGTTTTGTAAGCACGACTTTAGTCATTGAACAGACTTGGATTTTTTTCAAACGTGGGAAATGCATAAAGCCCATGCTGAAATTGATCCTAAACACCTTGATATCATCATGACGTCATCACGTGTCACGTGACCTTGCTTTAAAGGGGCAAATTTCAAAATCCATTAAAAGCAAAAGTACAAGTTCGTTTGGTTTCAACTTTGCACTGTATCTAAGTTGGGAAAAGGTGTATCCAAAATTGCCATCAATTGACCGTGACGTCATTTCATGAATATTTATGAGGTCATGAACTTTTCAGATTTTCACATTGAAATGAGCATATTTGGCCAACGGAGCGAGATTTTTTTCATTTTTTCTTTGATATCTATTGGGGACATGGTTTAGAAACACCTTCCGGAGCCAAAATGTCGTTACGCAATCATGACGTCATCAAAATGTGTGATTTTAAAACACATATAAGGCATTGGCCGATCATCTCGAAATTTGGTATGTAGTTAGCTATCGTGCTAGACATTCTAAATCTAAAGTTTGGAACCGAAGGACCATTGTTTATATTTTTTATGAATTTTTGAATACCACACTCGAGTCCCATAGGCTTTGTGCACAAAATATGTACATGCATTTTGGAGTAGGAATGGGGCTATTCTATGACTTGTTAAAAACAGAAGCGGAAAAGCTCTATGCTCTGTTTCACAACAGACATATATTTCTCGTTACCAATGTTTTTGCCAATTTTATTATGATATTGTAACACTTAATCTTGGCTTGGGACGAGGACGCTAGGACTCTCGGCCTAGGTTGGTCAGTGTTACTTGGGCGGTAGTCCAAGACCGAGCACCACAAATAAGAAAAAGGAGAGACTCCGAACACCAAGATTTGGTTGATGGGATGGGGACCTTTCTTTTATACATGGATAATGGACTCAGAATGGGTTTGGGGTAATACCTAAAAAGGACTTGTTTCTATCATTTACTGAATATGCAATCATAGTTAAATTGTTAAATGTTGAACAAGGGACGGGGTTGGATGAGAAACTACAGGGGACTGAATAACGAATAATGGATGATAAGGTGGTTTTCCTAATAGGGGCATGTTTTTTGTCTTGGACACTCTTTCTTAGAACAGTGACCATACCCATGATGTCATAGGAGACCTTGAAATGCCTATGGGGTTGGTCACTACCGGACTTGGTTCACAGGGACATGGCTGGGGTGAACATTGGGGACTGGAATTGGGGCTTAAAATATCATTCCTGGATATCAAAAATGTTGATATATCGAAAATGTTGACATATCGAAAATGTCGACATACTGTATCGAAAATGTTGATATATCATTTTAATCAAAAAATGCATATTGGCGATATCGATATCGGTGTGATATCGATATATCGATAATTTCGATATATCGACAGTGCTTACATCAGATGAATGCTGTTCTGTAGGAGTGAAAATAATCTTATACTGTATATGAAATTAATATCGCCCTATGTGTAATGAATGATTTCCAGTTTGAAAAGAATACTGCCCTCTATGTTATAACTGATGAACTATATGGAAACAATACTGCCAAAAAAGGTGAAATCAATGATTACCATTAATTGTCCGATATGAAATGAATATAGCTCTATATGTAATAAATACTGCCTTGCATTTAATCAATATTTCCACTCACGCAATCTACATGTCCTTTGTCAAAAGAGATGTTTCTCTTGGCAAAGCAGTGTTTACAAACCTTCAGTTTTTCTTTATCTTTATCCACCTTTTCTTTCTTGCTGTCGGGTTCATCAGCAGATGGCTTAGCCTTCCGCTTTCTGATTGGATAAGGGGGAAGTTAAACAAAAAGAGAGGAGAGATTGCAGAATAAACCTTACAAATCGTACGCTTCATTTCGAACAAAGACAAGCAAAGAAACAAGCTTGGAGTTGTCCGTCGCTTAAAACTGAAGTCTGGTAATGATATTAATAATAATAATAAACGCATTTAAAGAGCGCCTTTTCCAGGGATGCAAAGCGCTTGGGGAGAGTGCCAATACAAAGACGAGATCAGTGGACAACAAAACAAAGTAAAATTACAGGTTCCTATTGAACAAGTTAGTCTTAAGATGTCTTTTGAACTGGTCAGTGGATGAAGCATTGCGGATGGAGGTTGGAAGAGCATTCCAATTTTTAGGTCCGGAGATGGAGAATGCGCGGTCCCCGGCTCTCTTGAGGGTACGAGGAACTACCAGATTGTATTGTGAACAAAGGCCTTGGCGATTGGGTTTCCTGAGATCAAGAATATCCGAGATATAAGGTGGGAAAGTGTTAGACACAGTTTTGAACATGTTCAATGCCGTCCTAAACACGTAAGTGCCTGTTTTTTCGATCCTATGGGGATTGATGAGATCTGCAATTTTGGTTATTTTAATCAGTGTGCAATTCAATGACGGTGATTGGTACTTTGCATGAATGCCTCCTTAAAAAAAAAAGGGGAGATATTTCCATACAGTCAGTGGGCAGCTCTTTGTACATTACTCCAAAAAAATAAAGTCATCGGAAATGTTCTCACTGGCTAACTGACTCAAATGACCAAGAGAGAAAATTGAGAGAGCCGGACAATACAATATCGACAGGCCCTCTCCAAGGTAGAACAACAGGAACCCCGTTCTCCCTCTGAGGAAAGCCATGCAAGGAAGGAAGAAAGAAGGAAGAAAGAAGGAAGAAAGAAGGAAGAACAAAGGAAGAAAGAAGGAAGAAAGAAGGAAGAAAGAAGGAAGAAAGAAGGAAGAAAGAAGGAAGAAAGAAGGAAGAAAGAAGGAAGAAAGAAGGAAGGGCCCTCTGAGTTTTCCTAGACTTGACTGGAAAGATTATGTGGAAAGTTTGCGGTGACACCACGTGGGTCGTCTCTTTCAAGACAGAGTGTGGCTCTGAAAAGAGCTGGTATCTCGATGTTTCCGACAGTCGGTACTCCGTACTCCGTTGTCACATATTCCACATTGTATTTCCACCACGCAAAATCTTCAAATCAGATCTAATTGAGAAGGGTTAATAAATTTTGACGAGACCAAGCTAATGTACCAGCATTTTAACGCAACCTATCTAGCCTAAGGGTTACTCGCCCCCTCTCTAAATCATTATCTTTGCAGGCATGCGGGCAATAGATAGAGTCAATTAACTCAGCATATCTACAGGGATCAAAGTCAAACCCCCTTTTCATCATTTGAATACCAGGCTACAGCAGAAATATGGATCGCATAAACTGGATGCACACTTTATAAAACCTGATCCTCAAATCCAAGTCAAGTTTTTTTTTCTTCTGTTCTTTAAATGAATATTCAATTTGGTATTTCAAATCTAGTAGGACCTTTCTCAAAGGCAGAGACATCTGGTCCTAGGATCAAAAGGTCAGGACATCTAATTTTTGAGATTTAGTACTACTTAAAGACAGGGTACACCATTTTTACGAAGGTCAAAGAATCGCTTCCATACTTTGTCAAACTCAACGTATAGCCTATATAAAATAAAACAACTGCGCAAGATTTGGCTAAACCAGTCAACCATGCCATAAGAACAAACACGGAAACAAAAGACACTGAGGATGGTACAGTTTTTGTAAAAGGAATTACCGGTATTTTTTTCAATGTTGGAAATTCAAAAAAATTCTTCTACTCCAAAAAGATTTTTGAGCACTTAAATTTCAGAGAATGTCTCATACCTGTGCCATTACAAACATCCTGATGGGTAAGTCAGTTATCAAAGTTACAATGTCCGAAAAATGGGCACTTTGCAAAATGGTACACCACCATCCCTTTAAAAAATTTCAAATCTACACTGGATGCTTCAGTAGTCATTCAGATGGTAATTGGTCGTCTTCCATTTCACAAAAAAATGACTTCTTTTAAAAACTACATCCAAATGAAAGGATCTCACTTTGGGAACTTTTCTCGCATCAGCGTCCGGTCGTCTTTGTCCAGCTTGCTATATCCCGCCATCTTCTTCACCGAGTACGTGTCCTTCCACTGGGCACCGGCCAGGACCTCCGGCTTGACAAAGCAGTTGAGGTGGTGCCACGTGTCCAGGGTAAAAGGCAGGCCCTTGTCGGCCGCGGCTTTGCAATTCTTGTAATTGATCCGTAGCTCTTTCTGAAAAACAAAATCAAACGGGTAGATAGTCTTGAACTGAATTGAAAAAGCTGCATCCACTTTGTGTGATCCCTGCAGATATATTTTAGTTAATGATTGAATTGCTTCTGACTGGCACCCCCAACCTGGCAAAGACTAGCTGACTATTAGGGAAGGCCACCATCTAAAGATAGCTCAGATGGAAGAGCACTGTTACACTAATTCAGAGGTCTTGAGCTCAAGTCCCGGTCCAGTCAAAGATTTCTTTGCCATTTTTTTCAAATCGATAAATAGATAGATATTGGGATATCTGACACATCTTGATAAGCTTGCCATACAAGTATTATGTTGCAAACTGCATACAAACTGAAGTGGCCTAAATGCAAATCTGAAACATTTAGAACCAATGTTCTGATCCTAGCGGGACCTTTCTCAAGTATCAACTCCTCTTAATCTGTGAGTTACAAGTATTCAAGTTATAATGAACAGCCAGGTTTACCAGTACTACTGGTACATGTGCTTGCATCTAAATTGGACTGTGATCGCGAGAGGAATACAGCAGATAGCTGGATAATGGTAAATTGCTTCTGACTTGTGCCAACACCAAAGCAAAGATACACACCTATGTACCTGTAGCTAACTGTTTGGGAAGGCCATTGCTCTAGTCCCAGTTCAGTCAAATTCTCTTCATTATTTTCACAAATCACAATGACAAATCTGAAAACACTTAGAGGGGCTGACATTTCAATCCCAGTAAGATTTTTGGTGGGTTTTTTCTTCAAAGGGGACAGCCTTTCAAATAGCCTTTGAGAAAGGTCCTGCTGGGATCAAAATGTCAGGCCCTCCAATTGTTTGCATTTGAAAACATACTATTATGTCATGATACACACAGCAGATTTCACAACAAACTCAGAGGCAACTTTATGGCCAAGATGCATGAAGCACAAACCTTCATTAGCAATACAACGTGCTTCAAGAAACTAATGGTTGATGTTTTTGTTTGCCTGGAACTGATTGCCAACAAAATCAAAACCTTGAATGAAGAAGGGAGGGGTGCACTTTTGATGAGAAGGTACTGATAGTTATAGACAACATTGGTAAAGGTCAAAAGATTGCCACAGTTTGTGTATTAAACCAATTAAACAATCCAAAAAAGAAATCCTGCGAAGGTTTTAGCTCAAATGGTAATCTGAGAAAGTAGAAAAAGGCAAAAAAATGTCACGGTTTTCACACCGTTCTGTAGTGTAAGAAATAGTTGATTACTAGTATGAGTACTAAACTATTTGCCGATGTTTGAGTGAAGATTTCTCGAGAAGTACAGCATCCCAGACCGTAAGATTTCAACACAAGGATTCTATCATGACCATCTACAAACTGTATAAATAAGAAGGAAATCTGTGGACATGAAACTATTTTTCGGAACAGTACAGCGTTGAATGCTGCATTTTCGCGAAACAAATGAAGAAGTTTTCACAGGTGTGCTATTTCATGCATTATGTTGGATCAGACAACGTATGGATGCTATTCTTTGACCTTGACCAATGTTGTGTAGGGCCTTTAAATGGAATATTTTACTAAATGGACCATTTTTCCCTGACACAGTTTCACCACCAAGTCCCAGGGAAAGCTCCCACAGACTCAGACAGGCAGAGGCCACGACCAGCACACCAACCTTCTCGATTTTCTCCCCGCAACCTTTGCAGGAGCTGCGACCGGACTTGGCGTACTCCACGCCGTACTCCTCCAGGGTGTCATCTGGGGTTGCCTTGGCAACCGCCTTCCCGCCGCCCTCCATGCGCTGCCGTATCTTCTCCTGATCATCCCAGCGCAGGGCCTCGAAGTGGCCTGACAGTAAACAGAAATCCCCGCGCCCTAGTCAGCCACTGGATAACCACCACGGTGCCCTAGAGTCATGTGCAGACACTCATCTCTTGAGCAAATGGTTGGTTGCCGACTCAGACTCACAATAATCAAGAGTGCGGGGTATGAGGTCATGTATCATGGTGAATATTTGTAAAGTATGGGAACAGGGTACCAGTCTTCGGATGTGATGAATAATGTACCTTACTGGGGAGATATATAACAGGACCGACATATGACACTTAACCACCGTCGTTGAGCTATGCTGGTACCCCGTAAATTCTGTGGGGACTATAGAAGGACGTGTTTTGTAAACCAGCGTAGGTTAGGCTTAGAACGCTACGGTTAGGGTTATGGTTACGGTTAGAGTTAGAGTTCGGGTTGGGTTAGCGTTACTGATAGAGTTAGGATTAGGATTAGTATTAGGGTTAGGTTCAGGATTAGGGTTGTTAGGGTTAGGATTAGGATAAGATAAGGGTTAGGGTTGTTTCGTGCTTGTGCCTGTAAGCTAAGTGTAACTACCTGAGAAATGAATGAATGAATGAACGAATGAATGGGGGAGGCCTCAGCAAAAACTGGCTTCGCGCATTCGCACAGTGGTTAAGTGTCATACGTCGTGACGCTTATATGCCTCTTACTGGGGGGAAAGCCTGTGCACGGTGTACATTCGGTACAAATTACAAGGCCATGAATAATATTTGCCGCAGGGTGCCACGGCCATGAATATAGCGCGTGGTGGTGGGTACCAGTTTCTTCAGTCAGCATTGAGGAAGGGGCTCACCTATGTCACTGGTAGACTTCACGGAGCTCCTCACAACATTCCAAAAGCAGGAGAAGTGGTACCAGTTGGGTTGCATCCCATCGAAGAATGGTGACTGGATACGCAAGTAGAGAGAAAACAGATCTTTGGATGTCAACACGCCGGATATGCCCTACTCGACGTATGCAAACATAGCACTCGGTGCTTTGCCTGATCACATGCTGAAAAAAAATGCAGGAAGCTCAGACTGGATTCGATGTCCAGTGTAGCGGTCTGATCTGGGCCCCATGCTCAGATGAGACCGTTACCAATACCAAATATATGGATAAAAACGTCATGCGCAGTGCGCGTAGTAGTTGTCCATTTTGAAGGCCATGCTGAGTCGATACGGCCATTGGCAATGCAGCGCTTTCAGGCACGTTCGTTGACCCGTAGTTCAACAACGCTCAGTACGGAGCCTATAGTAACTAGGCCTAGAACTTGGAGTTTTACATTGGGGAAGAAATGCTACAGTTGTTCCCCCGTAATGAGGGTGCATCGATTGGCTTTATACAATCAATAATATAGTTTTACAAAACTGTGTTCGTTCGCGGATAATCATAAACAAGTCACATGAAGGGCGCCCCCAGGTGCTTGGTTCACTGACTCATCTGAGCACGCTGAGCAGCTGAGAACGCTGCTGCAACGTCCTGAGGTGAGCCAGTGACGTCACGGCTCAACTCAGCAAGGGGGCCCGTCTGTGATCGTTACACCGGACTCGGGACGTTGCTTTGCGCTGTTCAGGAAACAGTCGCAGGGCTCAACGTGTGCATGCACATGCACACGCACACGCTCACACAGACCCACTGCACACCCGGACCTGCCAGAACGTCATTGATTGCCATGTACCGATTCAGTTTGAAATCAAAGATGACCGCCTCAATTTGGCTCGTCGGACGGGAGAGACATGTTCTCAATCAACTAAGGGGAAAATTCTCCTTTTTTCCCCAACGTGAGTAAAGTAAGCTGTGACCAGTAGTATTGGAATCTCTGATTTTATGCATGGGACAGTTTCACAGACCTGTGTTTTGGGGAAAAATCTTGGGATTTCGGTCAGGGTAGTCGAAGTTGGTGAGATTTCGCCTACTGTCTAACTTGGACCCTACAGACTGTCACCCAACCCCTCCAAAGTTTCAAAAAGGGCAACTTTAAATTTACGCATCACACAACATTAGAACTTGACTTGACCTAGGAATGGGTAGAAACTCAATGATTACATGGCAACCAAATCCATGAGTTGTAACCTATTTTCGTAACTCCCAGGCACAAAATGGAATCATCATCAGTACTCAGTAGTACTACTACTGCTACTAGATGACGTCACCAGGTCCGGGTGCGGAGTGGTCTGCGGAAGTTTTTCGGGGGTTTTCGGTCGGGGGTATTTTTCAAAGATGACATTACAGAGATTTCTGCCGATGCAGGAGCATATGCATAGCCATGATCCTTGGACCCTACAGTCACCCGTCCCTTCAAATTTCAAAATTCGATAAAAAGAAAAGGGTGACTTGTCGGGTCCAAGTTACTCGGACTATATTACTAGTACTTAGTACTAGTAGTACTACTACTACTACTAGTACTTATATTATAACTATAAAGTATAAGTGCTAGTACTTATAACTACTACTAGTACTTATTATATTACTACTAGTAGTAGTACTACTAGTACTACTAGTAAGTAGTAGTAGTACTAGTAGTATAGTAGTAGTATAAGTAGTACTTACTACTACCATGGCTACTACTACTACTAGTAATACTAATACTAGGTCCTACCAGTACCATGGAGGAAGGAAAATCTATTTTCCTTCCTCCATGGTCCTACGTATACACTGTACAGCCAGGTACGTTCGATTAATTGACATTCTGAACACGTTAAACATAATTGTGTCAATAAAATTTGACTAATTTAATTGGCAATAGATATACCACTAAAGAGACAGGTATGATTTGTAAACACATTATCTATGATTTAATTGGGTGAAAAAACACGAAGCAGATTTGTGTGTGGGTGTGCTATAACTTTCGAGGGGCAGTGTACATGCTACCTCATGATGTACTGTCTGTACTACTAGTCCGAGTTACTTGGACCCGACAAGTCACCCTTTTTTAAATCAAATTTGGAAATTTTGAGGGACGGGTGACTGTATGGTGTTTTGCGGGGTAAATCTGGGGATTTCGGTCGAAGGTATTTTTCAAAGATGACATTACAGAGATTTCAGACGATGCAGGAGCATAGATGCATAGCCATAATCATTGGACCCTACACTCACCCGTCCCTCCAAATTTCAAAATTTGATTAAAAAAAAGGGTGACTGGTCGGGTCCAAGTTACTCGGACTATGTCTGTACATACGTACCTGCACCATCCGAGCTAACCGGAGACTGTCTTTGGCGATCGTGGTCCTGCAGCATTTGCAGCCGGCCCGATTGCTCTTCGCGTACTCGGCACGGAAGGGGAAGTTTAGCTGAGCCATGATGGGACAGTTGTCGCAACAGATTTCGGCAGTTTTTTTCCGTCAACACCGAACGTGAACCCACGTCTGCGACTACGAGTACGAGTACGTGTGAGAGGTCTGTTTATCAACAACCGAACGGAGCGCGCCACCCCACGCGCACGTGTCGTCAATCCGCGGGTGCGTTAGCTGCCTGTCAATATAGCTATCAGTTTGGAACGTGTAGATGGTGATGACCACCTGCGTTGTTCTGGGCCCTTTTCCAAAGCCGTGTCCGCACTGGACTTATTTTTTACCGATCCCGTGGATAACATTCCAATCGGTAAATCTTCCCGGCGTCCGCACTTGGACTTTTCGACTCGGGTAAACTAACCGAGACGATCGGTAAAACCATGGTAAAACTAACCGACTCATGTACATGTGCATGTACTATAGGTACACAAACACGTTGTTACCCTGCGCCCGCACGAGTCTTGCATACAGTAACGTAACGTGCGGGGCACCGGCCGGATGTGGTTTTTTACCGAGTCGTTTACCGAGACGTCGTGTCCGGATTGGACTTATCGACTCGGTTAAACTGACCTAGTCAATTTAACCGGGCAGAAGTTGGTCGGTTAAACTACCCACTGGAGTCGGGTAAGTTACCTGGGAGGAAAACTTCCTGGGCTGTCCACACTGGACTTAAAATGGTCAATTTACCCATTTGCTCGGTTAGTTTACACATTTTAAGTCCAGTGCGGACGCGGCTTTAGGCTTCGGCTCCGGCTTTCGTCTCTATAGTTCTTTCGTCCATTTCAAGTACAAGGCATGAAAACAGGAATCCTTTGGCATCATTTTTTAATGTTTTACTGTGCTTTGAAAAGGAATTCCAAAGCTTCAACTTCAACAAAGAACTCAAACTTGTTTTTCAGCATTGGGATAACTAAGACGAAGCCGGAGCCGAAGCCTAAGTCGGGTTTTGGAAAAGGGCCCAGGACTGTACACACATCTCTATTTTTGATAGAGCAAGGAAACTAATAGAGGTACTCTCTATCGGATTTTGATGGCAACTAACACACCATTATTCGTACACAGAATCAAAGCGATCGTGCACTCCCTTTCCTGCTGAAAACAGAGGTGAGAACTACATGTGAGCTGCCAAGAATCGAGATCAACTCGACCCCCTCCGAGTCCGGGGACGTCTCGCACGTACGAGAAAACGCGTTAAATGTGTATGTACATTCTTGGCAGTTCTTTATCTCAGTTTTCAGCAGGACGGGGAGTACAAAAAATCAGGACTAGACGTGTACACCGTTGTCCAGCGTAGGAGCCGGATCGTTGGTACGGTGTTTTGTGTTGCTATTACTTTCGCGTAGGCACGAGATATGGCTTGGCTGAAAATGTTTGATGAGTGCTCGGCTCGGAACTTCTACCTTGTGTATCAGGCACTGAGGCGGCATAATGGCCATTGAATGAGGGAGGGGGAGGAATATAGATTCCTCCATGGTGGGATGAAACGTACGATTCCATGAAATTTGGTATTGACCTAGTGGATTCGTCCCGATAAAGGTTATGGGTGTAATCAGGGTCAATGTAAGTTGGCAAACTTCGTTGAGTGCATGTGTAGCAGGGGTGCCTGCTACATGTACATGACTGTACAGACTATACTATAGGTCTAGGCCTATTACTTTGTTTTTGTTCTTTTGTATAAACTTAAGTTACATCTGTACACTTTGTTTTTGTTTTCTAAGTTATATATTCTGTACATGTACTTCGATTTTTTTTAGTTACTTAGTTTGCCCCTTCCCTCACCAGTATAATTATAGAGATAAGATCGAGGATTATAATTATGGGCTATTGTAAGATGCAGTGTGTGCCAGTGATGTTGTGTATAATACAATGAGCCAGAAGATGTGAGTTGTAATTTGGTAGGCTGGCTGTAGAGTAAACCACCAGCTACCTAGTCATGGAATGTCCAGGACGCTGGCACATGGCTGGTCAGCTGGACTAATGCATGTACAGAAAAAGTCTTGAGAGGTGATGTTTTTGGTTTCTCCTAATTGCTGTGTAGGGCAGAGGAACTCAAGCGTAAATTCATTAGGGGATTTTAAAAGTTTTTTAAAGAAGTTAGTCTTGTTATTTTGATTGCGTTTGTATTTACTTTATATTTTTCTTATCATTGTTTTCTGTATTCACAGGTTATTCTAGTTGTTGTACCCTTTGAAATTCATCCCTTTAAGTGCTGTGTTGTGTACCCCTTTTGTTGTTTTGATATAGATTATATCGTTGTGTTGTATTGAGTTATACTTTATGGTTTGGTCTAGCTATCTCTTGGTTTGGTCACTTTGTTGTTTAGGTTAGGTCTGGATTTGGTCATTTGGTTTAAAAAGGTCTGATGAGTCTAAGGTTCTTGGTCATGGTTGGTTTGGTCATGGAACGTGTCAGTTGGATTAATTTTGTTTTCATATAGGATTTGTTTAGGTTAAATTAAGTTAGTCGGGTCGTGTTTGGTTGAGTCATTTCCTCTTTTTTTTAACTTGTTTTCTTTGTTTAAGTTGAATTATGTAGCTAGTGATTTTTTTTTATGAGCCAAGATAGCGTTGCAATTCATTTTTTTCAGAATACCCTGCATTTTCTCCTTAATTCTCCGATCGCTGGATGTTTTTTTTACTTTTTATTCAGGCTGTTTGCTAGATTTCCCCACATTGTGTAGGCTTTCCGGGTTACACGTATACATGCTTCAGAAAACTGCCGATTACGGGTTCTGCGTCTGCGCACAATTTATTGGAAGTATAGCCTTTGCCAAAAGGCCTATAAATATATACGAGTATACGGAAGGTAGTCTGGGGAATACTTTCTACCTGGAGAAGGTAATCCAACGCACACTCGCAAAGTGATTGCGCTTCAAAGCATGCGTTCAAATCTAAATTTCAACCCGTGTAAGTAACAAACATCAAATCCTCAATTGAAAAGGCTCGGGCGTCGTATAAGCCTATACCTGCACCATTGCGGCAGTCAATCCGCGGTGATATCGCAAGGACGTAGGTAATTGTGACCCGGCACAGCATAATGAGGAATAACCCCCACTTTTGAAATTTTGAGATTTTCCAATGAAGTGAAAGAGTATACCATTAGCCTTTAAATGATATCAAAATATAATATCCTCTAATTCTTAAATTATCAAAAAATACAATTTTTTTAATTTTTATTTTTATTCGAATTGTGAAGTAAACTTTAGCTTCAGGCGTTGTTTACTCAAAAAGTGTTTTGGTGAAATATTCCTCATGTCGGTGTGCCGGGTCACAATTAGGCCTGTCGATACAACTGTACATGTACGCGTTCCTGGCATAATCTGCACATAGATCTACCGCTCCTGGCATATAATTTATTCGGCAACCGATGACTTCGGCCCAGGGCAGACCAAATATGTCCAACTAGGCCTATGCCTGTATCCGTTTGGTTTGAATTGACTACTGGGAGATAGCAGCCAGTGCGTTGTAAATCATGCACTGAGTGGCCTCGTGGCAAGTACGTCATGTACTGCCCCCTTAATTGCCGGCGAACATTATGTACAAACACTGTTTCGTTGAAACAGATTCAGTCTTGAATTAAGGAACCAAAATAGCGCCCTCTTTTATTTTCTAGTCTGGTTCCGCGTTACATTAATTTACTCAGTTTGGCATTCGGCACAAAACATCTGTTTCCGACAAGACCTGCTGCTTATGTAGAGATACAAAAACCCTGATTTGTCTGCTATGTTCTGATTATAATATAGTACTATATACTCGAGTGTGCAGATAATGACGTGACTATCGCCAGCCCTGCCCGGCCGGACGGCGACTGGCGAAGAGTCAGATGCCAGACACTTACAGCCTCGCCATGCTTACAGTCTATACTAGTCAGACCGACATTCACCGGACGCGTAGTGGTTGGGAAGGGAGTGGTCTTTCCCGGCGTCAATGTCGTGCCAATCTAGGCTAGCTTTTGCTAGTTTTTTTTTCATCATTTTTTATATCCTTAATTGTTTTATACTAGACACGGCGTGTTTTTTGCTTATAATTTCTATTTTTAACATTATTGATATTGGTTATCGTTGTTACAAGAGTGAAAGAGTTCAATAAAATAATTCAAACCGTATATCGCCCGTTGACCACACAAGGAATGTTCTGGTGAGTTCCGGTTGGTTTTAGGCACCCGTTTCGACCTTTATTTACCCCCGCCTGCCTTGTCGCAATTATTAAACCAAAAACACGGTCAGGGAGGAAGGTAACACCACCTCTGCACCACCCTCCACCCTCTGCACCACACTCCACCCTTAGCACCACCCTCAGCACCACCCTCTGCACCACCCTCCACCCTCTGCACCACACTCCACCCTTAGCACCACCCTCAGCACCACCCTCTGCACCACCCTCCACCCTCTGCACCACACTCCACCCTTAGCACCACCCTCAGCACCACCCTCAGCACCACCTCTGCACCACCTCTGCACCACCTCTGCACCACCTCAGCACCACCTCTGCACCACCTCTGCACCACCTCATTTGCACCACCAATCGGGGTAAATCCAGCTCCTCTTATACTACTGTTGCAATTCATTTTTTTTTTCAGAATACCCTGCATTTTCTCCTTAATTCTCCGATCGCTGGATGGTTTTTTTTTTTACTTTTTATTCAGGCTGTTTGCTAGATTTCCCCACATTGTGTAGGCTTTCCGGGTTACACGTATACATGCTTCAGAAAACTGCCGATTACGGGTTCTGCGTCTGCGCACAATTCATTGGAAGTATAGCCTTTGCCAAAAGGCCTATAAATATACGGAAGGTAGTCTGTGAAATACTTTCTACCTGGAGAAGGTAATCCAACGCACACTCGCAAAGTGATTGCGCTTCAAAGCATGCGTTCAAATCTAAATTTCAACCCGTGTAAGTAACAAACATCAAATCCTCAACTGAAAAGGCTCGGGCGTCGTATAAGCCTATACCTGCACCATTGCGGCAGTCAATCCGCGGTGATATCGCAAGGACGTAGGTAATTGTGACCCGGCACAGCATAATGAGGAATAACCCCCACTTTTGAAATTTTGAGATTTTCCAATGAAGTGAAAGAGTATACCATTAGCCTTTAAATGATATCAAAATATAATATCCTCTAATACTTAAATTATCCAAAAATACAATTTTTTTAATTTTTATTTTTATTCGAATTGTGAAGAAAACTTTAGCTTCAGGCGTTGTTTACTCAAAAAGTGTTTTGGTGAAATATTCCTCATGTCGGTGTGCCGGGTCACAATTAGGCCTGTCGATACAACTGTACATGTACGCGTTCCTGGCATAATCTGCACATAGATCTACCGCTCCTGGCATATAATTTATTCGGCAACCGATGACTTCGGCCCAGGGCAGACCAAATAATGTCCAACTAGGCCTATGCCTGTATCCGTTTGGTTTGAATTGACTACTGGGAGATAGCAGCCAGTGCGTTGTAAATCATGCACTGAGTGGCCTCGTGGCAAGTACGTCATGTACTGCCCCCTTAATTGCCGGCGAACATTATGTACAAACACTGTTTCGTTGAAACAGATTCAGTCTTGAATTAAGGAACCAAAATAGCGCCCTCTTTTATTTTCTAGTCTGGTTCCGCGTTACATTAATTTACTCAGTTTGGCATTCGGCACAAAACATCTGTTTCCGACAAGACCTGCTGCTTATGTAGAGATACAAAAACCCTGATTTGTCTGCTATGTTCTGATTATTATAGTACTATAATTATACTCGAGTGTGCAGATAATGACGTGACTATCGCCAGCCCTGCCCGGCCGGACGGCGACTGGCGAAGAGTCAGATGTCAGACACTTACAGCCTCGCCATGCTTACTGTCTATACTAGTCAGACCGACATTCACCGGACGCGTATTGGCTGGGAAGGGAGTGGTCTTTCCCGGCGTCAATGTCGTGCCAATCTAGGCTGGTTCCCGTCCCCTACATGGTCTCCAGACGTCTCACGTCCTCCGAAATGTAGGGAACCAGCCTAGTGCCAATCTACCTTAAAGGGGTAATCGAACGCACATTATCGGACTTTTTGGAAGGCAATAATTATAGTTATAGGCCTACCTTAATGGTTTGGGCTCGAGATTCGTGGCGGCAGTCATCCAAACAATGATGGAGGCATGGTTCGTGGCTTTTCACCGAGGTTCCCGAAAAAAATTCGGCAAAGTGTGTGCCAGTAAAGGAGACAAATCTGGACCCTATAAACTCGATCCCGAGCCGCCGCGATTTTGAAAAAAAACCCCACAATTTTAGGATCCGTTTAAAGAGAACAGCGCCCTCTTACGTTGAACATTGGCGTAAGGTATCTCTTTTTATTTTTACAAGGTAATGATCGCCCACACTCGGTATTATCTTGGGATTCTGTTCAGTTTGAATAAAATTCTACTATAGGCCTAAGTTTGTTTGGTTTAAATTCTTTTTAAACACTTAAAGGCCCGATAAAACATTGGTAAAGGTCAAAAGATTGTCACAGTTTGTGTGTCAAACCATTAAACATTCCAAAAAAGAAATCCTGCGAAGGTTTTAGCTCAACCTGAGAAAGTAGAAAAAGGCAAAAAAAACGTCATGTTTACGAAAAGTTTATTACTCGCGAGTAATAAAACTATTTGTCGATGTTTGAGTGAGAAATTTTCTTGAAGTACAACATCACAGACCGTAGAATTTCAACATGAGGATTCTAGCTCGACCATCTACAAACTGTGTAAATAAGAAGGAAATCTGTGGTCATCGATGTTTTCCAATCTTCCCAATGTTATATTGGGCAGCAGTGTGGATGTTTTTTCACCGAAGTCTGCACCCGCTCCTCGACCTTTTGAAGACGAAGACGAATTTCTAGCGAGAGCACTCGTGACGAGATTCGGGGAGGCTCCACAACTACTATAGAACCATATGGAGTTGAAGTCGATAGACCGTGAGCGTCATCATGTTGACATACCAAAACATTCTAATAAGGTCTTTTTCTTCGAAGCGATCGCAAAATAATCGCAGACAGTCCGTTTGGTCATTGTTTCAGAGTTGTTACAAACTTAAAACTGCTCTAAGACTTCGATCCATGGAAAAGTTGTTTTACAAACATCCCTTGCCCATTATTTCCTCTGATTTCAAATCAGATCATTGTGGATTTTCTTGGTGCAAAGTAGTCATACAAAATCCGGAAAAATCAATGAAAAGGTACCCGGTAACCAGGATGTACATTGTTTTCATCGGAAGATTTTAAAAGTCACCGGTTCTGCGGAGTGTATACAATAATAGCCTTCTTTTTTTAATGAACTCTGTACTTCATGTCATCATGTCAGGTGCCGTCGGTGACTTGGTAGATAATATTGACAACTTGCTGGCGACGACTAGCCGGTGACTTTAGGCTATCGGTGCCATGGGGCTATGCGAAGGCACCGCGGCAACCCACCGAGTCAATGAGCCATAGCAGGGCACGTGGTGAATGGCTGTGCGAGACGCCAAGCAAACCGCATGACTGACGAGTAATTAATATCACAAAAAGGGGTCGCCGCCAAATGCTTATCGGGCTGCGGGGAGGAGAGGTTGAGGGAGGTGGGGGAGGAGAGAGAGACGAGAAAAGAACGACGTGCGCAACCGAAGCAGCCGTGCGTGGAGACCAGCCGTGTCCAACTTGATGTTGTTTAATATAACCCGGGTTTTTTTTTATTCCATCATTATTCAGATGAAGGAATGATGCATATGATAATAGGGATGATCACATTACAACGGCAGCCTGCACGCACTGCGCGCCCATTTTGGCGCGATTTATGCGGGTCGGACATTTTTCGCCCAGCACTGCATGCTACGCTGTACCGGTACAGCGTTATTTAGTCGATCGCTCTGGTGGCTGGGGGTACTACGGTACGAGTGAGTCGTATGCATCGCCCGCGTATAGTCTATCCACAACGGCGGTATTGGTATAGCCGTTCCAGTGAAACTTCAACGCGGTGCGAGATGGCGTTTTGTTTTCCGCCGCATAATCAGCCGCTCCTTTTTCGTGTGTGTATTTCCGCGCAGACACGCTACAACAACGGCAGCCGTGTAACTGAGCGGACGGTGTGCAATTCGTGATCGTAGTGCTGAAGACTAGTGCCACGGAAAGCTGCACTGGCAACGGTTTGGTGGGTTTTTTTTGTCGACGAAAAAAACAAGGGGCAGAGAGAGGGAAATTGGAGGGGAAACACGTCGTTCTCTCTCGGTCATTCTCTCCATTACGACCAGGCGGCGTGTGGATAAGTATGGATTCAGCGTGCAATCGAAATAATGTAGTGTGGCTGAGCGAGGTCTGATCGTGTTTCGGGTGGTGTGTTGTTTTGTGGCGTGGTTTTTTTTTCCGAGCACCGCGCGTAGACAGAGTCAGTACGTGACGGAGTTGCTAATCAACGGCCGATTGTCTCCTCCGTGTCTGCTCGCCGGACTACCCGGCTGAGGAGAGGAAGAGAGGTGACGAACCTACCGGCAACGGCACTCCCAAACGATGCCCTATGGTCAGCGGGCGATAAACACTTATCTCCGTAAACTCTGCCCTCGATCTCCCCACCCTCTCGACAAGAGAGGAAAAAAAACCACCAACAACAACAACAACATCGCAGCATCTTGTCGTGCACGGGATTAAGTGGATCTTCGCGGACTGTACATTGAAGGGGCTGGATCCGTTAACAACTGGATGATAACATCTCCATGATCTTGCCGATGGGTGACGAGCGCTGATGACGGGGGTATACCGTCGGAAGAACAAGTACCGAGGAGTGGACTGTGATCAACCGGCCGTTGTCGTCTCGTGACGCCTTTGGAAGCTGATTTGATTTGCCTCGCTCCCTCTCATCCCTCCCCAGTCCATGTTGGGGAGGGCACCGGTGGGATCGGTCGATGGACGGTAGACGACACCGGCGGATAGGTACCGGCCCGGAGTCCACACCGCGGGGATATAGGCCTAATAATTCGGGGAGGAGTTGTGACCTGGCGCCGGGACAATAGCGGGGACAAGGGGTCCGGAACGTCTGGGGTCGCATCTGGTCTCTGATGACCGCCTGACTGGTTTAATGCGTGAACACTGCACGTCCTGAGAAAAGCGGGAGGGGAATTTAGAAGGTAGACTCGGTCCGATCGGTGATGGAGCCCCGTCCCCACGTCGCCTGGGAGTGGAGGTGCATGGTCGCCGCTGGTTAGTCGGTCATCTGGGACATCGCTTTCCCCCTCCCCCTATTCACCCCCCCCCCCAAGGAGCCAATCCTCCTCCTCCACCTTCTCCTCCTCCACCACCTCCCCAATCATCACCTCTTCGCCCCTCCGTGAATCCGTGACGAATCCGAGTAGCTCGTGGACTATGCCGCCTTTGCACGTCTCCTGAAGGCATATCCCACCCGTCATTGATTTGTGCGTGTGTGTGGCCTACGAAGCCACCAGCCCCCACCCCCCCCCTTTCCGGACCTACACAGAAACGGAAGGAGGGATCGGAGTAGAAGAAAGAGAGAGAGAGAGAGGAGGAGATATTCTTCCCTACCTAGCTAGCTCGGCGCGGACGAAAGGAACTCAAGCAAACACTCAGGACGTTGACTGGCGCGTGCCATATAGGCACGCGCAGCGCTCATTAGATATTCATATATGCCTTCGACCAGTGCTGGTTGCGAAACAACGCAGTTGGAGTCCCGGCTGAAGTACCTCTCGCCGTCTCTGTAAACGGATAACGGATATTCCGTCCGTCCCACTAAGTACACACTTTTCGTCTCCTGTCAGATTATCATCATCTTCGACACCGTTAGGTTTTTTTGTGTTTTTGTTTACTTGGACGACAACATGGATTGGATTTGTCGGCGTTGCGCGCCTGGCCCACCATGCAAGGGTACGACCCGTTGGTGAACGGATTCCGCACCCGTCTCTCCCCCTACCACACCGCGTCCCCAGCTCCCCGTCCGTCCCCGGCCACCCTCCGCTCCCCTACCGGCCAGCACCAGCCCGCCCGGTCGTCACCCAAGCCCCACGGCCCGGGCCTCTTCGACAAGATGGAGTGCCTGCGAATGGTAAGTCACGTATACTAACATACCTTTGTTTTCTTGTCAACAGCTACCGTATACGTAAAGTCGGGCTTTTTTGTGTGTAGGCCTATGCATACTCCAAATTCTCTCCGACCGCGACAGACTCCAATCGCCATAATAAAGACGGGATATGCATGGATTACCAGGGGGTTGTGGGACAGCTTCGGTGAGCACCATTCATCAAGACCTAGTACTCGGCTGTGGGTATCAGATACGTTGCCACCATGCAGTGGGACGCAGAGCGATATGAAATGGATTAATACACCATCGCTGAAGCGGCAGCTGGTTCCCAAGTCATAAATTAACCTATCGCGAGCCGGAGAAACTCCAAACGAAGACGATTATAGCGGTGACTTTAAGCAATAAAGGCAAAACCGAAAGCACATCGTCGATGTTCTCGGGCAGGTGCGTATGTCGCAGTGGTAGGATTCGGAGGTTGCCCTATGTTCCACGCACATGAACTTAATTATCGGGGGGAAAAAAAGGTTAAAACTAGGCCTATAGGTCTTCGGGCGCTCTGAAGTTGAAATCTAATACTACCACTAGACACGGGTGCGTGTTACATGTATGTCATTAAAGGGGCACGCACGGCGCAGTAGTGCATGCCTGGATGTGCTTGCATCGCACGTATTAGTTAGTGTGCGTGAACTTCACCACTGTGCCTGTATACGTGTATGTGCGTGCAATAATAAAATAATTAATTCGGCGCGGCCAATGCGTGAAGACATAATTAATCATCGTGGCCTTAATTCGAGTCGGCATGAAGATAACGTCCGAGTGGCCCGCTATAATTTGACCCAGCCCGTGCTCAGTGTCAATGGGCTCTCCATGCAGTCGCGTCTGCGAAAAGGTATATTTTATGGGCCGTTCCTCACCCGTGCGGGACCAGCTGTGCGACCAAAGGGCGGTCCCGTGCAGTTGGCGTGCCATATACCGGCGAGCGGAAATTGGCCGGAGGTGAACGGGGAGATTCCGCCTCACTGACGGCCGCTCGTCCAGGCTCAATCACGCTCAGGGCGGCAAGTCCCCCCCCCGGTCTTTTTGTTGGGTCTGTTGTTTAATTAACCAGCTTCGATAGGGCCGGGGCCAAGTTTTTTCCCGGTTTTATGGTTTCCGTAAAGCTCGGCAATAAATGTAAAGGTTACCGTACGGTATGTCACTAGAGAGACATATTGCATGCACTGGGAATGGGAGCCGATCCAAGTCATATTTGATTACAACACACGACAGCACTGCAGTAGCCCATAGAAGACTTCCGTTTCTCTGCCCATGTCCCCTAGTATTTCGTTTCCCTCCGATCTCCCACCCCGAGCAATTTCCTCCTGGAATGTGGAGAATGGTCAGCTCAGCTGATCGAGGGATCTGCCGGAACTGGGTATCTGTAAAAACGAACTGCACCTCATGCACTTCTGCAATGGCACATTATTTGTCCCAGAATCACGAACACTTGAGGCACCTACTGTACTACATGCACATGAAATACTGTAGCTCAAGCACATGTGGTATTGTAATCACTTGAGCAAAAGTCGGATAAGGTGCATGAAGTGCTTCATGTACAAGAACATCTCTCTATTTACTGTACCTCAAGCACATGGAGTGAAAGTGAGCATCACCTCGTGCGCATGTATCGTGCACCATGTGCCTCAACATACTTCATCTATGTGCATGATGTGAGCACCGTTTTTACAGTGTAGGTATCTGTAAAAATGTGCCCTAGAATAATCATTCCGGAACAGTCTGCTTTGTAACGGCCGCCTATCTTTTGTGTGGCAAACCGAGTCCATTGTAATCGTGCCGAGATATATTGTACATGTATATTGTATTGATTTTAATGCTATAGTTTTAATACAAGAATTCATACCGGTACCAGCGGATAGAAGACATGTCGTTTTCACGCATGCGCACACTCCCTGCCTCCCTGAACCCCCCCCCCCGAAAAGGGTACTCTACGATGAGTTGAATTTCGCCTCAGCCTTCCAAAACTCCGCGGCCATCTAAATACAGGAGAGCGGTTTCAAGCGTCCGAGTCGAATTAGAAACATGAGTTCTCGCGACATTCCGCCAATGCAATATGCAGCTAACATAATCCCCCCCCCTCTACTCTACTTTGGCGCATGGTCTGTATAATCCACTTATTCATTATCGCCGACTGCTTTTGTTTTGTCGTCGTTCCCCGCGGGGACTCGGTTCCCGTGTGCGATACGTCGAGATTGAGACTCCAAGTTCTCTCTCTCCCCCCCCCCCTCTCTCTCTTTCTCTCTCTCTCTCTACCCAGTCTGACAAGCGCGAAGTCGCCACCCTTTAGGCGCGGGTTGATTAATTTCCATGGCGTCTGGAGCGAGCCAGGCGATATGAAACGGTTGGCACCCTCCCTCCATATCCAGAACGCTGGAAACATTTTTTGAAAGCCCAATTTAAAGGTGCGCTGCTGGATCGGGTCCCACGGAGGAAAACATCGTGTTTCTCGTCTGCTTTGCCCCGCGTTTCGTTTTGTATCGTTTTGTTTTGAGTATGTTTTCACTGTCTGTGGATTTGGGTGGTTTTTTTTATGTGAAGATAATTGAGCTAGCTTAAAGGTCTCAGTATCTTTGATGGGAATCTTCTCTCTCTCCCTCACCCTCCCCCTCCCTCCTCTCTCTCTCTCTCTCTCTTCCCCCCCTCTCCCTCTCTTTCTCTCTCTCTCTCTCTCTCTCTCTCTCTCTCTCTCTCTCTCTCTCTCTCTCTCTCTCTCTCTCTCTCTCTCTCTCTCTCTCTCTCTCTCTAATTACAAGTCAAATCCTCGCCCACTCAAGCCTTTTCAGATTGGAACTCAATTACCCTTAACAAATTTTAATGAATTACCCGGGGTGATGTCTTACGCTAAAGAAGACAGATCCAATTTTCTGTTTTATTTTCTGAGAGTTTTTTTTCAGACGGGGAACATTCCTTCTCTGGTAAAGAGTGGCTCAAAATAACAAGCATCAGAAAAGAAAATGAGTGGCATTTTTAATGAATAATATATTAAATATTGTGTGTACTGTAAATCACTTATGGTTGTGTCGTACCGTTGAGCGATGTCTTTAACTCGATAAAGGGACAATTACAGGGTCCAAGCTTTTAACGTCAAACTGATTAGGCCCGGAGATGAGGAGTGGTGCGTTGAAGCGAAGGCCTAATTCTCTTGCAGGCAGAATCAGGGGATGGGAAGAGCTGGCTCGCTTCGGGAAAGGGTCCCTTCCGTCCTAAAGAGTTGAATCAATAAGACACTGGGTCCTTCTTGGAGGTGGCTTCTCCTGGAATCCAAACGTCGGTATCTCTTAAAGTCCGCCTGGAAGCAGTATCGGTCGGTCGGTGGTCGGTCGGTCGGTTGGACGATTAGTTGTTAGGCCTATCGGTCGGTTGGTCGGTTGGTCGGTTGGTCGGTTGGTCGGTTGGTCGGTCGGTCGGTTGGTCGGTTGGTCGGTTGGTCGGTTGGTCGGTTGGTCGGTTGGTCGGTCGGTCGGTCGGTTGGTCGGTGGTCGGTTGGTCGGTTGGTCGGTTGGTCGGTTGGTCGGTTGTGGTGGTCGGTTGGTCGGTCGGTCGGTTGGTCGGTTGGTCGGTTGGTCGGTGTCGGTGTCGGTTGCTCGGTTGGTCGGTTGGTCGGTCGGTCGGTTGGTCGGTCGGTTCAGCGGGTCGGTTGGTCGGTCGGTCGGTTGGTCGGTTGGTCGGTTGGTCGGTTGGTCGGTTGGTGGTTTGGTCGGTCGGTCGGTCGGTCGGTTGGTCGATTGGTCGGTTGGTCGGTTAGTCGGTTGGTCGGTTGGTCGGTTGGTCGGTTGGTCGGTTGGTCGGTTGGTCGGTTGGTCAGTTGGTCGGTTGGTCGGTCGGTCGGTTGGTCGGTCGGTTCAGCGGGTCGGTTGGTCGGTCGGTCGGTTGGTCGGTTGGTCGGTTGGTCGGTTGGTCGGTTGGTCGGTTGGTCGGTTTGGTCGGTTGGTGTTGGTCGGTTGGTCGGTTGGTCGGTTGGTGTTGGTCGGTTGGTCGGTTGGTCGGTTGGTCGGTTGGTCGGTTTGTCGATCATTTGGTCGGTTTGTCGATCAGTTGGTCGATTTTTCAGGTCAATTAGTTGGTTGGTCGGTCGATGGTCAGTTGGTTGGTTGGTTGGTTGGTTG